>JAVSCE010013964.1:0-248844 GCA_032199065.1 Smutsia gigantea | reverse complement strand
GAGAGCGACACCCTCAAAGAAACAGGAGTGTAGGCGACCTCAGAGAAGAGGAGCGCCTAAGGATTTAGAGTCGGCCGTTTTATAGGCTGTTAAGGATTGGTCAGGAATGCGACCAAGGGCCGGGGAAGGGGGGAGGTGTAGACTTGTCAAGTGGTCTCAAGATGCTTATCTCTGGTGGGAGACACCAAGTCTCCTCTCCTCTATTACCAGTCCGCCAGGTAATTCTGCAAAATTAACTTAACACAGGAAATGTATTGATCCCGTTCTTCCCCAGGATACTAACATCTTTCTGGGGATATGTATCAGTTAAGACTGTTTGCCTTGCTTTAAGGTGGGTTGAGGTTATTGTCTGTTGACTAAAGAATACCTTAGGAATCTTACTTCTTAACTCCCTGGTTTTTAAAATGGAATCTTAGGTTTAAGATGGAATCTTTCCTGTTCTTACTATGCTGTTTATATCTGCGCTTTTTTTGAAAATTAATTATGATGCTTGTCTCCTCCCCTGGTTACAAAATTACTTGCTTAGAGGCTGGAGGAAGAGGAGAAAAACAGCATATACATTAAGTTAAAGAATAAGCAGAGCCTTTTAGCAGGCTAAAGTAAATCTTACAACGGCACGATCTAATTGACACAGTGAAGACATGGGCTGCCACGACACTTTTCTTTATCTGGGGAATACCCGGACATTCTAAGTCACTGCTGACCTTTGGAACTTCAACTGAACTCATTAACTCTGTGAGTCCTTTCCAGCTCTCTAGTTTAATCTAGTTAACTCTTTGAGTCCCTTTAGTGGGCTTTACCGGCCTTATTCTCCCTCCACCACTCATATCTATTCTCTACCTAACACTTCTAGGCCTGGGACACAGGGTGAGTTGGAAGTAATGTCCCTGCCCTCATGGAGCTTCTATTCTAGTGGTGAACCAATGTCCCTGTCAGGTAGTAATGAGTGCTGTGGAGAAGATGAGCTGGAGGTGGAAAAGAGAGTGAGGGAGGTACAGCCCACACAGGTGATCAGGGAAGAACTCAGACCCAAATAACAAGAGGACACCAGCCATGCTCAAGTCTCAGAGAAGTCAGGGCAGAAGGAGTCACGAGCACCAAGCCCTCAGGACAGGAATTCAGCACACTCAGAGGCAGGGGAAGGGTGATGTGTCAGAGATTACAAATGAGAGAGAAAGTGCTTAAAGAGAGGCAGGGGCCCCAGTCCTTGCGGCTCCCGTGGACAGCATGCAGGGTTTTGCTAAGTGTGATGGGAGGCCGTTAGAAGGCTTCAAATAGAGAGATGCCCGGTCTAAGCACAAGAGTGGTGTTGAGAAGAGGAGTTTGGCTGGAGCAGATGTTTTTTTAGAAGCAAGAGAGTCTAAGAGCAGAAACAAATTGTGGAGGACTGTACACCTTGGGCCAAGGAGCCTGGGCCTTATGTTGCAGGCCTCAGAGAGCTATTGAAGATACGTATTTCTAGCAGCAGTGATATGACCAAAAAGGCTGACCTGAAGGTCCCACTTAATTCACAGCATGATCCCCAACTTCTCCTCTCATGACCCTCTTGTGGATTTCTTCAGCAACTGCTAAGACGTGGGAAACACCCACACACACACCCAAACACATGTACATGTGGGTAAACACGTGTTGTCATGGTGTATGGAGGTAGGTATGCCTAGAACTTAGGCATTGTAAAGACAGCTGGACACTGCCCAGTCCATTTGTCTAGCAGTGCTTCTGGACTGGCTCTGTGGCAGGAAGGATTCTGAAGCCACATCTGCACCAAGTGGGAAAGAGGGTCTTCCTCAGTTAGCCCAGTCAGGGGGATGCCACCTCGCCATCTCTGTCCCAAGGGAGTTCACATTAAGCCAAAGGATTGACTCGGCAGTGGTGTGCCCAGGCTCCACACTCTCAAGAAGGAATTAGAGATCAAAGAAGTCTTGCTTCTTCCCCTGAAACTGAACCTCTTGAACAGCTACCTGCCTAATCCATAGGTGAGGCCAAATCCTGGACATTATTTTAGCTGAAAGAATAAGAACAGCTTGATTTTATCTACAGTTACATAACTGAAGGTGTTCAGAAAGGTCAAAAACAATATTTTCCTTTTTATTAAAGAATCCATCTATATACCTATGGGTGTTTTAAGCCAGGAGATCTTGCTTTTAGTTTCCACCAGGCCACTTACTTTCCTCATGACCCTAAACTACTGATCTCACCTCTCTGGGCCTCAGTTTATTCATCTGCCAAGTGGTTGCCTTGACTAGATCACTGTTTTCCAAAGGAATAATCCTGTGGGTGGTTAGGAAGCAGGAAGTGCACAGAGGGGCTAGGTGGATGGACATCTGCACGTTGGTAGTGGACACCTCCATTTCAGGGCACAGCCTGGACTTGTGCATATGACTTCCTAAGAAGAGACATTTCTGCAGCTAGAATAAGAAAAAAATTGGGGAAAGCAGATGGTCTGAGAAAGCTCACTTTCAGTTTTCTCTGAGAAGAAAAAAATCCATCCAGAGCACATTCCTGGGACTGAGGCAGTGTGCAGAGGATGTAAGTGTAGATAGTTGTTTATGGCTTTCACACTGAAGCCCCCCAACTTCTAAGAAACCTAGAAGTGGGCTATGCATGGAGAAAGCTTTGAAGCCGGGATTGGTGGGAGGCAGAGTGAGGCATGAGGTAAGAGACCGGGCCACACCAGTGCCCTAGACATAAAAGGCCATGAAGCAAAGGAGTCTCCACCCACCTGCCCGGCTCTCTGGGGCTTTAAGCTGCCTGCTTCTACACAGAAAGGGATTTCAGCTGCCTGGACCTAAATCCTGCCTGCCTATTTCTGTGGCTGGTGCCAAAGGGCATCCCCACATAGAGCTATAAGGTGAAACTTAGTTACTCGAGCAATGCCTTGCCCATCGACATCGGATGAGTTGGTTTTCTTTGTGAATGGGAGGAAGGTAAGTGCTGGGTGATAGCACCATGGCTTGCAGATACAGCTGGCAGCTACTAGCTTGAGGGGAGTCCATGTGGCCCACTTGGGCTGACCTCCCCACAACCAGGGACAGCAGAAAGCCAGGGACTAGGAACCCCTACTAATTTGGCCTGTTCCCGATTCATCCAGGGCTCAGCCTCTGGGAATGTGGGGAGGCAGTGAAACATTGGGGTTAATCACACGTGCCTTGGTGTGAGACTGTCCTGGTTCCAGTCTGGCTCTGCCATTTACTTTATAACTTTATGCAACTTACTTTGCCTCCCTGAGCTAGAGTACCCAACTTCAGGGTCCATGTCCTAGGTCATTGTAAAGAACGAAGCCAGATGCTTCTTCCGTTAATTAGTAATCCCCTAAATGCTTACAGGGCACTTAGCACTGGGCCCTATATCTAGTCACATATCTTTATCTGCACATACTCAGGAGTATAAGAAATGGAAAATTCTTCATTTTTCTACTTATCAATTTAATTTTTCTGTTGAGTCTCCATTATACAGAATTAGTTGAAATGTAATTTTAATCCACATCCCTCTCATGGGTCTCTAGCTGTCCCTCAAGGGAACTATTCTGTAGCTCCCAAGGCACACAGCTTCTCTGGTCTCGCCACCTCTCCTCCATGGCCCCTCAGCCCTCCGATCGTACAAACAGGTGGGATCCCACTATACAGGTGTGTGTGGTGGGGGTGGGAGCCAGCTGGAAAAATATTATCCAACCACATTCCCAGTAAGGGTTATTAAAGGACCTGGATGGGCATAAGGGCAGGCAGAGTGGAGCTTTCATTGACAGGAGCCCCATAGTCATCTAGAAAGCAGCTGAATTCTAATGTCTCAACTTGGAAACACCTTCCTGTGCTTTTTTTATTTCTTGAAGTCTATAGAAGTTCATGTTTTTCTTGTGGGGAGACAGGAAGGACCTAACAGGAATATTCCACTGTGTCCTCCTTTGTTGTGATGCAACAGAATGGTTGGAGGTATTTGCAGGACATCTCAAGACAAAACGAAAGGAAATATCCCAAAATAAGCAAATGGGAAAGAAGCGCCAAAGATTTCTCCATGGCTTTGGAATGCTAAATTCCCCACATTTCAAGGTGAGGAAGGGAAGAATTCTAGTGTTCCACCAGGGCCACGCTGGGTCCTGAACCGGGGCAACAAGGCTCCCCACTGGCCGCTCTGCCACGAGAGGGCTGGCACACTCTGGGGCCTCTCCGGGATGATGGCAGCTCTCCCCACCTCCCCTTCCTGCCACCGGCTCTTAAGATTCCTGATATTATAGATGTACTCCCCACCAGATGTATCTCAGAGGTGCCAGAATAGAAACCCTTCCTATCCAGCCTTCTTCCCTCCAGGACCCTTTATCACACACACACACATGCACACACACACACACACACACACACACCATCCAAGTCTCTCCACAGTTTGAAATATTTCAAGATCGAAAGATTGAAAGGGTTAAAGATTCCACAAAAATAGGCAGGTAGGTAGGGGAGCAAACACGAAGGATCCGAGTCCCAGAGGTGCCTCTCATGGCGGGGTCTCCGAGCTCTAACCACATGGGGGAGCATCACGGCCACCCTTGCTTGGTGAGTCTCCTCCTGTGTGACTGTGTGTGGGAGATGTTTGCACTCAGATCACAAACAAGCAGGGGCAGGTCAGTCAAGCTTAATATTACACCCCAAGCCCTAAATCAAGCAAGCCACAACAGACATCCCACTGGGTCACAGATTTCAGTCCCCATGATAATCTCTTCTGTTTCCCACGCAGGTGACAGAGCAGAATGCGGAACCAGAAGTCACCCTGCTGACCTTCCTACGAAAGAACTGGATCCTTTTGGTCCAAGTCTCGGCCGGTCTGGGCCTGTCTTAAAACAGACCAGCTGCGGTTATGAGAGCCAAGCAAATCTCTCCCTCCCCAAAGAGAAGGTCCCTTGGCCCTTGCTATTTGCTTTTGGCAGTGGTTTAAGGATATTTAGTTAATTGGGCTATTTAGAGAGGATGAAGTTTCCCCACAGTTTCTTATATCTTGATTTAATAGCAGTGAAATAGAAGCCAAGCTTTTTACTTCAGCACTAATTATTCCTTTAAGGGCCTTCCAGGTCCCCAGGAGGGCGGTTATGTAACAGAGGTTAGTTTGCATGTACCCTGACCTGGAGGGAAACCAAATTCTCCGGATTCAGGAAGAATGTGCTCATTGGGAAAGACTGCCTTTCTCTTCATCTGTTTCTTACAACAGATTGTCCCGACCCTGTTATATTCTGAAATTTGGACCTTCAGAATGGCAAACATATTTTAATTGGTGAATCGAATGGCTTTCACAGAGAAACCAAAAAATTAAATATATGTGACAGAAATTACAAATTGATGGAATCAACCCCTGAACAAGTTTTGTTTAAAAGCCCAGATAGTTTTTAATTCATTGTCATGTTTGAAAATTAGAAAATCTCCTAGTTTAAAAAATAGAGATTTTTCAGCTTCTCGTGAAAAATGGGAACATAGTCACTCCTGTGTGGCAAGCTAGATAGAGACTGTCCCTAGTCCTCTAGCGAGAATGGGGTGTGAGCTCTCCAGTTATAGCCATTCATCTGTATAACCTCTGATAAGTATTTGCGGTTATGATTTAATGTGGATGAACAGCCCTATGGCTTTTAAAAAAAAGGCGATTCCAGAGTCTTCTCAGCCAGACTAATTAATTAAATCCAATCCTATAAACAGTGTGGAAACAGACCACAATTAGGGAGAAGGATGACTAAAAAGCGGAAGCGGAGGCTGAGCGTGGATTTGGAATTGGACCTGGACCAAGCAGGAACAGAGGGACACTCCAGGCGGGATCTGGATGGGATAATGTAGTTATATAGATATGGGATTTTTCTCCAAAGACTCACTCACTTGTTTTTAAATGCCGTACAAATCACTGCACAAGCTAGCACTGCACTGAGCTTTAAAAATAAGCTGTTCTCGTGTAGAAAGAGAAGTGCCAAATGATTTCCCTCATTTGTGGAGTATAACAACGAAGCAAAACTGAAGGAACAAAATAGCAGCAGACTCAGAAACTCCAAGAAGGGACTAGTGGTTACCAAAGGGAAGGGGTGTGGGAGGGAGGGTGGGGAGGGAGGGAGAGGGGATTGTGGGGTATTATGTTTAGTACACATGGTGTGGGGAATCATGGGGAAAACAGTGCAGCACAGAGAAGGCAAACAGTGAATCTGTGTCATCTTACTACACTGATGGACAGTGACTGAATTGGGGTATGAGGGGGGACTTGATAATATGGGTAAATGTAGTAACCACATTGTTTTTTCATGTGAAACCTTCATAAGAGTGTATATCAATAATACCTTAATAAAAATAAATACAATAAAATGTTAACTAAGAGCTTAAAAAAAAAAAGCTGTTCTCTTCCAGCTATATGATTGGAACCCAGAAGAGTTCCTATAATGAAATAGGATTTTCAAAGGGCTTTTACATCCATTATCCTCTGAGATGCTTATGATAAGCCTGTGAAAATAAAGTAGGCATTATTCTCCCTCTTTGCAAGTAAGAAAACAGAGAGAGAAATGTTAATATATCCAGTGTCACAGCTAGTAAGTCATGCAGTAGCCTTTAACTGGACGTAGGCAAATGTCTTCTCAGCCCTGTACCTTACCACCCCAGAAAGAAGACCTCCCTCACTAGCGGCACCCTAGGGAGGCAGCTATAATGGAGGCAACATTCTGCCTGACACTTGTTTCCTTGACCACCCCCTGCCAGTACGCCTCACGGGAGCCAAGTATGCCTGCGGGAGAGGAGGCTGTGGTGCCTGCACCGTGATGGTGTCTAAACATGATCCCGTGTCCAGAAAGATAAGGTATCCTGCCCAGAAGCCTGGAGGCCAGAGGAAGGCCCCATTTCTTTGCCAGGCTTGCATTCTCACAGCTGCAGATCTCTAAGTGTGATTCTAACCTCTCTAGATGTTAGACAGCTCTGAAAATCTGATAAAAACTACTACTCAGAAAATACATAAACAAATTACATTTTGCACTCAATTTCAGGGAGATCATAGACCTCCCAAGGCCCATCTATGCATTAAGAAATCCCAATTTAGACCAACCATTCATTTTATAAATGAGGAAACTGAGGCTCAAATAGACGAAGTGACTTGTTCAAGGTCAAACAACTATTAAGCCATAGAACAAGAACTCAAGACCAGTTTTCTAGCTGGAAGCTAGTGTGCTTTCTATTGTTGGGCTGAATTAACCATGCTCCGCAGGGACCTAGGCCATGATCCCAACCTTTAATTAAGGGCCAGATTCCAGTACTGGGCTGCTCCCAAACCCACCAACCCAAGAAATCAAGAAATGGCCTCAGAAAACAGACCATCCGACACTGTTGACGGACTTTATCCAGAGAGTTTTAAATTACCAAGGAAAAAAATTCTCAAATATGCAGATCCACATAAAAGACATAGGTGTGCTTTTTCCATGTTATGGGGTCAATAACTTAATGAATACAGTTGAGGTCCACCCATAGCCCTGGTGACATGAGTCCATTCCCATTGGGTCCAGGCCCAGGTGGGTCTGTTCTGGGCTTGGGAAGTTTCTCTGAAGTTCAGAATGCCCAGACTCACCCTAATTTTTACAGATAGTAGAGTCATCAGCGAAGACTCTTAAATTCTTCTTTCCTGTCATCCTTCCAGTTCCCCATCCCCCAGGCTGAATGGCAGGCTTTGGGGGAGCAGGGGGCGGTTCCCTGCCCTTCTTGGTTCCCAAGCTTCCCAAGAGTTAGGACTGTGTTACTCCCCTCGATTTTCTTGTGTTTCTCATACAAAGACACGTCTCTGTCACTGCATGCCTGGTGCCCATCTGCTCTCTGTATGGAGCCGCCGTCACCACTGTGGAAGGTGTTGGAAGCATCAAAACAAGGATTCACCCTGTGCAGGTAAGAGCACATCCTAATTTTCTCACATCTTAACTTTTTCTTTTTAACCGATGCTGTGCTGCCGGTGCTGTCTGGGGCTTCTAGGCTGTGGTCAGACAAACAGAAGCTTGTAGGGGCATCGGGGTCAAGGTGATAACATCTGACAAGTGATTTAAAAGAAATATGGAAATTCATCCACATTTTATTACATGATCATCTTTTCTGTTACTTTTTATACTTGAATATAAGCAGAATTATCAAAACATTGATTAATGCCTATTGGACAACAGTCTGGAATAAATATTATACAAAGGATACTATTCATAAAATGTTTCTGGAGCTAACACGATAAAAGAATTATTCCCTATGGCATGGAAGTCTTGGGAGTAAAATCAGAATCCGGGCTGACTCTACCAGAGCAGGAGGACAATCACTTCTACAAATCTTTACTTGAAGCTGGAACCCAGGGCCTGGCTTTAAGAGTACTGTGACATGCATCAACAGAAAACACACCAACTCCTGTCATTCTCACAGGGGTTTAGAGAGTCGCAGGTCTAGATCCACCAACACTGTGAGTCCTTCTGGGCAGAAGGAGCCAGAGGGTCTCTGAGTTTAACCATGGGAGAATCAATTCCAGGAAAGGTCAGTGGTCAAAGACAAAGGAGCCAGCAGAGTTTACTAGAGTCTCCAAAGAGATCAGAGAGGATGTTGACAGCAAGGTCAATAAACCCTAGGATTATATTCTAAAATCTAGAGCAGGGCTTCTGAATGTTAACGTGCTAAGAATCAGCTGGAGGCTTGTGAAAAATGCAGATTCTGAATCAGGTGGTTCGGAGCAGAAGCCTGAAGTTCTGCACTTCCTACAAGCTCTCAGGTGGAGCCAACCCATTGGTCCAGGGGCTACACTTTATATAGCAAGGACCTAGGACACAGACCAAATAAATCTTGGACCTTTGAAAGTGGAGTTCCTTTTGAGCCAACACAAAAGAATTTAAAGTGAGGTCAGGAGTAGATAGTCTCCAAACTAATCAAAAAGAGGTGGTCCCATAGTCAGAACTAAACTGGGCAAGACGTGGTGGTGTATACAAGAAAAGTATTTTAGAAACTTTCACATACTTTCTTATAATCACAGCTTTCTGGAGAATTCTTCTCAGTCTGATAATTCCCAGTTAGAAGGATGTGGGCATTTGAGCTTGAGAAGTGATTGTAACGATAGACTCTGGCCTCTGAGTCCCCTTCTCCAGGAACAGTGCAGGTAAAGGGACATTGGCCTTCTCTGCACAAGGGGGGGAGTGCACTGTTCAGTGACTGGGCTCCACTGTGACAGGAGGATGCAGGATGTGGACTCTGGTGAGCGGTGTTGGCGGCAGGAAGGTGGGGCCTGTGACCATGCATGTGTCCTTCCAGGAGAGGATCGCCAAGACCCATGGCACCCAGTGTGGATTCTGCACCCCTGGGATGGTGATGTCCATGTACACGCTGCTCAGAAACCACCTGCAGCCCTCAGAAGAGCAGCTCATGGAAGCCCTGGGGGGTAGGTCTGCTGCTGAGAAAACCCACCAGCTGCCTGAGGCCAGATGGGAAGCATGCCTCAGGTTGTTCCACCACCCAGCTTTATTCAGGGGCCCCATGGGTTGTTTCTAATGGAGCTACAGTTCACCCAGGAGCAGAGAATGCTAGAGAACTTGCTAGAGCAGCCTGTGCAGGACACGCTGCAGGAAGACCCCACCCAACCTTAATTAGGGCTGTCAAAACCAAGTGCCACCAAATGAGAGGGTTAAATGACAGGAATTTCTTCTTTCACAATTCTGGAGGCTAGAAGTCTAAAATCAAGGTGTCAGTCAGCAGGGTCATACTACTGAAGGCTCTAGGAGATTCTTCCTTGCCTCTTCCTAGCTTCTGGTGGCTGACAGCCATCCTGACACTCTGTGGCTTATAGATTCTTCACTCCAGTATCTGCCTCCATGTTCTCATGGCCTTGTCCCCTGTGTGTCTGTGTCCAAATTTCCCTCTTATAAGGACATCAATCATTGGAGTAGGGCCCACCCTAACCCAGTATGATCTCAGTTTAACTTAACTACATATGCTGAGACCCTGTTTCCAAACGCGTCACAGTCGCAGGTTCTAGAGGTCAGGGCCTCAACATGTCTTTCAAGGAGCCCTTACACATTGCAAAAATCCTTCAAAATATTCAATGGGTTTAAGTCACTAAAGAGGAATTCATAAACATATTCCTTCTGCAGGATCAATAAGCATCATCTTCAGGTATCAAAAATCCCTAAACAAGTCATCTGTTATACATAAATTCTTAAGTTAAGACCTGAAGGGTGAGCACAGATGCCTTCTCCTAATCTGCAGGTGCTGGTGGACTTCCTGTACTTGCTCTGCTCCATTACAGAAAATCAGATCCAGTCACCTAAAATCTAACCTTCTTTTGATCATTCCATTATATGAGGTCCTGCAACAGCTTCTCACCCCTCAGGTGTGGCCAGCCTTCCCTCCTTCACCAGGGACTCAGAGAACCCCCATAAATGGCCTCACTAACTCATGCTTCCTCATCAGCTGCATGACCCCCGGCTGGCCAGTCTCCTCTCAGCCCCCAATACCCCTGCATGTTTCCACTTTTGCACGTTTGCTCATGCTGCACTCTGAACCACAAAACCCAGCTCTCCCTACTCTCCACCAGCCCTTTACTTGTTCATCCTTCAAATCCAAGCTTCTGTGTGAAGCCTTCCCAGATGAACTCTATTTTGCACTGACCTTCCCCTACCACCCCTCATGCCTTCATCCTTGAAAACTAGTTACCCACAGATCTCATCAAATGCAGATTTCTGGGCCTGCTCCCAGACATTCTGATTCAGGAGAATTGGAGAAGGGCTAGGGATCTGCATTTAAAGACAAATATCCTCAGGAAATTCTGATTCATTGATGTAAAGGTTCTAAGGAGCACTAGTCATGAAGCCCATAGCATGCTGTTTCACTCAGTGCCTTAGGAATAGCCTCTGTTTTCTTGTTTAAGGATCCCCCATATCTGACATAGTGTCTAAAATAGAGTTGTTGTCAATAGACACATGTTGAATGAATGGATAAATTCACAGGTGGAGGTAAGTGGGCTCACCAGATAAGACTTTTTCTTCTTTAGGACAGAGACTAAAACTAGAACTGAGGTGAGGGGAAGGATAATCTCAGAAAAAAAAAAAAAAAACATTGAACTCTCTGGCAAATATTTAAACACTCTCAAAAAAAACTGGGTCTGTTTTAACTTTGTAAAGAAACCAATAAAAATAAAGCCTGCCGATAACCACATTTCCCTATTCAGGTAATCTCTGCCGCTGCACGGGGTACCGGCCAATCCTCACGAGCGGAAGGACCTTCTGTGTGGTGAGTAGGTGACTGTGGGGATACTCTACAGAGCACGAATGATGATGACAGCTAGTCAGTGATGCAAACAGGAACTGAATTTCTTAGACCACCTAAACGGACTATAAGGAGACTGAGTTAGCACCAACTGATGGCGGAAGTTAGAGCTGTTTGTTGAGGACAGAGTGAATGTTACACCATCTTTGATGTTCTCCCTGTCATACCACAGGGGAAGTCAGGTGCTCTAACCAGCCATCCAGACATCTTCCGTGATAGTTAAGGAGGTATCTGGACAGAACAGGGAGGCGGTTCCAGCAAACCCAAGGAGACAAGCAAAGGCATGGAGTTGGCTTCGGGGAGGTGGAGGTTGTTCTGAGAACCCAGACCAGCTGGGAAAGTGTGAACAGATAAAGCAGCCAAATACACAAAGTGGAATCCAAAATTCACCCCAAGTACATTGCCCAGGAAGAGGTCTCCACAAAATGGGGCTGCGAGAGAGCTAGTCACTGGGCTGCTGAGAGCGAATGGGAAATCATGGACAAAGCATGTAGCAGTCTTGCTGGCTCTTAGTTACCACTGTTGTAGAGGATGTGGGTAGTATTGCCCTTAGACACAAGCAAGGGGGACCCCACACTTTGGAGGGCTCCTCACTGGTCCTCCTGCAGCCATTTTCAGGAGGCCACAGAGCCAGGAGGACTTGTTCACCTGGAGCCTTCATCATTTTCTAGACCCCACTCCAGGTATAGCCTTGACCCCATTCCCAGGCTGACACAAGCCTCCTCCCCAAGTCCATCATCCCAGGGCAGCCTGTAACAGCCAGCATGAGCACCCCTAGGTCAAAGGATAGCCATCAACTGGCTGTTTTAGAGGAAGTGGACACAGCTTGGACATTTCAGTCAGGGGTGCTTACACGGGGGTCTGAGGCCCCTCAGTACAGAACAGAACCCTGATGGGAAGAGAAGGGCAGCAGGGAGCCTCCACTGGTCCTCTTACCCCAGCCCCACAAATAGTAGATGTGGGCTTGAAAGTGGACCAGCAGGTGTGTCCCACTCCCCAGAGCCAGGCCAGTCCCCAGTGCACGCATGTCCCAGACTTCTACTGCAACACAGGGGAGCGAAAGTTGATGAGCTGAGAAATAAAATGAATAGCTTGTAAACCCATCAAATTGCTAGTGTAAATGGAAAAGCACTTGTGAAATACAAATAAAGGAAGTTAAAGGAAACCTCTCTCCCTATGAAATGAGGATATTATCCCCCTTACTAGGCACAGACTTGGGATAAGACAAAAATATGGCTGGGAGAACCACCCTGCAGCCAGCAGGCCCCAGAGGGGATACCTGAGGCTTACAGCACTAGGCCAGGAGACACTGGCCTTTTCTGTTGGTGTTGATTCATGGCCCATCTTGGAAGCTGTCAGAGCTCTGAGTAAGGGAGGAAGCACTGCTCACTTGGTCCGACTGGTTTTGCTTCATGGACATAATTGGGAAGATGGCAGCCTGAGACATCGGAGCAGAGACAGAGAACTAGGGTACCTGAAAGTATTTTGCTAGATACTTAGGAAACGTACATAGGAGGACCTATCTGAGGAAGAAGATACAAGAGATAAATTTGGAGGAACTAAGAAATGAAAGGACTGGCAAATGGAAAACTTCTTTAAAATTCATTGATTGTCCGTTCATTCCCAGTCAGTCCCCTGCAGATCCCAAATGTCTGGGACATCTGGTTCCAAACGGTTTCTTTTTTCCTTTTCTCATCTTTCTTTTTTCTTTTTCTATTTAAAGGTCTTTATATAAATAATAATTTCCAATGTTATTGGATCCCTATATATGCCAGAGAATGGACAAATTGTTATTGCCCTAAAAAGCCTCTTATCAACTAATTCTACCACTTGGAATTCACCTAAGAAAAAAATTCAGAAGTGTACACAAAGTTGTATATGTAATGAATAGAAATGCCCATTATGTTATCTATGGTTATAAAATGTAGGGGAAAACCTAAGTATACATCAACAGCAAAGTTTACAAATATATTATGGAATAGCCAGAAGGAGGACTATTATGCAATTAGCAAAATTATATTTTAAAGACATTTTAATGATATGGAAAAAGATTCACAATATAAATGAAGAAATAGACAAATATGTGACAAAACAAGGGGCAGATAAGTGAACAGAAAGGCAAAATAAAAAGTATATTGTGCTATAAATACTGTAGTACAATACATACTATTTAAAAATGCTAGCAGTGTATGAGGATAATGATAGCTAATATACTTATACTTCTCTATATCCTTTATTATTGTTTTATACTGGATGTTATATATTTTGCACACATTATATATCATATTATGTATTTTATATATTCTATATATGTCATTTTATCTTAAAAATAAAGACAAAGAAGAAAGATCTTGTTATTATCCCTGTTCCAATAGAAACCACCAAAAGTGGCTAAAAATATATGGAGTCTCATTTAAATTGCCAAACCTTTCAAAACTCACCCATTTACCTAGCAGAAAGTTTTTCATCAAGGCATCTCACTGTTCTAGGAGTCAAACGGCTGTCAACTGAAAGGAACAGGAAAATGCTGCTTGGATCAGGAAGAAAATTATTCTTCCTTACTCTGCGGGAAGAGTGACGTGAGTCCCTTAGTTTCGCCTTTGCCCTGTTGCAGTACTGCTTACTGCTGGCCCCCTGTGGAAACTGTGCTTGCTAGTTTTGATGGTCATTCTCTGCTTTACTTACAAATGTGCGAAGTGCCTGCACGAACAAAGCACTTCTCATTTGGGAGCTGGGTAGAGTGGTGATTCAAAGCCATGCTCTGATTTTCTGCTTCACTCCCTGGGAGGCTGAAACAACCAAACATGAACATGCTCAGATAGCTAACAAGCCCCACCCCAGCTACTGACCTCTGCAGTGTGGGTTCCTGTGCTGGGCCCTACTCAGGCAGAGCTCTCCCCGTCACTGCATCTCCTGCTTTGCAGAAGGAGGGTCCGGCAACCTCGGGAACACTGAGGAGCCCACCCAAAGTCACATGGCAAGTACATGGCCCCCACAGCTAGGAAGTCCAACCTGAAACATTCCAGGCTCTGGCTTTGCTCTCTGAGTGACATTCATTTCCAAAATGGACCCATGCCAAGTTCTTAAAGGAATTACATAGAGAAGTTAGGGTAAAGATAAAATAGAATGCTCCCTGCACACCAGGAAATCTGAGAGGACAGAGCTGGTCTGAGATGAAACCGTGCCCATGGCCCCTGCCATCTCTGTTTCTATCCCTTACACCTGCCTTGTTCCCACTCTTGGCCTCCCACTGTCACCTCACTGTGGTCTGAAGAAGACATGCAAAGGGACAGAAGGGTGTTGCCAGGGAAGGTGGGCTGCACCCCCACAACCACATCACAGACAACCAGGGAGCCTTGGAGTGGTGAATACATTCTAAGATCTGATTCTTGGTTTTGTGACCTCGGGAATTCAATCTGGGCAATGACTGGCCTCTGGGGACCACCTGATTCACTTTCACCAAACTCAAAAGAACATGATATTTAAACTGGAATGTGCCCTGATACTCATTTACAAAGAGAAACACAATTATAAATGGATCTCATGATCACTGAGCCTCATTATAATGAGAAGGAGGCTTGGTGAGAGTGGATGCAGAGCTCCTGGATAATCTTAAGGGTAACATCACAGAAGACCCCTCTCTTCCACCTGCTGCATGGCAGCTATCTGGCCCAGGACTCATCCTTCTCTTGAAACTGTGCTAATATCTCCCATTGAGTAACAAGTCTTAGCCTAACATCTATTTAGTGGAACTTTGATTTCTGAGCTCTGACTCATTGTTTGTTTTACATATTAATTTTCAGACACCATCTTATTTCTAGGTTTTAGAGAGACACCACATTATTGTCCCCAGTTCCTGCCTATACTTCTAATCCCCACATAAAAATAAATAATTCAGATGTTGGTCTGCAATGCCTCAATCCAGGGCCCTACTAAGAACCTTTACAAGGAACAATTGGAGGTTTTCTTTCTGGAGTCTGGGAAAGGATATAGAAAAAGTAGAGGAATGTTGGACAGATGTCAGGCCATTTCACCTACTTGTCCCAATTACCCTTCAAAATGTGCATTATTTTCATTTAACTTTTAGAGAGGGTAAGAACCTTTCCGTTGGGATGGTCAGACAGCTGAGGTGTAGCAGAGCTCAGAATAAACCCAGATCTGCCCCAGTCTCTGCTTATGCTCTTCTCCATTCCACAGACAAAACTGAGCCCATCATGCCCCTGCTGAATCTATTTCCTTCCTTCATGCTTACCAGAGTTCCCTCCCAATTTGCCTTACCCAGTCAGGAAAGTTATCTGAGAATGTGTTTCCAAAACTGAAACAGAACTGATTCAGACAACATGACAATTTGGGTAACTTTCCATGGTGCTTTAGTTTCCTAATCACTAAAATGGAGGTAATAATTTTTTTTCTTTATACTATTTTCCTAAGGATTAAATAAATTATGAATGCATGTAAAGCATGTGGGATGTAAGCACTCCATAAATGTTAACTACCCTTATTAAAGTTAGTGGGGTGTGTATGTATGTTTATGTATAAGCATGTACTTTTGGAGTCATTTTTACTTAAAAGGCAGGACTTCTCAAAGCTTTTAGCATTTTGAATCCTGACTTGACAGGTGAGAAGATAGTGGTTGGGCACAATGGAGAGGAGTTCCCAAACTTATTTGACCTCTAACAGTTTTTCAGAAACTGTTCTGCTATTTCAATCTTTGAACAGAGTATTTCATAGAATACTCTTTTCTTTAGTATCTTATTAGTGGTAAATCAGTATTTCTCTCACAAGACTCTTATTTAAAACTATTTGGTTTGAACTATTTGCCCTGTACAAGGAGAGTTATAACTATGTTCACTTTGCCTAATGAACGTAGAGTTTCAGTGGTGTTTCCAGTTGAGCTGGGCTGACCATCTTCTACCCTTTTTAAGATTTGCACGGAGTTATTTGCCAAAGAGGAGTTCCAGCCCTTGGACCCTACTCAGGACCTCATATTTCCCCCAGAACTCTTGGTAAGATGAGTTGTGTGTTTTACATGCTTGTTTAAGCATCACTGGTTATAAACTCCATTTTATAAAACCACCCCTTCCTTCAAATTGTGGAAATGTTTGATCAGATCAAGATGCTTGTCCCTGCCCAGCTCAGGAAGCCCCAGACACATTCCCCAAAGCTTCAGCCGAGCCTTTTTTAAAAAAACTATTCCATCATTGCCATTTGCAGTGTGTCCCATGCCACACAACTTTGTGCGGAGCTTCTAGCTTGGTCTTTCCGGCCCCTCCAGCGGCTGACCCCAAGGAGCACTTCCAAATCCCACCCCATCCCTCCCCCCCTTCCCTCTGTTAACATGTCTATCTTTCCTTTCTAGCATCTAATGGTCCCATTCTAAAACATACCTACTTCTAAAGGGGTTCTGATGTGTTTGTTCATTCATCCAACAAATATTAATCATTCAGCAACATGCCAGGTGCTCTTCTAGGTACTGAATATACAGCAGGGAACCAAACTAAAACAAAGATCTGGCCTTGAACTGGTAATCTGGTGGGAGGGACAGTCAGCAAGACAGCACATGAGAGATAGAGTATGTTAGCCAGTGAGAAGTGTTAAGGAGAAAAAAATACAACAGAGAAGGGGGCTGCAGAGGTACCTGGGGGGACCAGTCCAGGCGCAGCAAGCACAGAGGTGCCGAGGGTGGGAGAATGCCTGACCTGACAGAGGGACAGAGCAGGGGCCAGCCTGGCTGGAGCACAGGCTCGCGGGCACTCACAAAGCTGTGGGGCAGTGCGGGGACCTCCGGTGTTGGGAGGTGCAGGCCAGGCCAGACTTAGGCTGCTTGGCTTTTACTCTGAGTGAGATGAGAAGTGACTAAGGAGGTCGCACAGAGTAGGAGTATACGCCTGTTCAGGATGGGATGGGATCCGGGACCATTCTGCTGCTGGGATCGAAATCACCTGCAAGGAGTGAGGGAAGGAGCAGCGAGCCCAGTCAGGACACTGATGCCATCCTGAGAGACGGGGGTGCCGGACAGGCTGCTAGCATGCAGGCGGTGAGGAGTGAGGGGATTCTGGACGAATTTTGGAAGAATAGCCAACAAAATTTACTGATGGACGTGCTGTAGGGTATAGGAAAGAGAGAGGAGTCAAGGCTGACTCCAGGGCTTTCAGTGGCTAGAAAGAGAAGTGGCATTTTACAGAGAAGGGGAAGGCCTGTGCAGAAGCAGGGTATTTTTCCTTTTGGGGGTCCTTCTTAGTGGCTTGGAAAGGGATGGGATATGAGGAACTCAGTTTGGGACATGTTAAATTCGAAATGCCTATTACACATCTAAGAAGAGTTACGGAGTACTCATTCAGATATATGAGTTTGGATTCCAGAGGAATAGTCCAGGCTGAAGATATTTCAGGGCATCAGTATAATTTGGATATTTAAGGCCATGATACTAAATTATGTTAAATTGATCTATACTGAAGGTCAGTGACAGGTGCCAGCTCACACTGTTACTCATCTCCAAAGAGCTGTGCATTAACAAGTCTTACACTAAAGAAGTAAATATCTAATTATAGAAATTCAGACATTGGTCAATGGTTGTAGTGAGTATCTTCTTTGGTCAAGAGACCCCAGGACTCCTGAGATCCCTCTAGAAGAGCATAACTCCACCTGGGATCTGGCATAACACAGGAAGAGAGGTGTGCACACGTGCACCCACACTTGTCATTTGCACTTAGAGAATGGCAGAGAACCCAGAAAAACGAACCCTGACCTTTCATGGAGAGAGGGTTACCTGGATCTCCCCTGGGACCCTCAAGGCTCTCCTGGAGCTGAAAGTGAAACACCCTGAAGCCCCTCTCATCCTTGGCAACACCTCCCTGGGTGAGTGACGACAATGGTTCTCGTGCCACAATTAATGCCGAGCTGGACTTCCAGACCCCTACTCTGCTCTCAGACTGCAAAAACTACATTTTAAGGACAAAAACCTCATCCTTTATAATAAAAGTATTATAATATACTACTATAGTACAAAATATTCTATTAGGTTGTATAACTATATATAATAATTTATATAATTTTATATATAAATTATATGTAAATTGTATATAAAATAATATTGAAAAGTATAATACAAATGAAATATTATTGTGTTACTATAATAAAATGGTTTCCAAAGTTGAACGTTTATATACCTTGGGAATATGCAGCATGACCCCTTAAGGTGTGGAGAAAAAGTTTTAGAGGTTTTCTATCATTTAATTGATCTTGCCCTTTTTAATTGTATTTTTGTTAAAGAGTGAATAGATATAATAGAATTTTATAAAGTATATATGGGTATTAACAATGCACACCCAGCTACCCCCACACCCCCTGGCAGAACGAGAACTTGACCAAGAGCTGCCCTCCCAAATCGCAGCCCCTTGCCCCCCAAAAAAGGCATTTTCTCTTTTTTTTAACTCTCTCTAACATACAAATTTACTTTTCAGGACCTGCAATGAAATCTCAAGGACATTTCCACCCAATTCTCCTCTCTCCTGCTAGGATTTCTGAGCTGTGTATGGTGTCTGAAACAAGTGATGGTGAGTTCCTGGTGTTCTTAGTAAATATCAATGAACCAACCCCTGCACTAACTTACTTGCCAACTAGTTTGGAACATCCTCATATATTTGTCTTGTCTGGCCTATTTCCAACTCTTTATCTTTGTCTGATGTGATATTATATCCCCACTATGAGACTTTACTTTCAAAAGCTCTGCAAGAATATGAGATATTCAGATGACATCATTCAAGACCTTGTAGTCACCTGCAGGATTCTTGCCTCTAAAATCCCGTGGTGACCTAAAGATAATAAATTTGCAGTCACTCTGATGGGAAAGACAGCAAGAGATGAATCCAGGGATATTGCAGGGGGAAAGTAAGAGAAAGGTTGTCTCGTATTCAAATGCTACTTGTCTCATGAGGACAGTGGCAAGAGGCCAAGTGAAACAAACAAATGCCCAGACAAGCACCCGCAGTCACTTATAACATCCTTAATAGCCCACTCTGTGCAGATACTGTGTCAGGCAAGGTGGCACTCACAACAAAGCAGGAAGGAGATGTGCAGGACTTTAAGATGCACAGCAAACCCTTTGACAAAAGAAATTTCATTTTATTCTTTTCCTCATCCTCCAGAGCCCCTAATGCATAAGTGCATGCATTTAAGTGCTATACATGCGTGTAAGTGCTCGGTCAGTGACTGACAACCTAATAGACAAAGAGAATGAATGAGTGGGTCAGGAACTTGGACTACAGAGATAATAATGACTTCCTTAATTTAGGCAACAAGGAGTCTGGCTGAACAGAAAGCTGTAGTCAAGATCGACTTGTAGGTCACCATGTGTTTGTGGTCCGTAGTGGGCAGGGGAGGGGACTGATCCTGGCTGTATCACCGCATCCAGGATTCCTACCCTCCCAGCCTCTACCCACCATCAGCCTAACTTTGACTGTGCTGCAGACCAGCAAGCTTGGCCCCACCCCGCCCATTGCAGGGGAAGGGACCCTTCCTGGCTTTGCCTGGCACCGTGGCTTCACAGCTCCTGCCTTGGAACAATCCGGGCTGCACACCTGAACGCCACACAGAACATGAGGGGAATGAGCTTAGATCTACCTGAAATCTTGGTGTTAGCAGAAGGAGAAAACGACGGAACAGTAGAAGCAGGATTGGGAGTACAGACAGCTAGTGTGAGCAGAAGTTTACGACAGGAAAACCCTTCCCCCATTTTGGCCCAGGAAGGATTAACCCATGGTTTTCAAACGTCTCTTTACCCCACAACCTTGTCCTCAAACAAATCTTAAGTAAGTAAATGAAAAGAAGCCACTGCTTGAAGGAGGAACCCCCCCAGCCCCCCATCACTGAGGCCTCCATGTCTGCCTCTGAGAGGACCCCCAGGGCGCAATTCAAAATCTTCCATGGAGAACCAATTCTTCATTTCAAAAGTGAGGAAGACAAGATGCAAAAGGAAGAGTGGACTTGCCCAAGGCCCCCAGACCGGCGGTGACCAAGTCACCAAGCCGCACATCTCCCACTTCCAATTCAGAGCTCTTTGCTACTGCTGTTCCCCGTCCCGCAGGCCCACTCCACAGCCCGTCCAAGGGGCTGTTTATGAATAGAGTCCTCAGTTTGGACTCTGCAGGTAAAGTAGAGCCAGATTCTGAACCGGAGGAAACAAAGCACATGCCTCAGAACCTCTTAAAATTGAAGTGTTAGCACCCCCTAGTGGCCTCCAGGAACATTTCCCTGGATCCTCAAACTTCCCAAAGCCCAAAAGTGAAGGACCTATTGCAAAGAAGAATACTGGAGCCAGAGGTGCACCCCACCCGCCCAGCACGTCCCCGAAATAAATTGCCCTGATAGCTGTGTTTGTTTCAATTTTGCATGCTAATCCATATCACCTACATGTTCAGCTCAGTTTACATTTCCTCAAAATCTTCAGTTAGTAAATGCTCCGGAAAGTCCATTCTTTATCCCGCAAACCCATAAACTCTGAGAAGCATGGAGTTAAAACAAAACCACATTCTGAGAATCGAAGTTAGGGCTCTTTCCAACTCTGTTGTAATACAAGCTTAAGTTTTGTGACCAAAGATGGAAAAAAATATGAATAGAAGTATGATAGATAGAATTTTCTCACTCAGCTGTGTCATACCTAGCAGAAAGTGAGGGGGCAATGTGAGCAATAGAAACAATCAAATGAAAGCCCCATAATGGATCATCTGTCTTCAACCTGAGTTTGAATCTGTACTTATGAGGACTCAGGCAAGAGAGCAGCGTTTTACTTTCCTGTTAGATAGCAGATGGAACATACATACCAAATGCCCTTTTTTACATATGTCAGATCAGAGATGGTCAGGCTGGCCTGTGTGATGCTTCTAACATTAAAACATAGTAATAATAATAATAATAACATCTTTTTGTTTCTGATTTCTTCCCTACTAATAAGAATCTGGGTATATAGAGTGAAAGGTCACCTATAAAAACAATTTGCTTTTCAGGACTGACAATAGGTGCCGGCTGCAGTCTGGCCCAAGTGAAGGACATCTTAGCCGAGAGGGTTTCTGAGCTCGCAGAGGAGAAAACTCAGACATACCGAGCCCTCTTGAAGCACCTGAAGAGTCTGGCAGGCCAGCAGACCCGGAACATGGCAGTATGTTCTCCAGTCCAATCCTTGGACACACCGCACCTATTCCTTAATCTCACTGAAATGCTGAAAAAGGCATTGCAGAATCAGTATGAAAAAGGGTCTTAACAGATTGAAACCACGGGTATAATAAATCAATACTTAATGTATAACAAACATTACTTAATAGCACATTTAAAAGAGAGTCTAAGTTCAATAAAATAGCTAAGCAGCCATACAGGTGAGGAAAAAGACATCATGATTTTGCTAATTTCATGATAAGACTGTCGAAGTACCTAATTTAGTCTTAGGCTGCATTAACAGAAATATAGTGCCAAAAAGAAGGAGGGTTAGACTACTGACCACAACTGGAGAATAATGCTCAGATCTGGGGGGCATACTTTAATGTTTGGTTATTTTTTACCTCTGAAGAAAGCAAAAGAGACATAGTTAGATTTTCAAAATACACATACTCCCTCTCCTAAGTATCCCAAATGGTGTATTAGAAATCCTTGGGATATGGCAAACAGGGAAGGATATGTTCCCTTTGAAAAAGCTCTTCAAGTGATTCCAAAATGTCCTCTCCCCCTGTCAAGGGCTCTGACTGACACCCCGGAGCCTGGCAGGGAAATGATGGCAGGAGAGTGAGGGGTGGGAAACCACATCAGAAAAAGAGATGGTGAGGGTGAGAACAGTCAGAGAGATCATGAGAGCTGCCTTCAAATATTTATGGACTCCTACGGACAGGTGTGATTTATTTCATATGATCCCAAAAAACAGAAGTATGACTGATACATGAGAGTCCAAGGAGGCAGATCTCAGCTTAGTGGAAACAAGAACTTTAAAATCCAACAGTTCATAGAGGAAGGGGGCTCCCTGTCCTCACCCTTGTGATAGCCCAGATCACAGCAACCCGGGTGGTCACTGCAGATTTCATCACTATAGGCGGAGGAGAGTATTGAGTTGAATGGCCAGTCATTTCCCTCCCAAGTTCTACGATGCTACCAGCCCACCCAGATCCTAGTGAAGCCTCCCAAGAAGAGGAGAAGAGCAACTCTTTCTCACGGTGTGGATGCCCAGAACCCCAGCACAGCCCATGTGATTTCAGAGGCCATGTGAGATGAGACAGAGACCCTATGTGCCCAAGACAGGACGATAGAACCATGGCCGCCTGTGCTGTAATCAAGGCTGAGTAGGGGCTAGTTCAGCATTGGCCACGGAGCCTCACTGCCTGGGTTCAAATCCCAGTTCTGCCCTTTCCTAGCTGGGAGACTTGGTCAAGTTTCATAGTCTCTCTATTCCCCCGGTGTTTTCATCAGTAAAATGCGGATAAGGACATCAGTCTCGCTGGGCTGTTGAAAGGATTAAGTGAGTGAATATGTGTGAAGAGGTTAGAGAGCAGGTGGAACATACCAAATGCCAAGTGAGTGTCAGTCACCATCAAGTCTTCATCCAAAGGAGTGGGTAACGGGGCCTCTCCCGGGACAGTCTGAACCGAGCGCCCTCTGCGGAGGTGACCGGGACTCCTTTTGACCCTTTCACTGCCAGAGAGCCATAAGTCGTTGCCTGCAGGCATGGGATGCAGGGAACAATGACCCAGGTTGTAACTCTCTCTCTTTAGTCCTTAGGGGGCCATATCATAAGCCGGCATTGCTATTCAGACCTGAATCCAGTTCTGGCGGTGGGCAACACTTCCCTCAACCTGGTATCAGTAGGTGAGCTGCCGCAGAACACGCCGAACAGCGCTTAGGGACTTTGGTGTCTTTCTCAAGGAGTTGCAGTGAGTCAGAGCCCGGAGATGAAGTCTCCAGCTCTCAATCCACCACGGGGAGCTCAGGCCCCTGGGGGAGGGCGCACTGATGCAAGGGGGTAGCTAGTGCTTCCTCTGGCACCACTGCCCGCACATACCTAACCCCCAGCCCCGCCACAGCTCAGTTACCTGGGTCAGCCGGGGCAGCCTGCGGAGGCTCTCAGGCCTGGGGGCTGCTCCCTCCTCTTCATACCCCTGCCTACACTTCCGTGTGAGATGTCGCAAGCCTGGTGGGGCCACACGGCCCACATGATGGGCCCCCTGGGAGCAGGAGGAAGGCAGTGATTAATTTCACATGCTGGCTAGAGGGCCATTCCCTTGGGCTGCTCCACACTACACGTCCTTAGTCTTCCCAGTGGTGCTGGGTGCTCAGTGCCTCTGGCTCCCGCAAGGACCCTGACACTCCCCTGACTGGGCACTAGGTGTGCGCCGGGCTGCACTGGGCACTTACATCCCATGTCCAGTCCACCAACAACCCAGATGGGCTCATTTGCACAGCTGGGCATGGGAGGGACTCCCAGTCTGTCTGACTGCCAAACGGGTGTGCCTGCCTCGTCTCCATCAGGCTGCCTCCGGGGGCTCTACCTCCCACCTTCCCTGGCTTCTCTCCCCAACCCACGGCCCACTGGATACCCACTCCCTCTGTCCTTTACCCTTCCTGTGGGCTGACACAGGCCCAGGCACTAGGGTGCAAGGGCAACAGTCACAATCTGACCCGCACGTGAACTTCAGGGGTGTGCCCAACGAGAATAACTCTCCCAAGAGCTCTGTCGGCTGGCACAATCCCATCCCTGGTGCTAGGAGGTCGTAGTGCTGAGAGACAAGGTGGCAGAGGAAAAACTCTCAGGGCCGTATTCAGCTTTGCCTGGGGCTTTCCCAGGATGGAGAAGAGGGAAGACTTCCCCACTGCCTGGCTCCCAAGCCACGTGGCTGAGTCCTCCGGGCTTGTGGTCCAGCATGACCCTAGCAGAACCCCAGCATGACCTCCTGAAGGGCAGGAAAGAGGAAGCCAAGACTCTGGGGCATCAGGACAGCCTGGCAGCCATGCAGGCCCTTCTGCTACATCAGTAATAGTAACAGTACTAGTTGTGAGAGTAGCAGTGGGTGTTAGATATTTCCTTCAGCTTAAGGTCTCTGTTTTCCCAGCTCTCCCAAAGCCTCCACACTGAGCACAGCCCAGCTCCAGCAAGGCCGGCAGATGAGCGTCCTGACCCAGCCTCAGGGGGGGCCAGGAAGGGTCACCAGGCCTCCTTGGGCCTCCTTGGGGTATAGCAGCTCTCCTGACTACACTTTGTTCCAATCAGCATATTGCCGCTTATGCCAGGACTCGAACCCATGTCAGATTCACTGGGTTGTAGCTGAACCTCCTCACCACTCCTCCTGTGGAGCCACACCACTTTTGTAAGCCAGTAGGCCTGCTCTGTCCACTAAGTGGTAAGAGTTGGGCTGAAGGGAGGTTTTGTGGATCGTTCGCTTTGCTTTAATGGTGTAGGAGTCAGCATGGGAGCCGACACAGCGGTGTGAACAGAAAGCAAACCCCGTGATAAAAACTCTGGTGGCAGTGGACACAAACCCTCTCAGCACAGGTCACACCCTTACCCTACGGACTGGCCATAGCACCGAATGAGTTAGATTTAGTTAACCAGCCTCTGCTGAAAGATGAAAAACACACAGGCCTGGCAGGCGCTGGAGGCGGGAGGAACCCAGGTTCGCAGAGCATGCACGCTGAGAAGAGTAGACGTCAGAAAGCTGTTGCCGCCCCTCTTTGTGGAGGGGAACATGGAGCCCTGGACTGTCACGCACGCAAACCTCTGCTTCACTGGGTGCTCAGGAAGGAGACCTTTTCTTTGTGGCTGACATTTGAGAGTACAGAATAATCTCCAATTCCTTGTTGCAACTGTGCAGAAATGTCATTTCTCCAACAGAAGGCACACGGCAGATTCCTCTAAACCAACATTTTCTTGCTGGGTTGGCAAGTGCAGATCTCAAGCCACAGGAAATTTTGGAATCTGTGTATATCCCTCACTCTCAAAAGGTAAGAACCCGCTAGTCATTTTTTGCGAGTTGTTTTTCCCTTTTCGTAACTTAGTCCAGTCATCTTCAGAAATCTGAAAACAGATGACACGAAAATAACTCTGCCCTGAGCCTGCTTCCCGTCCACTGTGGACTGGCCCAGCACCAAGGCCCTCAGACACCCTTAAGCAAGGAGCTCCGGGTGTGGATTTGGGGCTGTTGTTTCAGCTGTGGGGTGGGGCCTCCTTCGGGCACGGCTTCCATGTCCCCTTGTACCAGCTGACCAATTCTGGACCGCAGAAATTAAAGCTCTGACTGTGGAATGAGCTTCTCTGCCTGACCTACAAGGAAATGGAGGCTGAGACTGGGCCTCCCCACTCCCCACTTTTGCCAACCACATAGTTCATAGGAACATGAGGGCTTCCAGATGTTTCCTAGGGTTGATGTGGTCACCCAGATGGTGGGGTGACCATCTAGAGGGGGCCCTCTGTCCTCACTCCCTATTCCCTGTGCCTCTCCTCAAACCTATACCTGAATCCAAGAGGACAGTGTTCCCAGAGAGAAACAATATAACCACACACACACACACACACACACACACACACACACACACAATGACTAAAAGCCAGGGGTCCACCTGGTTATGCAGGACGTCTCATATTAAGTCATGCTTTCAGCCATGTGTGATCTTCATTTATTTTTCCTTTTGAATGGAAACTTTGAAATGTGTTCCCAGTCAAATGTGTGTCTGTGTACAGGCACTACCCAGAAGAACAGGCAGGCTCAAACACGGCACCCTGGGTGAGCACACCATGGAAACACACCTGAGGCACAGGCCAGCTCTTTGACCTCATGTCAGCACAGCAGTAGTCATGGTGTCGAGGGGTCAATAAACAGCCATCACTCTTCTGACTCTTGCTCCTGATACAAGACTCCCTAGTCCACTGTTGGAAGGTTCTATTAAACTCCTTTATGAGTTTTGCAAAATGAAAATGTGATAGTTTCTACAAACCAAGAAATTAGGTGAGTCTCCTGCACTTAACACAAATCACATTTAAAAGCACCTGTTTTAGGAGGGCTCCTTCATCCTCACCAGGGACAGGGGACAAAGGTGTCTGAAGACTAAAGGGAATGGCACCTGGCAATAAGAACACAGGGAATTGACGCAGGCATTCTGTGTGGAGGCATCCTGGCCTCAGAGGAGAAGTACACAGTGATCCCTGTTCCCTGAGAGTATGGGGAGTTGGGGATGGATGTTCGGGAGAACACAATTCTCACTTTGAACGAGAAGGCAGCCAAGTTGTCCTCTAACTGTGCCAAGTATCTTTTGTGTCTCTCTTTAGATTGAGTTAAGTGATTAATTAGTGGCACCAAGAAGCAGAAACCATGCTTTTAGTTCTGGCATATCAAATAAACCCAAATGGTTTTGTCTCCACAGTGGGAATTTGTGTCAGCCTTCCGACAGGCTCAGTGCCAGCAAAATGCCTTGGCGGATGTGAACACTGGCATGAGAGTCCTCTTCAAGGAAGGCACTGATACCATCGAGGACCTGAGCATCGCCTACGGAGGCGTAGGAGCTGCCACGATCAGTGCACATACATCCTGCCGGCAGCTCTTAGGGAAGTAAGCAAGGACCCTGGACCCAAGGGTGAAACTGGATGTGAAAAAAACAAGTGCTGGTAAAGCTTCAGGAAGATGGAAACTCCTATATGTAGAGTCATTACTTCTTCTTTCTGTAATTTTGTTAAATGACTCAAACCTTCTTTGACTTTGGTTAATTGGGAGCCACTCCTTGGGTTAGGGACACAACAAAACAGCCCAGGACTGCGTCCAGCCCCAATTCTTTTGTGCACATCGACAGGCCAGCAAACCACACCAGGCAGCTCCCGAGGGCACCTACATTCCCTCTGCTCTGTTTCCTTATTCTTCCTCAGGAAAGGCAGTGTGTTCAAGTCTGAGTCCTGTCCAGTTCATAATGGAAATGGCCCTAATGGTCTGTTTATGTAATGCCTGCTTCCAGCACATTCTGGCTCTTGAACACACTTGGTTCTCATTGCAATGGAGCAGGTAGATGATTTCTAAGTTCCCTTCCAACTCTTAAAAGGAGACTCTGGGGTCTCTCAGTCATTACCATCCTGTATCTAGCACATGCCACACTGCTGAGACTACCCTGTAACTGGTTCCTTCCGGCTTCCAACCCTACCAGGCACTGGAACGAGCTGATGCTGGACGAGGCTTGCAGGCTGCTTCTAAATGAAGTCTCCCTCCCTGGCTGGGCTCCAGGTGGGAAGGTGGAATTCAAGAGGACTCTGGTGGTCAGCTTCCTTTTCAAATTCTACCTCGAAGTTCTGCAGGAGCTGAAGAAGCTCGTGACGCCATTCACTGTGCCTGTAAGTGCTCTGGCTTTTATGCACCGCTTGCAGCCATAAGCTCCCAGCTCTTCCACTGCTTTTGCAAACTGTCTTGTGGGCAGTCTGCCCCATTCCCAGTCACCTCCTCTGGGTCAGGCCTTGTCATTTCCCGGCCGTCCCTCCTTCTGGGATCAGCCTGAAGGGCTACCTTATGAGGTTCAGATGCTAGACTGTCTTCCGCCCACGGTGCTCACTGTGTGCCCTGAGCAGCAGAACAATAAGAGGCCCCTGCCTTCGTGTGCAATTTTTTTTCTTTTAAGATCAATTTTATTGAAGGATAATTACATACAGTACAATGCACCTATTTAAATTCAGTGAGTTTTGACAAACGTGTAAACCCAAGAAACTACCACCTCTGCCGAGATACAGAGCATTTCCATTACCCCCAAAAGTCAGCTCTCCTGCCCCTGCCCCCAGAGAATCCACTGGTCCGCTTCATGAAACTAGAGATTAGTTTTGCCTATTCTAGAATTTTTTATTCAATCTGAAATGTAAAATACAATTTTATTTTTCAAAAATACTAAAACATTTGTACACTAGCATTTAACTTGCTTACATTTTCTGGTTGTAAACTTCTGGAATAAGTTAGGCAAAGCAAAAACATTCTCTCTCTCTCTTTCCTCCCCCACCATGATCACAACTGTCACCCTACCTTGAACCCCTGTTCCCCAATCACACCCCACCCCAAAAGCCTGGTGCCCCGAAAGTGCCTGATTGTCACTTACTCAGAGGAAGACCCTCACCAGCCACATTCACCAGGATAAGCCTTGCTGCCATTTAATTTCTGAATCAAGACACTTGATGTGTTTCAGCGACACCACAGAGCTTTTCCAATTTTGCTGCTCTCCCAGAAAAACTGAGTTGCTGAGAAAAACAATCAGGATTTGGGCTCTTCTGCATACAATGAATGCTAGCTCTTTCTGAATGCCTGATCCAGCCCCAAATTTTCTTGCTTCTCTTCCTGCCTCTACTCAGCTCACTAAGAGGCCTCTCCCTCCTCAGGGTGACTAGAGGATCAGATTCAAACCAGTCAGTCCTGTACCTCATAACGTGCAAAGGGATGGAGGGCAAGAAACATTCATAAAAAGAGAAATCTTGGGAGGTGATGTGCATTTTGGTTATCCTGGCTCCCCTAGCCTTGTAATTTGTCAGATACTGTAGCCAAGTCATTTTCATGTAAGTCAAAGCCCAGCTGCATCATAGGCTAATCAGCTTATCTTTATGATTTTGAATCATCTCTCAGGACAGCCGTCATTATCCTGAAATTTCAGATGGATTCCTAAGTGCGCGAGAAGATTTCACGGTCACAGTACCCCAGGGAGTCCAAAGGTACCAGGTCAGTGAGTTTAATTTAATGGGAGCCTAGAAACTAAGAGATAAGCTATAGCTGTGCAAATGAGCGAGCACTTCAGAGTTGAGATTTTAGTTCTGACTTGGTTGATTTTGCTAGCACCCTGGCCCTTTGTTTAGGGCAAGACAGGAAGATTCTGGATCTAGGATCAGGCGTAAGCTTACTGCTAAGATTTGCACTCAAGGTTGAGCCAACCTAAAGCGGTTTGACCATCTGACTAATTGATAGTCTCTTCAAACTGATGATCTTTGGGCATTTGTTTGACAAGCAGCTAAGCCAGATGTGGAGGAAGGACAGAGCAGGAGAATAGCAAGGTTCAGCCTTCAGCCCTCATGGCAAATGTTTAATCTCCAGTCAGCAAAACAAGAGCCCTGCAAGTAACTGAACCCAGCCTCCCTGAAGGACAATTTAGAAAGTATCTATATTTATCTATTAGAGCGCAACCCCACCCTCCACCCCATCTCCACACATACATCACACACAGATCTTCCAAGAAATCTTCCCTGAGTAAACACTTCCTCCATCTCCTTATACACCCAGTGATGTTTTTGTGCCACTTTCAGGAGCAGTCAAAGCACCTGAGTGCAGATCTGGGTGGACACCATTGCCTTTTGCTCCGCCTCCTCCACCAGAGGCCCTACTCAGGCTGATACTCAGGCTTTTGACTTAGATTCTGGTCCCCACCCTTGAGAATTATACCACTTTAGGCCTCATCATTATGATCACTTCATATGTGAGCAGGTTGACCATTGGAAAGATAACAAAAGCAGGACAGGGAGACCCTCTGGATTCCAGAAGAAGAGGTGCAGGGACACCATTTGGGAAAGAAGATTCCAGAAGGAGAAGCCAAGCCTGGAAGCTCTTTCACCTATTTGCAGTTTTGCCAAAAATTTGGCCCTGTCTAAGGCATTGCCACATAACTGAAATGACAATTCCCTGGGCCAGTCACATCACTCAGTGACTGCACTCATCATCTGACCCACTCCAGTGTCTGTGCCCAAGTGTGACTGTCAATTTCTCAGTCCTGAGTCATGAGCATTGTTAACTGGCCAGGCCACAGCTGAAGATTTAAGTTTTCCAGGGACACTTTGTCTCCTCTGTAGAGTGTGGATTCTCACCAGCCCCTCCAAGATCCAGTTGGACGTCCCATCATGCACCTGTCAGGTCTTAAACATGCCACAGGTGAAGCCGTATTTTGTGATGACATCCCCATGGTGGACAGAGAGCTTTTCATGGCTTTGGTGACCAGTACCAGAGCCCATGCAAAAATCACGTAAGTAAATGAAAAGCCTTCAAAAAGTCTTTCCAAAACATACTTGAGAATTCCCTCAGAGGAATGTGTTAATTCTCCTGCAATGTTCTAAACCTAAAATGAAAAAAATAAAGAAAAGGTCACCAGCCCAGGAAGAGAAAGAAAGAGGATCTGAAAATGGCCATCATGAAAGAAAGAATAAAAATCATAGTTACAGGCCCTTTTCTTCCATTCTTACCTTACAACACCTCATCACCATGCTGCAGTCTTAGGCATGGCTCAAAGGAGTAACTGAATAGGGCTGATTGTCAGCTGCTGATAAAACACTGAAATACTTCATTATTCAATGGTAAATGGCCACTGTCCTAAGTTTCCTAAGGTACCCTTGCCACAGCCCACTGGCCCCTCCCCCGCCCCAGTTCCCCCCCCAAGAAGCTAAAAATGTTACCGCCAGCCCAGTAGGGGGTCTCCTGGGCCCCACTCTGTGGCAGGTCAGCTCTGATTGGTCTGGGCCTAAGCTGGACCAGTTGTCATATATTTTTACTTTCAACCATGCTATATCCCCCACTCAGGTTTAGGATCCTCAAAGCTTGCTGATTTCTTCTTTTGAAACATTTCTCTTTTTTCAGATCAATTGATTCATCTGAGGCTCTTGAACAACCTGGGTTGGTTGATGTGATAACAGCTGACGATATTCCAGGCACCAATGGTGCTGAAGACGACAGACTGCTGGCTGTAGATGAGGTACAGAACATGCCTTCCCAGACAATTCTGTGCAGGTGATCACCAAGGTACCGCCTCCAGCCCTCTCTGCCGCTGAGGGTAGAAGTGCCTATTCTTCCAGTTTCTCTCTACATCTTTTTTCAGACACACCTACTCTTCTGGAGTCATAAAATAACATAGTAAATAGGAAATTTATTACAGAAAAACAAGTCCTAGTTTTCCACTGTGTGCTCTTGAGGCAATTTACCTTCATCTGAAGAATAAATGCATGAATTGACATATATCAGGATAGAACACCCTAGAAAGAACTACAGAGTATAAAAAATACAGCCACTTCCTATATTTATACTGAACTTTGTCTCTTCCTGGACCAACCCCTGACCCTGCACTGCCCCAGCCCCGACCTCCCACTTGCCTTCACACACTCCATTTTCAATAAAGTGGCTCTTGCTATCTTTGAACTTCTGATGCAATTCTATAATCATTCACTGACTACTTGCTTTGAGTCAGACTACCTTGTTTGTGTTCCAGTTCTACCACTTACTGGTTGTGTGCCCTGAAGTATCAGTGTCTTTAAATGGAAATAATCATAGCACCCAACTCATTGTGTCCTTGTGAGATTTAAATCAGTTAATGCATGTACAGTGCTGATAACAGTGGTGGCATATGAAGCCTCTCAGTAAGTGTTAGCTCTTACCATCACATCTCAATGAGTCCCAAACAGACTTTTCTTCTCCAACGATGGAACAAATCACTGTTCTTTTGGCTGAACTCCAAAGAGGTTGGCTATTATTTAGGAGCTATATTATCTGTTGGGCTACCATAACAAAATATCACAGACCAGTGCCTTAACAAACAGAAATTTATTTTCTTACAGTTCTGGAGGCTGGAAATCCCAGGTTAAGGTGTTGGCAGGTCTGGTTTCTCCCAAGGCCTCTCTCACTATCTTGCAGGTGGCCATCTTCTCCTGTGTCCTCAAATGACCTTTTCTCTGTATATGAGCCTCCTAGTATCTTCCTCTTCTTATAAGGACAACAGTCATATTGGATTACATCTCCATTCTTACGACCTCATTTAACCTTAATTACCTCTTTAAAGGCCCCATTTCCAAATACAGTCCCATTGGAGTTAGAGCTTCAACATATGAATTGGGGTTAGGGTGGGGAGAGACACCATTCAGTTCATAATAGAAATCACATTGTACAAAAAATACTTTTCTTATCTTTAAACTCTAAAATGACAGTATGAAGTTGATACATGTGAACCAAGCTTAACAGAGGACACAGCAGATTCATGTCACAGCCAATCTCACATCCACTCTGGGGCTTACATTTATTGAGTAAACTGGTCAATGAAACTACCTGTATTATTTAAATTATTTTTTAATTAAAAATTTTCTAAATTTTTTAGCCAAGCATATGTAGTTGAATATGACTCCAGTGTGGTCGTTATTGCTCAACAGTGATGACAAAGACACCAGCCACTGGTAAGGTTAAGCTAAGACCACTTCTACCCAGAACTTTCTACCTGTTTCATGCATGTACTTTCGATAGGTACTTTGTGTGGGCCAGATCATCTGTGCTGTGATTGCAGAGACAGAGGTACAGGCAAAGCGTGCAATCGAAAAGATAAAGATCACCTATGAAGATCTTGAGCCCGTAATCTTCACCATCGAGGTAAGCAGGACTGGCCAGTCTCTCCTGTGAAACGTGTAGAATCAAAAGTATCTTTGTAAATTTCTTAATACAAGACTAATTCAGGCTCTCATTTTTTCCAGTCATTGGCTTGCTCTAGAAAAATCAACTTTGTCTGTGATGAATTGAAATTTATATGTGAGTTGTATGAATTGAAACTTGTATGGAACTGAAGTTAACTTTAACACCAAGAAACGGGAAAATAAAGAAAAAAAATAGAATAGAAGTTTCTTTCCCTCTCACATTCAGAAGTCTATAAATGGGCAATCCATGGCTTACATAGGGTTCTATATGTCAGGGATCTAGGCTCCTTCTATCTGGCATGCATGGTTTCCATTATCCAGGTCACACTTTGGTCCACATTGGCTACTGACACTCTGGCCATTAAGTCCATGTTCCAGAGAGCAGAGAGAATGAGATGATGAAGAAGGGCATGTCCTCTCCCTTTAAGAACATTTCCCAGAAGTTGCACATACCTTCCCACATCTGATTGGTTAGAACCTAGTCACATGCCACACTCAACTGCAAGGGCTACTGGGAAATGTAGACTATATTCCAGGTGGCCTATATCCACTAAAAATTGGTGATTCTATTACTTGAGGAAGATGATGAGAATGGATATGGAGAGCAATTGTGTTTTCAAGGTGAAGCCCCAAAGCAGTAGGACTTTCATGATGGAATTCAACAGGAATTGCTGCTCTCATTTCTGGACCTAGATGATGGGGTGCAGACACAATTTCCCAGACAGAAAGAATGAAATTAGAATAGAAAATTCAGATGTGGACTGGGGTTTGCAAGTTCTAACTCAATAAAGGACAAATTCAGAGTAAGTGAGTTGAGAAAAGCTATATTATGTGTGTGCTTGTGACAGAAAATAAAATTTTTTCAAAGGCCCTGGTGAACCACTTGATATTTTTTAAATGTGCCTAAAAGGTACAACTTGCTCAATACTCGAAGTTCTTGTTTCTCGACCTTTCCAAACCAAATCAGTTCTGTTCCAAATTCCCATTTTGCTGAGTTTGCAAGAAATCCAGCCCATTTTTACTGGCTAACTCTCCTTGATTGGGTTGTACAAGGACCCTAGTATCAGGGTTTGAAATTGCAATTCTAATTCCATTTCATCAAGGGGGAAATAGCACTCAGAAGACACACCCATGAAATATCCTGGAACTCAGGATGGATAGAGATCTAGAGTTCCCTCTGAACTGTCCAGAGTCAGCAAAAAAATTCTTTTGTGAACAAAACTAGGTAACAAAATGTTACATATACCACTACTTATTCATCATCCAGTCATTCATTCATTTAAATGATTATATATATGAAAGGCAAGGTAGGGTAGCGGCTGAAAGCATAGGTTCTAGAACCAAACTGCCGGGTTTGAATCCTGTCTGCTCCACTTACTAGCTGTGTAACCTTAAGCAAGTTAGTTAACCTCTCTGTGCCATGGTCTCCCCATCTGTAAAATGGAGATAATAATAGTAACTACTTCATCAAGGTTTCAGAAGACTAAATGAATTATTATGTATGAAGCACTTAGAACAGTGCCTGGAACAGAGTGCTCATTAAATACAGCATATATTTCAATAAGATTATACCATCTTATGACACACTTAAAGAATGGCAATAAACATACTCTTACGTGAACTGTGTGACTTATGGAGATCTTAATGTAGCAGGAAATGAAAGATTCCATTATACTGTACATTTTTTGCTGCTTTGACGAATCAGGTACTCATTAGGCCAGATGTTTCTGAAATTAAGTTTGACCTTGAAAGCTGCCTCCATTGCTTATTTACAGCACGACTTTTAGAAAGTGATTTATAACTCTCTAAGCCCAGTTTCTTCATCTGGAAAATGGAGATCATAATGGAAGTAATGTGACAAGGCATGTAATACACTGTACATGATGCAGTGCTTGACACAAAGCAAGCAGCAGTAAATGTTAGTTGCTTTTATTATCATTATGATCATTAGCAAGAACAGTAGTGGACTTAAGACTATTGGAGAATAAAAATGCAGAATACAGGTACCATTCTGAAGTATGAAAACTCACCTCAAGCATAAAGGTCAAGCAAGGATCAACTCAAACTGCAGAACCTCAGAATGAGATGGCTTCCAGTCTTCATGTGAGTCAGTTCATGTTATTGTCTAAAAGAAAACACAGAAGAAAGGGCTAGAAAGGTCCTTGTGATATATGCCAAATAGTCAAACAAATGAACTTCCTACAACATATACCAATATATGGACTTTCTTGCCCAGACATGCATTAGGACTTGAGTCTTGTCCCTTCCCATGGCTCAGTTCTTTCAGATCCCTGAGTTGGGGTTCTTCTACATGAGCTACCTACTTTTTTTTTTTGGTATCATTAAACTACAATTACATGTGCAACATTATGGTTACTAAACTCCCCACTTCATCAGGTCTCCGCACCTACCCCATTACAGTCACTGACCATCAGCGTAGTGAGATGGTATGGAATCACTACTTGTCTTCTCTGAGTTGTACAGCCCTCCCCATGCCCCACCAACATTATGACTGCTAATCGTAATGCCCCTTTTTCCCTCTTATCCCTCCCTTCCTGCCCATTTTCCCCAGTCCCTTTCCCTTTGGTAACTATTAGTCCATTCTTGGGTTCTGTGAGTCTGCTGCTGTTTTGTTCCTTCAGTATTTTTTCTTTGTTCTTATACTCCACATATGAGTGAAATCATTTGATACTTGTCTTTTTCGGCTTGGCTAATTTCACTGAGCATAATACCCTCTAGCTCCATCCATGTTGTTGCAAATGGTAGGATTTGTTTTCTTCTTATGGCTGAATAATATTCCATTGTGTATATGTACCACATCTTCTTTATCCATTCATCTACTGATGGACACTTAGGTTGCTTCCATTTCTTGGCTATTGTAAATAGTGCTGCAATAAACATAGGGGTGCATCTGTCCTTTTCAAATTGGGCTGCTGCATTCTTAGGGTAAATTCCTAGGAGTGGAATTCCTGGGTCAAATGGTATTTCTATTTTGAGTTTTTTGAGGAACCTCCATACTGCTTTCCACAATGGTTGAACTAATTTGCAGTCCCACCAGCAGTGTAGGAGGGTTCCCTTTTCTCCACATCCTCGCCAACATTTGTTGTTGTTTGTGTTTTGGATGTTGGCCATCCTCACTGGTGTGAGGTGATATCTCATTGTGGTTTTAATCTGCATTTCTCTGATGATTAGCGATGTGGAGCATCTTTTCATGTGCCTGTTGGCCATCTGAATTTCTTCTTTAGAGAAGTGTCTATTCGTGTCCTCTGCCCATTTCTTAATTGGATTATTTGCTTTCTGTTTGTTAAGGTGCATGAGTTCTTTATATATAATGGATGTCAACCCTTTATCAGATACGTTTTTTATGAATATATTCTCCCATACTGTAGGATGTCTTTTTGTTCTACTGATGGTGTCCTTTGCTGTACAGAAGCTTTGCAGCTTGATATAGTCCCACTTGTTCATTTTGCTTTTGTTTCCCTTGCCCGGGGAGATATGTTCATGAAGAAGTTGCTCATGTTTATGTCCAAGAGATTTTTGCCTATGTTTTTTTCTAAGAGTTTTATGGTTTCATGACTTACATTCAGGTCTTTGATCCACCTTGAGTTTACCTTTGTGTATGGGGCTAGACAGTAGTCCAGTTTCATTCTCTTACATGTAGCTGTCCAGTTTTTCCAACACCAGCTGCTGAAGAGGCCATCATCTCTCCATTGTAAATCCAAGGCTCCTTTATCATATATTAATTGACTGTATACATTTGGGTTAATGTTTGGATTTTCTATTCTGTTCCACTGGTCTGTGGGTCTGTTCTTGGGCTAGTACCAAATTGTCTTGATTACTGTAGCTTTGTAGTAGAGCTTGAAGTCTGAGAGCATAATTCCCCCTGTTTTATTCCTCCTTCTCAGGATTGCTTTGGCTATTCGGGGTCTTTTGTGGTTCCATATGAATTTTAGAACTATTTGTTCCAGATCATTGAAGAATGCTGTTGGTATTTTGATAGGGATTGCACTGAATCTGTAGATTGCTTTAGGTAGTATAGCCATTTTGACAATATTTATTCTTCCTAGCCAAGAGCATGGGATGAATTTCCATTTGTTAGTGTCCTCTTTAATTTCTCTTAGGAGTGTCTTGTAGTTTTTAGGGTATAGGTCTTTCACTTCCTTGGTTAGGTTTATTCCTAGGTATTTTATTCTTTTTGATGCAATTATGAATGGAATTTTTTCCTGATTTGTCTTTCTGTTAGCTCATCATTAGTGTATAGGAAAGCAACAGATTTCTGTGTGTTAATTTTGTATCCTGCCACTTTGCTGAATTCAGATATTAGTTCTAGTAGTTTTGGAGTGAAGTCTTTAGGATTTTTTTATGTACAATATCATGTCATCTGCAAATAGTGACAATTTGACTTCTTCTTTACCAATCTGGATGCCTTGTATTTCTTTGTTTTGTCTGATTGCTGTGGCTAGGGCCTCCAGTACTATGTTGAATAACAGGGGGGAGAGTGGGCATCCCTGTCTTGTTCCCGATCTTAGATGAAAAGCTTTCAGCTTCTCGCTGTTAAGTATGATGTTGGCTGTGGGTTTGTCATATATGGCCTTTATGATGTTGAGATACTTGCCCTCTATACCCATTTTGTTGAGAGTTTTTATCATGAATGGATGTTGAATTTTGTCAAATGCTTTTTCAGCATTTATGGAGATGATCATGTGGTTTTTGTTCTTTTTGTTGATGTGGTGGATGGTGTTGATGGATTTTTGACTGTTGTACCATCCTTCCATCCCTGAGATGAATCCCACTTGATCATGGTGTATGATCCTCTTGATGTATTTTTGAATTCGGTTTGCTAATGTTTTGCTGAGTATTTTTGCATCTATGTTCATCAGGGATATTGGTCTATAATTTTATTTTTTGGTGAGGTCTTTGCCCAGTTTTGGTATTAGAGTGATGCTGGCTTCATAGAATGAGTTTGGAAGTATTCCCTCCTCTTCTTTTTTTGGAAAACTTTAAGGAGAATGGGTATTATTTCTTCTCTGTGTCTGGTAAAATTCAGAGGTGAATCCATCTGGCCTGGAGGTTTTGTTCTTGGATAGTTTTTTGATTACCGATTCCATTTCATTGCTGGTGATTGGTCTGTTTAGTTTTTCTGTTTCTTGCTTGGTCAGTCTTGGAAGGTTGTATTTTCCTAAGAAGTTGTTCATTTCTTTTAGGTTTTCCAGCTTATTAGCATATAGATTTTCATAGTATTCTCTTATAATTCTTTGTATTTCTGTGGGGTCTGTTGTGATTTTTCTTTCTCATTTTTGATTCTGTTTATGTGTGTAGATTCTCTTTTTCTCTTAATAAGTCTGGATAGGGGTTTATCTATTTTGTTTATTTTTTCAAAGAACCAGCTCTGGGTTTCATTGCTTTTTTCTGTTGTTTTATTCTTCTCAATTTTATTTATTTCTGCTTAATCTTTATTATGTCCCTCCTTCTGGTGACTTTGGGCCTCATTTGTTCTTCTTTTTCCACTTTCAGTAATTGTGTCTTTATTCATTTGGGATTGTTCTTCCTTCTTTAAATAAGCCTGGATTGCAATATACTTTCCTCTTAGAACTGCCTTTGCTGCGTCCTACAGAAGTTGTGGCTTTGTGTTATTGTTGTCATTAGTCTCCATATATTGTTTGATCCCTGTTTTAATTTGGTTGTTGATCCATTGATTATTAAGGAGCATGCTGTTAAGCCTCCATGTATTTGTGAGCCTTTTTGTTTTCTTTGTACAATTTATTTCTAGTTTTATACCTTTGTGATCTGAGAAGTTGGTTGGTAGAATTTCAATATTTTTAAATTTACTGACGTTCGTTTTGAGGCCTAGTATGTGGTCTATTCTGGAAAATGTTCCATGTGCACTTGAGAAGAATGTGTATCCTGTTGCTTTTGGGTGTAGAGTTCTGTAGATGTCTGTTAGGTCCATCTGTTCTAGTGTGTTGTTCAGTGCCTCTGTGTCTTTACTTATTTTCTGTCTGGTTGATCTGTCCTTTGGAGTGAGTGGTGTGTTGAAGTCTCCTAAAATGAATGCATTGCTTTCTATTTCCTCCTGTAATTCTGTTAGTATTTGTTTCACATATGTTGGCGGTCCTGTGTTGGGTGCATATATATTTATAATGGTTATATCCTCTTGTTGGACTGACCCCTTTTTCATTGTGTAATGTCCTTCTTTATCTCTTGCTACTTCCATTGTTTTGAAGTCTATTTTGTCTGATACAAGTACTGCAACACCTGCTTTTTTTTCCTTGTTGTTTGCATGAAATATCTTTTCCACCCCTTCACCTTTAGTGTGTGTATATCTTTGGGTTTGAGGTGAGTCTCTTGTAAAGCAGCACTTAGATAGGTCTTGCCTTTTTATCCTTTCTATTACTCTGTGTCTTGATTGGTGCATTCAGTCCATTTACATTTAGGGTGATTATTGATAGATATGTACTTATTGCCATTGCCAGCTTTAGATTCGTGGTTACCAAAGGTTCAAGGGTAGCTTCTTTACTATCTAACAGTCTAACTTAACTCTCTTGTTAAGCTATTATAAACACAGTCTGATGTTTCTTTATATCTCTCCCTTCTTATTCTTCCTCCTCCATTCTTTATATATTAGGTGTTTTATTCTCTACTCTTTTATGTTTCCTTTGACTGTTTTTGTGGATAGTTGATTTTACTTTTTGCTTTAGTTAGTATTTGGATGGTCTGCTTTCTTTGCTATGATTTTATTTTCTTTGGTAACATCTTTTTAGCCTTAGGAGTGCTTCCATCTAGAGCAGTCCCTTTAAGATATCCTGTAGAGGTGGTTTGTCGGAGGCAAATTCCCTCAGCTTTCACTTGTCTGGGGATTGTTTCATCCCTCCCTCATATTTAAATGATAATCATGCTGGATACAGTATTCTTGGTTCAAGGCCCTTCTGATTCATTGCGTTAAATATATCATGCCATTCTCTTCTGGCCTGTAAGGTTTCTGTTGAGAAGTCTGATGATAGCCTGATGGGTTTTCCTTTGTAGGTGATTTTTTTTCTCTCTCTCTCTCTGCCTTTAATACTCTGTCCTTGTCTTTGATCTTTGACATTTTAATTATTATGTGTTTTGGTGTTGTCTTCCTTGGGTCCCTTGTGTTGGGAGGTCTGTGGGCTTCCATGGTCTGAGAAACTATTTCCTTCCCCATCTTGGGAAAGTTTTCAGCAATTATTTCTTTTTGTATCCCTTTTTCTCTCTCTTCTTCTTCTGGTATCCCTATAATGCAAATATTGTTCCGTTTGGATTGGTCACACAGTTCTCTTAATATTCTTTCATTCCTAGAGATTCTTTTATCTCTCTTTGCCTCAGCTTCTCTGTATTCCTGTTCTCTGATTTCTATTCCATTAACAGTCTCTTGCACCTCGTCCCTTCTGCTCTTAAGCCTGTCGATCGCTTGTCTCATTTCTGCATTGTCTTTCCTCACTTCCTCCCTTAGCTCTTGCAAATTTCTCTGTAGATCTATCAGCATGGTTATGACTTTTATTCTGAATTCTTTTTCAGGAAGATTATGTAAGTCTATCCCATCAAGCCCTCTCTCTAGGGTTGTTGTGTGATCCTTGTCTGGACCGTATTCCTCTGTCTTTTCATGATGATAGAAGTGGTCACAGGCAGGTGCCACGTGCATCAGCTGGGAGAACAAAGTCCCTTCCTGCTTGTTGTTCTCCTTGCCTTTCTCCGGGGCCTGAGCTGGTTTCCCGCACACTGGGAGGCAGTCTCTGGGATAATCCCTGGAGCTGCCTGTGTGCTGGGCTGCTTCAGCCTAGCTAATACCTTGTTATGGGTTCTGGGGCCCTTCCCACTTAGCTGCACACCAGCCGGGAATAGATTCTGTGAGGTTGCTGTGGGCGGGGCCGCTCTTGTGCTGTTCCGCAGCAGTGGCGGCTCCGCTGGACCCTTTGCGGCACCGGCTGAGGGGAATGAATGGCAGGCTGCTGATCTCTGTGGGAAGCCTCAGCATGGCTTTGCTTGGCCGCTGCCAGGGTGTGTGAAATTCCCCAAGACTCCCAGCGTGCTGGGCTGAGTGCGCTGGGATGATTTTGTTCTGCTGTTGGGCCCTTGTCTCTTAGAGACTTTTTAAAAAGCGTCCGCTTTTCTTTTGTCCCAGGGGAGCCGGCTGAGGAGGCCTGCTTGCAGTCCCCATCTCAGATCCTCCCCTTCTGTTTCTCTAATCTCCGATACACCATGCGATGTGTGTCTGTGCTCTGGTGCAGGTCCCCAGGGCTGGTTATTTAGCAGTCCTGTGCTTCCACTCCCTCCCGGCTCTGAATCTTTTCCTCCCGCCAGTGAGCTGGGGTGGGGAGTGCTCGGGTCCCGCCGGGTCACAGCTCTGTATCTTACCTGCTTCGTGAGGCGCTGAGTCCTCTCAGATGTAGCTGTAGCCTGGTTGTTGTACTGTATCTTCTGGTCTCTCTTTTAGGAATAGTTGTATTTGTTGTATTTTCACAAATACACACGGTTTTGGGAGGAGATTTCCGCCGCCCTGCTCACGCCACCATCTCCCCAGAAGTCTCCATAAGCTACCTGCTTTTACACAAGTATTTTTCTTCAGGGAGAGAGGAAAAGGGAGGACCCAGAACCTCACCCATATGCACTTGGCCCCATCACTTGTTCCCTTAGATCCACACTGAAAATGAGAAATGGGTATTTATCATCCTGGACCATAATAGTGTCCCCAGATTTAATTCTTAACATTTCTTTAAGTTGCTTTTCTCTGCAACCTAGAAACATCCCCCTGATATCTTGTCTCCACAGTGAGCCCACTTCTCTGGTACTGCTTTGCTCACATGGTTCCTTTCTTGTGTCCTAGTAGACGGAGATTTTCAGGTATTTACTGGCTTTTGATTAAGAAAAAACTACCAATGGAAGAGAAATAAAAAGCATTGTCTTTTGTGTTTTTTTCCTGTGTCCAGGATGCCATAAAACACAACTCATTCCTGTGCCCTGAAAAAAAACTTGAACAAGGAAACATTGAGGAGGCATTTGAAAAAGTTGACCAAATTGTTGAAGGTAAGTCCCTCAGGATATTTAATAGAATCTTTGCACAATTCTGTTCTGAAGCAGACATTAAAAAGACCAGGCTCTAAAATCTTGGCACTTTGCCAAATTTCTATTACCTCTTTTCCTCTTGGGTGTGTGTGTGTGTTGCTTTTGGGGGTGGGGAATAGGGAGGAACTGAATAAATAGAGAAAAATTCCTAAGATTTTTATTAGTCAAGGGCAGAGTAAGGAATTGAACCCAGCACCTTCAACTCATTTTCCAGAACTGTAGTCTCAGAAACAGGTGGCACTCAGTTGCCACGACAAATGCCTGCTCCATCAGTTCCCTGAGCAAGGCCGTTCCCGGCTGGCCAGTCCATGTCTTACTTGCTTTTGCGTGCCCCAGCATGGCGCTTCTGACCTGACACACACCTTCAGGAATGTCCCTGTGCTTGCCCTTCCCAGGAGAGGTCCATGTTGGAGGACAGGAACATTTTTACATGGAAACACAAAGAGTGCTTGTTATTCCTAAGACCGAGGACAAAGAACTGGACATTTATGTGTCGACACAGGATCCAGCGCATGTGCAGGTGAGGCCCAGGATCACCTCCATCTCCCCAGCGTCCTGACTGTCATGGCCTTCAATCACACAACCTCATCTGGCAGCCATTTCACCTACAGAAACCTAGACTCCAAGTAGTGGACATCAGTAGAGCAGCTAAGACCCCAGAACCCTTTTATTTTTTCTGGTCTTGTCAAGTAAATAAAAGAACAGCCACAGTCACTTTAGTTTTAAGGAAGACATTCATTTGCATCATGCTTAACTCTGTGATTGGATGACAACACTGAAGTCTATTTTTACATGATTTTTCTCTAAAATAATTATCATAGATAACCTTTGGGGTAAGCACATCACTTTATAGCACATTTACATTTCCCCAGTCACAAAGTGCTCCGGATTTTAGCCTCAAACACATGTTCTTCTTTATTAGGTTGTCAGGAGTGTGATGGTCTTTACCTCATCGGGACTATAGGCCTAGGCATGTGGCTAGTATTCCAGCTTCTGACAGGAATCCAGGACTCTGACAGTTTCCCTTCTGGAAAATACCATTTTTCTGCTGGAAAGTCTCTTCTGTGAAAATTAACACTGTTTATGAGCTCAGTACAGGGCCACAAGACAGATTCAGATTCAGTTACTGAAGGTAGATATGGGTGAATTTTGTGTTTCAGGAAACAAAAACCTTCTTGGCCATTTCATTTCACTCTTGTAAAATTTTCCCATTATTCAACTTTTACAGAAAACCGTGTCCTCTACTTTAGACATCCCCATCAACAGGATCACCTGTCATGTGAAACGAGTGGGTGGGGGTTTTGGCGGGAAGGTAGGAAGACCAGCTGTATTCGGGGCTGTAGCAGCTGTGGGCGCTATCAAGTAAGTGCACTTGGGACTACAGGAGGGTGTAAAATGTACAGAGCTGAGGGCAAATCAGTGGCCTGAAGGTCACTTGGACTGCTGCCACAACCACCTGAGTGTCCTTAGGCAACTCAGCCTACTCTTTTTCTTTATACTTGCAGATAATAATACCCATCTGCCTAGTTATTGGAAAATTCAGATGTACAAAGGACTTTGAATAGGCCAATTTTGTATGAAAAGGAGAAATGGTATTATTAGTTCAACACCTCCAGGCTGGGCTGCCCTGTCCATGAGTTTCAGGGAAAGTGACCCATTTAGGGTTGGGGCAAGCTACCTGCTGAAGTAAAGTGCCAAGGAGGAGGCTGTTCCCCCACTTTTCCTTCCTACTCTCAGCTGCAGACAAGGTGGGGTGAGGAAAGAAAGGCTCCCACCCCCTGCCTCCCTGCACCCGGGAAGGGCTAGCTCTTCAACATGTGGTGAGCAGACAGATGACATCCTCAGAGAGAGCGCCTGGTCTAGCCTCAGCCAGAACTCTTGCTCCTTCGCTGCTCATGCTGTTCATGGTGCTGGCTTTTCTGTTCCATTGTTCATTTTCTTTGGCTGTTTCTTTGGCACTTTGTCAAAGCCCCAATCAACCTACCAAGTTCAAGGATCCTGCATCCTTTGACAACTTCTGTATAGTTAAAGCTAGGTCCCAAAGCATGGTAGGTGTCTTGTTCTACAATGAGAGATGGGAAAGAGCAGCGTCTGAATCCCACCTCCAAGTTTTCTCCTTAATGAACCTCTCTCTATTCACACCCACCAAGGACCAAGCCAGGGATCATTTTCTGTTTTCCCACTAGGCTCTGTGCCTCTAAGACTTTTGAAACATGCCTGCACATTAGAATCATCTGGGGAGCATTTAAATCCCAGTGCTGAAGCTGCCCCACACTGACTCAGACATCAGTTTATTTTAAAATTTCCCCAGTGGTTCCACTGTGCAGCCAATTATGGAAACAAGTGCCTTAAGCTTCAACCCTACCTTAGCCCACAGCTGCCATGCATTAAGTGGTTCCCAGAGCAGTGTTCCCAAACTTGATAATAAGTGTCTGCTGGGCTCATAGATATTCCTGCCTCCCCATCTCAGACCCAATAAATCAGTCACCAGGGCATAGTCCCAGAAAATGTACATTTAACTGGTGCTCCAAGTTGTTCTTGACATTAAGGAAGACAAGGAAACCCTGAGCCAGAATGATGGTTTTCAACATGTACCTGAAGGTACCTGCAGCAGAACCATTGAGAAAAATGCAAATTCTAGGATCCCTTTCTAACCTATTGAATCAGAGTGTAAGTAACTCAAGTATCTGCGTTTTCACCAGCATGCTGGAGATTCTTCTGCACTCCAAAATCTGGGCACCTCTGCCCTAGAGAAACGCTGAATCTCCTAGTTACTCAAGAGCCCAACTTGGCCAATGTAATAGCATTCACAGATGAAAATGAAGATGCTAACCCAGACATCCTAGCATGTGTGATTGGCCTTACTTTTCCAGTTGTGTTGTTAACTTGCATTTATCTATCACACTCTTCTCCTTTGTAACTAGTGATGGAGATATACAAAAGGTCTGGGTATGGGTGAGGGTAAAATTTTCAATCCATAAGAACACAGGTTAACTGGCATGTGACATTAATCCCATTAACATATTTCCAACCATTGAGCTATAGACCACAGAGTCAATAGTAATTTAGTCATACATTCATTCAGATCAGTGCCTGGTATACTGTATGCACTCAGTGAGTATATGTGGAATGTATTGGTAGATGGTTAAATAAATGGTTGGATAAATGGGCAGGAGGGAAGAAAGGGAACAAATGGGTAGAAATGTTAGATGGATAGGTGGGTAGATAGTTAAATGAGGGGATAGATAAATGGGTGGGTGGGTGCTGGATGGATGAGTGGGTGAATGATAGGTGGGTGGGATGGATGGAGAATCTGACTAAATGTGTTTTCTTTAGAACTGGTCACCCCATTCGTCTTGTTCTTGATCGTGAAGATGATATGCTAATAACTGGGGGAAGGCACCCATTATTTGGAAAATATAAAGTGAGTATTAAAAATGAAATTGTTAAAATAATTCATTTTATTTGAATGGTTGTGTCCTTTTCTATTATTTTGATTGTGCTAAATTCTAAAAACAAATGCCCTTAGCATTTAAAATATTAAATAAGAATGCTGTTTATTTGAATACTCATAACATTTTATGAAGAACGTTTAATCTAGTGCAGAATTCTGAAGAAGTTGAATAAAAATACAATTTCAAATAATGCTAATGCTTTTGAAGGAATAAGGATTTACACTAGTGGTTCCTCGAAGGAAAAAAAAAACCCTGAAAGAAATTATATACATTGTTATACCAAAGCTTCTTGACTCTAAAAGTATTATTTTGCAGTAGAAATGTTTGGAAACAATTGACCATTTTAACCACAAAATCAGTTTTTACAAGTACTTCCAGTAGGTGGTTGTGAAAGTGTCACAAAAGCTCTTTGCAAATATGAAAAAGGGATCTACTAGTTAGTGAAACAATTTAATTGTCTCAAACCACGTTCACCAAATTTTTATGCTACTATAGCATAAACACTATTAAAAATACTTGTTGGCATCTAGTTGACAGAAATGCTACTCTTCAAATTTGTAATTGAGTTGTTAGGATAGTTCTAATGTAACATTTCTATATTAAATATGCTATATTTGGGAACTGCTTACAGCATACACATAGCTAGAGTTTCTCTCAAATGTTGTCATTAAGATACTTTGATTACTAAGTTATTACATCCCCCATATTACTAAAGCCAAGGCCTTCCATACAGCACAATTTTATTTCTTTCATTGACACTATTAATTTTATAATTAGAGAGTGAAGAACCGTAGTTGGCCATGAAACTTTTGATTTGTCTTCAAATACACAGAAATTAACACTCACAGCTCTTATTATCTTACTAGTACCAAGAGCAATGTAGAGACGCCCTCTGGCTTGTGGCAGCTGATGTTGTTATAGTGGTCGTTGAGTTCTTTAGCTTTGTATTATAAGTCAAGCTTTAGTTACATTACAGTTGTGAGACTCTTTCAGTACTAGTACATATTAAGGTTCTAGACTATAAATATTTTGGTAATAGTAACTTAAAATGTAATTAAAAAGAGGGACATAGACTTTTTGAAAAACCCAAATTTTATTTTTAAAGAAACATAATTTTACTTCCAAAATAATAATAATAATGTGTGTATGTGTGTGTAATATACATACATATATATATATATATATATATATATATATATATGTATGTATGTATATCCTCATTCAAACCTAGCTAAAAAAGGTTTTTCTTGGTTATTCAAAACTATTTGTAAATTAGCTTAATAAATGTTTATGTGTGGATTGGTTCTTCCAAAACTCTTGAAAAGTTTGTATTAAACAATTTAAGCATTATTTCTGCTACCTTGTATATCATACTATTTTGCTTAGCAATCCCTTCCTCATGAAAAGTCAAAGGTAAACTTCGCTTAGCATTTGCCAAAATTACCATCAAGTCTGAATTTGTGGATTTTCCTACATGTCCAGCCTGCTCTGGTTTATTACTCAACATTTTTCCTTGGAGTAGTAACCATGTACTTATATCCATTTTCAGAAAGACAAAGGGACCAGGGCCAATCCATTTTTGGTAGAACTATAACAGGGAGTAGGAATTTCAATCTGGGCCATGCCAATAAGCTAGTCCAGTGGGTAGGAGGGTAGTGGCAACTTCAGAAAAATGCAAGATACTTTCTGTAAGTCCCAACAAATAGCAGCAGCACTAGCTCACATTTGTTACATCCTTAACCAATTACAAAGCTCAATATCCACCAGCTCAATAAAATGACAAGAGTCATTCCTGGGTCCATTCCCAGACCTCAGCTTCCGAGGCTTTCCTGTAACAAGACGCACTGTGATTCATTCTAATGCACTCTAGAATTCCAGAGACTTTTCCATAAGGGAGAGAAACCAAACATTAAATTAGAGGGAAAAACTGAAGGAGAATCTTCGAAGATTAAAGAAGAGGGTAGCAGTTATATGCCAGGAGACAAGCAAGGACATTAGAATTCCACACTGACTGTGAAGCCAGAAAATTACACGTTGAAAGGGAAGGGCTCAGCAAAATGCAGGTCAGAGTTGCTCTTTGTCAGCCACACACTGAAAGACAAGGGTATAGCTAGGCATATGCCACAGAGCAACAGGAGCTGTCTGTCTTCAGTCCCACCCAGTAGTAGAGTTGGCTGTGGCTTGAAATTGGCATGTTATTTTTAAACATATAATAAAATGTCTGTTATTTGGTGACAGGTGGGATTCTTGAACAATGGGCAAATCCAAGCTCTAGATATTGAGTGCTTCATTAATGGAGGATGCACCCTGGATGACTCTGAACAGGTATGTGTACAGAAACCAGCAGCACCTATAATGGTGAATAGAATGCGGAATGTCTAGATGAGTCTATGGAGCACATTTGCTCAAGTGCTTACCAAGTTCCACAGGCAGCTGTACTCTGTACTTGACTTTTAAGGAAAAGAGAAAAGGGTTGTCCAATATATGTGAATATCACCTTTTACTTTAGGTAACAGAGTTTCTTACACTGAAGCTGGAAAATGCATATAAAATCTGCAACCTCAGGTTCCGGGGCCGCGCATGCATGACAAATTTACCATCCAATACGGCCTTTCGAGGATTTGGCTTCCCACAAGGAACCCTCATAACAGAATCTTGCATCACAGCTGTGGCAGCCAAATGTGGCCTTCTGCCAGAAGAGGTGAGTTGGTGGTCAAGGTCATAACCGAGGTTGCTGAACCAGGTGGGAACCAGCTGCCCAAGTCAACACCCTAGAAGAACCACACAAGTGAGCCCTGGCTCAGAACTCAAGATAAATTAAGTGCTACTTAAAGGAACTCACCTCCCACTCTCTTCCTCCCTCCTTATGCAAAGACTTTTCTTTTTTAAATTTGTACAAAAATAATTGCTGTCTTTAAAATTCAAACAACACCGAGGTAATTAAAGATAAAAGCGAAGGTCCCCTTTTTGTCATCTCATCCCTCCTGGTCAAAGGCAAGTAACCATTGTTAGCAGTTCCCATGTTTATTGTTCTAGTCATTTCTCTATGTGTATCCACCCATCTGTAATCATACACACATGTGTAAACATTGATGTATAGTGTATATATGCACTTATGCAGTTATTTACCAAAATGAGGACATAATGAATATATTATTCTGCACTTTACTTTTTCTATTTGACAAATAGGCCATGGCCATCTTCCTGTGTCAGTAGAATGATCTACTTCATTCTTTTTCATGACTGAAGAGTACTGTGTAACAGGGATATTCTGTCATTTATCTGGTCACTCCGTTATTGGTACACACTCAGGTTGTTACCCATTTTTGGCTATTAAATGATGTTGCAATAAACACCTTGGCACAGTTGTACCAAGGGTCTATCTTTGCCTTACTGTGTATATCTGTAGGATAAATTTACAGAGGTGGAATGGCTGTTAAACTTGAAAACTTTGAGAGATACTACCAAAAGAATGCCCTCCAAAAAATATTAAGTTCTGCAACATCCTGGAAGGTGCACAGTATGTACAATATGCTAGGTGACAGAAAGGCGGCTACTGGTAATTGAGATAATTGTTGGTAACACCTTTCCACTCCTCACACATTTCAGTCAGACCCCAGCCTACTTTTTATACTTCTATCTTATTTCCCCAATACAGACCTTCTGCTCCTATAAAGACTCTCTCTATATTTTTTCCTTTGAACCCCCTTGTCCCTAAATACAACAGAGGACCACTGGGTTTATGATTTGTGATTGTCAGAGTACTTCCTACACACAAAAGAACAATTAAATACTGTATGAGAAAGACAATAGTTACCCCAAGAGAAGTCACATGAAGTGTAGGAAGGCATCACATTGGCTTGGAGGCTAAAGAGTTGGGAAGAAGTTTCTGGATAAGATGGCACTTGAGATAGGCCTTGAAGAATGATAGGCATAGTGGAAGGGTAATCTAGGCAAGTGTGACACCTTGATCAAGGAGAGGCAACTTCTTTATGGATCAGTTTCCTTCATTATGAAATGAAGACAAAAATGACTCACTTCACAGAGTTCCTGCAAGAATCAGGTGAGTTAGCATTCATTAAAATGTTTGTTTGCATAAACTGGATAGTATGATTCCACTGTTACTGCTTATAACAGTAATTATTTTGTTGTTGTTAGAGTGCCATGGGAATAATAAAAAACTCCTGAGCATATCTCACCAGGGCTTTCCTTCTTTGTCAGATGTTGCAAGCTTCCAGGATATAAGGCACACCCATATTCAAATACATTTTGGGAAAGATTTGACCACACATTCCAAAGGCAATTGGAAGGCTTAGAGAAGATCTGGTATTTGTCATTAGCTGCAATATTATTCCTCTCCAGCAGAACAAATCTTCAGTTATGACAATAAATCCTTGCCAACTCTACTCCATCCTTTGAATATTTCTTAGGAAAAACAACAGTATCTGCCTCCCTAAGATCGTCCATTTACAGGCCTTCATGGACCAGTCACTACCACTACCCTCCACTTCCAGGAGGAAGAGACCCTGATTGGGACATTGAAGAAGAGATGAGAGATAACCTCCATTATTTTTGCAAAAACACATGCTGTTCACAGAAAAAGAAAGACCTTGCCTTCTCACCACCAAAGTTTATGCTTTAATGGAGAGGCTTTTCAGGTCTTAATTTTGCAGTTTCTGTCTTACCATAACTATTGACTCCATTTCTCACCCATTTCAGGTAAGGGAGAAAAACATGTACAAAACAGCTGATAAAACCATTTACAAACAAGTGTTCAACCCTGAGAACCTAATAAGATGTTGGAACGAATGTCTGGACAAGTCTTCCTTTCAGAGCAGAAGAATGCAAGTGGAAGAGTTCAATAAGAAGAATTACTGGAAGAAGAGAGGTATTGCTATTATCCCCATGAAGTTTTCAGTTGGCTTTGCTGCAACAAGCTATCATCAGGTAAGGCCCCTCTACCCAGCAAATGACCCTCACGTCATGCACACTTCCGGCACAATCAGCTTGTGCTGACATGAGAGAGTGTCACATGTCCCCCCTCCCAAGCACCTGGCAGAAATGTACAGAACTCTCCTGAGCAACCTCTGATCTGCAAGCACTTTCAGCACAGTGCAGTAGAAAAATGTCTCAATGGCTGAAAATGACATCAGCAAGGGTGAGACCTGCAGGAGTAACATGACTGCCAAGCTGGGGCACCAAGCAGCTCCCACCATGCAAGCAAGGCCTGTGGTTCTGCACTTTCTAAGCTCGGGGTTCTCATGGCTGAGGCAAGAAGGAGGCTTCTCCGGGTCCGTGCCCCCGACACCACAGCGCTCCTCGGGGCACCTAAGTCTGAGGCAGGAAAGTCATTCCATTTAGCCTTGGCCAGCCGGCAGTTTCCAGCCACCTCGTCTCTGTGTCAGTTCTGAATGGGAAAAGGGGGCGGAGGGGTCCAAAAATCCTCCCACGTAGCTTTGTAAAAGGAAGGGGCAAGGCATTCGGAGACCCTATCCAGAAGGGAAGAGGAGGGTGGCATGTAGGTGAGCCATTAAATAACAAAAGGATTGGTACTGACAAGTCTTCCCAGCAATCCCAATGGGTCATATATAGGAAAGCTGTTTAGAAAACCGGGAAAGGTTGCTGCCTTCCCATTACTGTCCACCAAAAGCAGAAACTTAGGAACTAGAAAAATGTTACATGTATTAGATCTAAATAAAAATCTAAAAATGCACTAAATCTCCCTGTGTGTATACCACTGAGAGCATTCTTCTACTTATACCCAACTACTGTCAGCCAATAGACATACACACTCACACACAAACACACACACACACACACACACACACACACACACACACACACACACACACACCACAAAAATTACCCTGTCCAAGGAAATCTTTCTTAGTGAATAAAGCAACTGTCCCAAATCCCTAGTCAGCCGGAGTCAAACCCCCCTAAGAAATCCTTGGCCCTGCCACCTACTAGCTGTGTGATATAAAGGAAGTTATTTAACTTCTTGAACCTCAGCTTCCTCAATTATAAAATGAGAATAGTAATCCTTTCTCTTTGGATCAATGAGGGTGCCATGAGCTAATGAATGTATAACACTGTGTAGTTATCCTGGGCAGCCCCTACCTCCTGGTAGATCCCAGACACACCTCGCAGGGCTGTGGCTTCTCTGGCAGGGAGGATCAGACTCCCTGGGCTTCTGGGTCACACTCCTGTCAAGCCCACACTACCCATTCCATAAAGAGGTGCAAGAAGGGTAACTGTCATGTCCACAAGCCTAGATTAAATCGGCAGCCAGGGCATAAAAGATCCTGGGTAGCCACCTGTGTGGTTCTTTCCCACTAACACCAAATGATGTGTCTTTTCTACATCAGTTCTCCAATTCTCCAATACCAACTGGGTGTCCAACAGCTCAACTCTGACACCACCTACCCAGAGCCAGCGCAGACCCCGCAGGTCAAGGGCTGAGTGCGCTCCCATTTCAGACACCAGTGAACATGGGGTGCCCAGGCTACCCACACTTCTGTCCAAATGACTACCCACCTCCTCAGGGTTTAACATATGCGAGAACAATTCAGAGCTCAGAAAAGCACTTATGATTATTACCAGTTTATTATGAAGGATACAAACCAAAAAAGCCAAAAGGAAGAGTGTAAAGGGCGAGGTGTGGAAGTGGGGGTGGGGCTTTTGTGCCCTCTCCCCCCAGGCATGCCACCTTCCAGCTCCCAGGTGTGTTCACCGACCTGGAAGCTCCCCAAATTCTGTCATTTGGGGATTTTAAGGAAGTTTCATTACATAGGTGTGATTGACTCAATCATTGGTGATTAAACTCAATCTCTAGTCCTTGCCACCTCCCTGGGGGTCAGCGGTAGAGCTGAAAGAAGGAACCCTCTAGCCATGTGGTTGGTTTTTCTAGCAACAATTCCGCCCCTCATCCCCATACCTGCCGCCTGGCCCCTAAGAGTCATCTCATTAGCCTACAAAAGACAATTTCCAGGGTTTTAGAAGCTCTGTGCCAAGAACCAAGACAAACACCACATATTTGTTTTTTTTTATACACATGTCCCCTCACCTGTATGGCCGGCCCTCACCTAACAAGCAGCCTACTCACCTCACCACTTCTTCAAATCAAGCAACGACGTTAAATCTACATTTGAAACGCCTCCAGATTCCCTGCAGAGTTCCAAATTGATGCCCCCAAGAATCACCAGGCTTGGGGTTGAAGTGTTATTTCAGGACAGCTGATGATTCACAGAGCTAGAACACCTACTTTCTAAACTAAGAATAAGAAGCACTGCCCTCAGAGGAAGTCAAGAGGCCCACAGTAAATAAATACTATTATTATCACCTATAAGTCCCAATGGCCCAGAGCTCCTCTCAGCCATCGTGGGCCTTCAGGCATTTCCAGACAGAAAAGATGGAAGTTCTAATTCCTCCACCTCTTACCCCTCATTCTCCTCCTCTTCCGGAAGGAAAAATATATTTCCATTCATCCAGTTTAACAAATATTTATTTAGTGTCCCTGTGGTTCAGACCTGCTCAAAGTTCTCTACAGGACTCAGAGATGAACAAGGCCAAGTGCCCTTCCTCCCTGACACTCCCCAGAAGAGCTTGTCACCCCCTGGATTCATTTCCCAGGGCTGCCATAACAAAGTGCCAGACTGTGTGGCTTAAAACAACACCTTTATTCTCTCACCTTTCTGAAGGCCAGAGTTCAAAAGCCAGGTGTCAGCCGGGCCTGTCAGGAGGGCCATGCTCCTGCAGAAGGACCCAGAGAAGAAGCCTTCCTGGCCTCTTCCAGCTCCTGGCGTGTCCTGGTGTTCCTTGGCTTGTGCAACACAATTCCAATACCTGCCTCCATGTTCACATGGCCGTATTCTGTGCCTTCACACGGCCTCTTATAAGGACACTGGTCACTGAGTTTAGGGCCCACCCTGATCCAGTATGACCTCAACTTAACTAATTACATCTGCAGAAACTATTTCCAAATAAGGTCACCTTCTGAAGTTCCAGGTAGATAGGAATGTTCGAGGGACACTGTTCAACCCAGTACAGCCCTGTAAGAGGAAGTGCAGAGAACAGGGTAACTGATCCTTCCCAGGCAGGGATAAGGAGTATTTGGGGAAGCTGTAATAGACAGAGAGCCTGGGGTGTGGGTCTGAAGGCTGGGAGCAGGCTGGAAAGTGAGAACAGCACAAGCAAGAGCCCAAGTGAGGGAAGGGGCAGCAGTAAGGGCAGACTTGGCAGCAAGGCAGGAAAAGACAGGGATGAAATGGGAAAAGTCCAAGAGGCCAAATCCCAAAGGGTCTCATATTACCGTGAGGAGCGAGGCTTTCCCCTACAGACATGGGGAGTGTTTGCCCACCTTGCCTAATGGTGAGCGCTTCTTATTTCATGATTCCCCAAGCTCCACAGAAGCAGCTGGAGCTGTCCCCTGCCACCAAGTCTCTGTCCCCACCAGGCCCTGTCCAGTTATTCAGGGCCCCTTGGGCCATGCCCATTATCTCACAGGTCATTCCGCACTGTAATGGCTTGCTTCCAGTGTGTCCCCCAACACCACTGCTCTGTGAGCTGCTTCACTGTTGAAGAACCACTTCTTGTTCGTCTTTATATATCTAGAGCTGAGCATAGGTTGGCGCATAACACATGCCAAGTACTTACAAATATTTAATTAGCTAGTTGATTGGTCAGCCAGAGATGTTAAGTATGGGAGTGACTTTTACATCGTTGGAACCAATACTCACAACTCCTGAGTATCTAAAGGGGCTCCTATTAAAACCAAGTTCCCAAGTAGGAATGGTCTTTACTTTGCACAAAACAGAACCAAGCTTCAGAATCCTTCCAGGAAAGCTTACATCTCGGACTCTCCCAGCTCTGTAAAACTGGTGTTTCACTATGAGAAATCATGTTGGACCTCACTAAATTTGCACTGAGCGGAGCCTTCCGGGTTGTTTTACTAGGCAGCTGCACTTGTTCACATCTACACAGACGGGTCTGTATTGGTCACACATGGAGGCAACGAACTGGGACAAGGTATTCACACCAAAATGCTACAGGTAAGATAAATGCAATTATTAATCTATACATTGTTGATGTGACTGATATTTGTCACTAATTTTAAGGCACATGGTGACTTCTTGTATTCGCACTGTAAGACCTTAACTATTTAGTTGAGAAACTTCTTACATGTCGAATAGAATGACTGAGGTAGCAGAAGTGCCAAGGAAACCCCACGGGGGAACACTCCTAGAGCGTGGCCAGGGTTGATGGGTGGAGGTGCTTGTTAGTGAAAGCACCACTGAGGAGTCTCGGGGCACTGTGGTGGGTGAGTCACACAGACACACCTTGAGAAGGAGTTTCTCAGCCTTTCTGTTCTGAGACCAGCATTTGTTAATTTTTAAACTTTGGACAACAATATTAGGTTACTAATGTATTATTTTGATAAGTAAGGACAAGTATTTCATCCACTGTGATCATCCTATAATTTTTAGAGGATATTTTAACACACACACACAGTACTGGTACCTTTTGGCCTCATCCCCTGCCCTGACCCAGTGTCTGCCACAGATATAGGCACAGGTGCCAGGTCTGGCCAGTCATGGGTCCTGAATCCCACTGGCTGCTGAGATTGGTCCAGGGGGAAGACGCATGACCAAAATCCTTTTCCAGGACTGATGTGTAGATGCTGAGAGAAAGGAACTCTCATTCCCTTGTGGCTGTTGAGCTACTATGCTATAGGCCAGGGGTTGTCAGGGGCAATTCTGTGCATGGAGGAAACCTGTCTATTGTGGAAATAACACAGCCATTGTAGTAAGAAAAGCAAATGTGAGAGGCTGCAAGACGACCCTGATGAGAGCACAAAGGCCTATACAGACGTGTCTGATCCTAGCTCCATCTACCCTTCTCAGTTAGGTGACCCGGTAAATTCCCTTTGCATTTTCATCACCAAGAACCAATGAAAGCATCATTGTTTTTTTTCCTATTTTGCATCCTTCTGGAAAAATTAGTCTAGAGATTGGCATTTAGGAACAGGAATGTAACTGCAGACATCTGGAGAAAGTGTTTTTGCAAAAACTGGAAGATAACAGCAGCCAAAACAGTGCTTTTCTCTTTTTCCCTCCTTCTCTTCCTCCCTTCCTTTCTTTCTTTTTCATTCTTCTTAATTAAATATCTTAATCTCCTCATGTGTCTGCTAGAGAAACTGGAAAGAAAGGAACAGAAAAGAAAGAAGTAAACAAGTACTAGCATAAGGAAGTGGGGACAAATAGAAGAAAATGGGGAGGAAGCTAGAGTTAAGGGAAGGATGAGGGCAAGAAAGAAGAGAAGGCCCCAGGGTCATCCCAAGGCCATCTTATACTGATACCAACAGATTTACGACCAAACTCTGAACCAGTGAATCTAATCTCTCTCTTCCTGCCACTGCCACCAAATAAATCTAAATAATCTCAACTTGGCCTAATCTCTACACATGTAAAACTTAGTAAAAAGGAAATCCTTAACATCCTAAGTGTACTAAATATGAATGGAAGAACCACTGTGGAAAATTACCAAGAAAACACTTTCAAAATCAGCATGAGACTCTACTAAAAACTGGTTTTAATTTTTATAAGATACATTATTTAAGGCTTTAAAGGGTATCATGGGTATAATAAAAATAGTAGTTTAGTTTTCATTAAGAAAAATAATGACTCAAATCTTCATAGAAGTCTTTGCTGGGCTTGAAAATATTTATTTTTCTCCTAGGTGGCCAGCCGTGAATTAAAAATACCCATGGCTTATATACACATCTGTGAAACAAGTACAGCCACAGTGCCTAACACAGTTGCCACAGGAGGATCCATCGGTTCAGACGTCAATGGCAGAGCTGTGCAGGTGCTTCCTCCTGTCTGTCTTTCCCCTGGCTCCTTTTCCACATCTCTGGTTTTCTTAGCTGAATACAGGCACAAGTGGTTGGACTCAGAGAAGTCATCTGTGTCACTAAACGTCAGCTTGGGAAAACCAAACCACCAGGAGAGTGTGTTAGTTGGAGTAGGCTAAACTGGGGTGACAAACAGACCCAGAACATAATGGCTCAAACACAACATAAATCCCTTACTTGCACCCACAACAGTGCAGAGGGAATGTGCTGTCATTCGAGTACCCAGACTGAGGGCAGTTCCTCCATCTTCACAATGTGGCTTCCAAGGTTGCCCTGAGCACCGTCATTGCAGTGAGCCAGGGAAGGGAAGAGGCATGTGAGCCTGGAAGTGAGGCAAGTCACTTCCATTCCTCGTCCATTAGCAGAACCAGTCTCAGGCCATGTCTAACTGCAGGGGAGGGTGAAAGACTGTAGAGAGGCTGGGAAGCATGTGCCCATTACTGTGGAAGAAGGGGAGAATGGATTTTGGTGAACAGGCGGTCTCTGTCTCTGGGAGACACAGAAAGAAGAAATCTGGGTACCAAGTAATGCAGAGCTATGCATGTTTCCTCTGACACAAACAAGTTCTTGCAGGCAGGTAGTCAGGCAGAACCCACGCCAGGTAGATATGGTGCAATTATGTGTCTGTATCAGTGGAGTTCTACCAGAGTGCTTCTTCTTTTTCTTTGTACTTATTTAATAACTGATGTAAAAAAATGCTAAATTTTCACTTTTTTAGAATAGAACCATGACTTCATATACCCTAACTCAAAAATCTGATTGCATGTATTTTTTAATTAACATCTATTTGTTATGTTTCTGTTACAAAATGTCTACTTTTTCCATTGGGATGTTGTGGGGAAGCATATTCCTTCAATCCCAGGACACTGTACTCATGCTACAAAGAGGAACCACCATCAAGTCCAACCCATATTTGTGGGAACACCTCTTAAAGGCTCAAAAACCAGAGACTTTTCACTCAGAACAAATGTGTGGGAAACCTCAAGTTCATGAGATTCACTTTTAGGTAGAAGCAAACACAAGCTGGAACAGCTTAGTATGTATGGGAGCTGTCAGCCCAAACTAAACGTTAATCCATCTTCTAAGGCTTTAGTTTTTGTGTTCATAAAAACAAATTTAGTTATTTTCTCACTTCACACCCGTAGCTAAAGCCTTCATTGCAGTAGCTTGATGGTAGATGGATAATAGAAGGATGGACACAGAGTGAATAATGTTTCAGATCCAGAAGGATAATGACATGTCATTGTTGCATATTGGAAAGCACAAATATGAATGAAAATTAGATTCTTGTTCCATTTATTTTAATGGCTGAAAAATACAAAAAAAAAGTATAAGTCAAAGATACAGAAAAAGAGAAGGAACTAAGAGCGTAAATATTCTTAGAAAGAGGACCTGAGAGTAGAAATTCAGCTGGGCTCTTGTTTTCACAGGAAGTGAACCAGGCAGGGAAAAAACCCTCCAGTAACTGACACTCTCCTCAAGGTCAGGGGCTAGGGTGTTTTGTTAAGGTCTCAGTGTTCCCAATGTATCAATATCAGACACTCCATAAGCATTCACTGACCTCAACTACCAATTAATATTCTTCTGCACAAATCCTAACCACTGGGCTCTTCTTTAATGAGGATTCACTTCTTTACCCCTTCAAGAATGCTTGTCAGATCCTGCTGAAACGCCTTGAACCCATCATTAAGAAAAATCCAGAAGGTACATGGGAAAACTGGGTAAGTGGCCCACTCTGTATGCTACCACAAATGAGAAAATAATACAAGCAGTGCTGAGAGCATCAGGGCAGGGCACAGCCACACCACACAGACAATCCTTTTAAGAGCAGGTTTCTGTGAGGGCCGGATCACAAAAGGTTGAGACAGCTGCTCCTTGTATACTGGGTGTGGATGGAGAGAGCACACAGGGAACAGCATCGGTGAGAGGAGGAAAGGAAGTGTATGAGGAATACCCAGAAGGCCTTACCTGCCCTGCTTAAATAACAAGAAGAGGAAAAGACTGAGCCTCCCTAAGCCATGGAAAAATGCTGATGTTTTTGAGCAGAGAGGATGAAAACTAAAAGGCCTAGTGGCTATTGGACAAGTCTTAAGGGAAATGACCCATTTAACCCAAGTTTACAATATCTTATATCTTATTTCATTAGAACAATTATCTCACCCTTAACTAGAGTTCTAACACTCAGAAATGAAGCCCCAAAAAGCTTGTTATCCAAGCACCTACTACTACAGGATTCCATTTAATTTCTTTAATTCAGACTAAACTCAGTCTGAACTCAATCAGGAAATTGTTAGCATGCCAGCTGAGGAAAAAAAGTATCATAATATGTATCACGATGGTAACAAAACACCAGCAACAATTATCAGATGTCAACACTGGAATAGGGAATATTTTCATTTTCACTTATCAGATAGTATGTTTATTTTTTTCTGACTAAATATGCACATCCTGCAGGTAGAAGCTGCTTTTGAACAAAGAATCAGCCTTTCAGCCACTGGATACTTCAGGTAAAAAGTACAATAATGTCTGGAATTAGCTGAGAAAATAAAAGGTAACCCCATTGCTCTAGGCCTTAGATCCTCAATTTGTAAAATAAGTTTTTCCATGTGATCACTGAGATCCCTTCTAAGCCCTAAATTCCATGATTTCACATAGGCTTTAAGCGATGGTCAAATAAATAATTTAATTAAATAGCAAAAATACCTTTACTGGGTAAAAAAAAAAAAAAAACCTTAGAACATTGAATCATTATTTACTTTTCTCTATTGTGAGTAGCAAAAAGATATTATTAGAAATAGCTTTCAGCTCAATTTTACAGCTATCCCTCCCTTTACCTTTCTATTGTGAAGCTCCAAACTGGGCAGGAGGAGACAGGCAGGGGGATGGTTGCCAACCACGATAACCATGACTGATGCCGTGTCTGTCATGGGAGGCTCCCAGGAAATGCATGCTAATTGAACAAAGTACAGAGAGGAGATCTCACTGTCAAATTCAGGAAGTGCATGGCATCAGTTTTACAATCTAATGAAACAAACCATCGAACTGTATTCCCACACACACACATACGCAATGTCTCATGAAGAAAGGAGGAAAGAAGAAGGTAACAGCACAGCACAGTGCCCTGGACATAATGAGTTCTAAATTCCTGAGTTCAGTTTCCCAAGAAGAGAGCAAATCAGCCCTATAGCTGTGAAAATCTTCCATTATAAATTAACACACTGAGTTACTGGCCTTTTTTTAGCAGCTTTGAATTACCATTAGTCCCCTATGAGTTTTGTTAACATGATCTCTAGGGTCCCTTTGGGAACACTGATAAAATCAGTTGATCAATTGATTCTCAAAGTTCAGAGCTAAAACTCAAACCCCAAACCATGGATGTATACACACTGTCAGGTCCAGACCAAAGCAGTCTCGGCCCCTCTCTTTTTGCATCCTAACTACAGCACAGAGAGTATCCTCTGCAAATGGAGGCAAGTGATAGCGTTGCTCTAACCAGGTAAGTTGGAAATACAGGTACTCGTTTAAGTGAGATTAAAAGGCAATTGAAATAAACATCTATAAAATGGAATTATATCGAATACTTTAGTGACTTTTAAAATGAATCAACACTGTTTGCAACCCCTCACATCCCAAGTTACAGAGCTTTATTTCTTCCATCAGGGGTTACAAGGCCTTCATGGACTGGGAGAAGGGAGAAGGAGACCCTTTTCCATACTATGTCTATGGAGCAGCCTGTTCTGAGGTTGAAATTGACTGTCTGACAGGAGCTCACAAGGTAAGTCAAATATAACATTCCTCTTGGCAGATTAAAAGAACAACAAGATAGTGTTGCACATTAAATAGCCTCAATTTCATTATGTACTATTTGTATGATAAGAACAAGATTCTTTTGTTGAAACCACAATGTTGTTCATGTGAAATCTTCATAAGATTGTGTATCAGTGATACTTTAATAAAAAAAAAAGAACAAGATTTTTTCAATTCCAAGGGGATGTATAGAGATCCAGCCTTATCCTGAATTTCCACAGAAAAAGAAGTAGTCAAGAAAGAATTGCTCATGATCATGGTTGGCGATTGCCAGAGGTCAGGGGGAATGAATGAAGGGGCTCAAAGGTACAAACTTGCAGTTATAGCATTAGTAAATCATGGGGATGTAATGCCCAGGATGTTGACTACAATTAATACTGTAGGGGGATAAAAGGGCACAAAAATTCTCAATCATAATATAAGTTGGTCACAGGGATGGTAGTACAGCATGGAGAATATAGCCAATGATTCTGTAACATCTTTCTATTTTGACAGATAGTAACCACACTTGAGGGGGTGAGGATTTAACAATATGGATAACTGTTAAACCACTGTGATTGTATATCAACTATAATTCAATTAAAAATAAACACAAAATAATACTGTATTGCATATTTGGAAGTTGGTAAGAGAGTAGATCTTCAAAGTCCTCATCAGTAGGAAAAAAATTTTTGTAACTATGTATGGTGATGGAATTTAACTAGACTTATTGTCATAATCATCTCACAATGCATACAAATGTCAGATCATTATGTTGTACAGCTGAAACTAATATAACATCAATTATATCTCAATACAAAATCAAATTAAAAAGAGAAAGAATTGCTCATGGGAGCCTAAAATGCCTAGTTTTTTATTCCATTTCAGATAACAAAATCATTTTCTAAAGTTTTTGCAAAAAAAAAGGAAGGTCAAGTTATCTAATCTGAAGGAATAGGTAATTTGGTAAATTGTCTTGAATAAACATTTTGAAAGCACATAGCAATGTGATAATGTTTCTCCAAAGTCAATTATCCCAAGGGTACTACTGGCCCTAAAGAAATAGATTGGAGGAGTTTGGAGGTAGGGAGTGAAAATATTTTTGTGTTTGTTATTTAATAAAGCATCCTATGGGACATTGGGAGTCTTATTTAACCAGAAGTTAGTAACTTCCACCTTAAAGGATAAACCCATGATTATAATCCAGCTGCCATCATGGAAACAGATTACAGAAACCTTAAATAGATGTAGAATAACCCAAAGTATAGTAAATTGTTAAGAAATTTACAGAATGGACTGATGACATACCTAAATTCCATACACAAGTTATTCCAAAATCACCTTGAACCATCTTGCCCCAAACTAGAAATGGTCAATTCACTTAAATAGGAAGGACGTTGGCAATAATAAGAGTTGCACATCTTATCAAAATGTCTTTTATTGCCCATTATTGGTTAACTTGTTCACCACTTAAATTTTATATAAATAAAATAGAAAATATAGTAAATAAAGGGAAATCTGGAGAGTAGTTGCCCTCATGTTCCACTCAAGTTCATCTTTAGGACACACTAATATTATGTCTCCATTTCATTCTAGGTCATTATGAAGACATAAACTCATGAAATTAGAACATATATAATTCAGGTGCTTATTTTAAAATTGCATTTCCTGAATGCTTTTTACATCATGGTACACATAGATAATGACAATATTTGCACAGCACACTGTTGCAAACAAGAAAACCATGGTGGCAGGTGACCAGCCTGGGGATCCTGTCCCAGACCCCCCAGAAAACCTAAGTGTCAGTGTCTTGGCACACCTGTAAGTCATTTGAGGCTTCCCACTAAGTGCGAAGCTGTTTTTTGGAAATCACTTAGTGATTTCCTCCACCCTGAAGCTGGTGTTGCCAGATTTAGCAAATAAAAATACAAGACACCTAGTTAAATGTTAATTTCAGATAAACAATAAGTAATTTTCTGGAATAACTATGCTCCATGCAGTACTTGGGACATACTTATTTTTTCTTATTTATACTAAGTGTAAATCCCTGAAGAAACAAACCTCATAGAGATCATCCAGAATTTATGGTGTCAGAAAAGTTAAGATGTGGTCTTCCCAGTACCTTCCTCATTACTGTTTAAGGCTGAGTGTTTCAGCATCACCTAGGTCCCTTGAAATAGTTTCTTCTTTTAATCAAAGAGAAATCAGAGAAATTAAATGACCAGCCTTATTGCTGCTGGCCATTTGTGGTCACTGAACTTAAATGCCTGATGATTCAGTTAGTGTACAGCCATTTGTAGCCATTGTCCAACATCCATAATGCAAAAAACATGCCAGATTTCAAGATGGAAGTAAAGTGAAGGCCCACCCTTAGGGAGGTCCAATCTCCTGCCCTTTCCAGGCTGACAATGATGAATGCTGGTCCCAACGTCTTACGTTGTCTGAGAGGCCAACATTTGAATCAAAAGAGAACTGCTGTTCTAAAGGGCTACAAAGAAAGTAGGAGCCCAGATATTGACCCTAAACAGAGAATGACAATATTGTCAGAACAAGCACTGATGTGGGGGCAGAAGAGAAGCCCAAAGATATTCCTGAGATAGACCACAGGCACGTGAGGGGCTTTCTGTGGCTCCTTAACAACCTGCCTGCACAGCTCTGTGCCAAGAAAGAAAAGCCAGATTAGTGCAATGTTTCTCAGGGAAGGAAGTAGATTAGCAAAGTCAGAGGTAGTCTCAATATTTGCCCTTAAAATACTCCAAGGCCTTGTAAATCCTCAAATTCATACATGCCACCTGGCTATATGATCTCCTTAGTAAAGTGGCAATAATACCACATACATCAAACTATCATGAGGACTAGATGAGCTCATGAAGTAAATTAGAACAACCAATCCAGACTGAGAATCATGAACAACCAGGCTCAATTATTTACTAAGTGACACTCAAGACACCAACATGCCATGGACTTTGGATTCACTTAAGAAGTGTCCAACCCATGAATGCAAAAGATCTTTGGGGTCATTGACAGTCCTAGAACTAAATTTGAAGAGTTTAGCAGATGTCTTCCAAACTCTAATGCTGATGAATTTCAATGCACCGTTGATTAACCAGTGGGAGTTCTGGAATAACAGGAGATCATTTGAATAAACCTTAAAATAATCTTTTTAATTAAAGTTTTTATGATTACATAATTTTAATTTTTGGCAGAAAATCAGAACGGACATCATCATGGATGCATGTTGCAGCCTAAATCCAGCCATTGATATTGGGCAGGTAAGTGCTAGCCTACTTAGATGGATGTCACTTCCAGAGAGTCACCGTGGAGTAGGAGGAGGCTGTAGCTCTGGGGGGAAGGCTGTTCTCTGCCTGGGGCAAGTCCCCTATGAAACCAGTGAAACCCAAATAAGTCAAGGGAGAGGGCAGGTTGGGAGAAAGGCTTTCATTCCTCACAGTCGCTAGCCAGGCTCTGTGCCATCTGTCTCCTCCTGCCAACCTGTGTTCTGCCTCCAGGGCCCACTCTCTACTTCCCCCACCCCACCTTCTGGGAGGAACTCCATGGGTGGGTCCTTGGTGACTGGCAGACACCAGACCAACTACCTACCAGGAATGGAGGGGAGGAGACAATGGCCGTTTTCTCTCTACCCCTTACCCCAGATCAGCGGGAGGCTCTACAGTGGTAAACACCTATTGATATGTAAATTAGCTAAGGCTAGGTGAGAGATTATGGAAATTCTGCGATTTACCCCAGAGACGCCTTCTAAAAAACATAAAATATCACAAAATTTGACTTTTCCTCCTTCAGATTGAAGGTTCATTCATTCAGGGAATGGGCCTTTATACAACTGAAGAGCTGAAATATTCTCCAGAAGGTGTCCTGTACTCTCGAGGCCCAGATGAGTACAAAATTCCAACCATCACTGATGTTCCAAAGGAGTTCAATGTCTCTCTGTTGCCTTCATCACAAACTCCACTGACCATCTATTCATCCAAGGTAAGCCCCCAAACCTACCCCTGTGCGGCGTGATGGCTCAGGTAGCATGGTGAATGAAAGCAGGTGGATGAAATAAAAAATGTCAACCATTGTCAGAACCAAATCACAATAGACTATTAGAATTTGGAGATGAATCACTTTGAGAAAAGTGGGATTCAGAGAAGAAAAATGATCTTCCCCATGGCAATCCAGGGCCAAGGATTTAATTTATTAATATCCTCTTTCACTGAAAACTCTAAAATTCAGCTAGAAGCTTTGATTTGATAGAGCAACATCTTTGCTTAAGACCCTTAAGACTAAAATATTAAATGGGATCAAAGGGACACTGCTGCTGAGATTCTAGGAAGCAGTGGCAGCATGGACTGAGGCCTGGGTAGACCTGGATTCCTGCCCCAGCTCCACCAACTACATATGGTCATAGATAAATCACTCACCCCTAAAAGCCTTAGGGTCTCAGCCATACCCCAAAATGGAACTAGAGCAATAGTTCCCAACTGGAAGTACGGGTAGGGGGCAATTCTTACCCCCAGGGAATATTGGCAATGTCTGGGGACATTTCTGGTTGTCACAACTTGGGGAAGAGGTTACTACTATGCATAGAGGCTAGGGATGCTGCAAAACAGTGCTCAAGACAGCCTCCACAACAAAGAAGCAGCTAGCCCAGAATGTCAATAACGTCAAGCAACAAAGACACCAACTCTTAGTAATGGCTTTAGAGCAGTGAAATTGCAAATTAAAATAAAGAACAACATTTGTTTGCATTGCTGTATGCAGATTATGTGAAAACCACCCTCAGAGTAGAAACTTCATTGAAGTTTGAGATATATTGTTAAAATTTTCTTTAAAGTTCTTTTGGGAGACTTCTTACTAGGAATAGCAAGTTAATATTTTAAAAAATGAGTCCATGTAGATGGGCTGGAATTTTATCATTTCCAAGCTGGAACCCACTTTCAGCCCAGTAATTTCTCTGGGTGAATGGTGAGGGGGTGGGGTGGGATCAAATCTGAAAAGGGCAGTCAGCAGCACCTTTGGATTCGCATTCTCAAAAGGAAGCTCAGAGCCCACAGAGAGCAACTTCCAGGCTGCCGAGAGTAACAGGACAGGCAGGACCCTTGAGTCCTTGTGGCTGTGGCCAGCCAGTCATAGCCAGACCCTCAGGAAAATCATGGGTTTGCAGGTGCCCCATGGAGTGGACTGTGTAGTAATAACAGGGATTTACCAGGTACCAGGCACTGAGCTGGGGGCTTTTCCACTTCCTGAACTTCTCAACACCTTGTAAGTAGGCATCATTGCCTGACTTTCACTGATAAAGGACCAGGGACTTGGAGAGATGATCTCACCCAGAGAAACACAAGGAGTAAGGGCCAAGGTTCACACTTGGTCTTTCTAGCTCAGGGTCACAAATTGGAGACCCACTGGCTGAATCTATCCTGCAGATTTGTTTTCTACAGCCAACACAGTATTTTCAAGTCAGAGGATTTTACATTAAAATGAAAATATCTAAATTCTCAAAAACTTGGATAATCTGGTAATTTTGGCTGCTCTCCTGGAAGGCAACAATTAATTAGACCTTAAGAACAGCAACCCTTTTAGACGGTAGATGGAGTACCTCTACCTCACCATAATCCCAACTATTCCTTACTGTCCTTCACATGCCCACATTACTCATTTATGTTACCTGATTATTCCTTGCAGATGACGGGCTCTTTCTTCTAGAGTACACGGCCTCCGCTGACTCTGCAGTCATAATAAGGCATTTTTCTCTCTGCACATGAAGTTGGCCAGTTCAAACTGTGAATGCATTCAAAAATGAATGCACTTTTCTAAATAGGGTATCCTCCCCTCACCACACACACACCTCTCCTACAGAACAAAGATTTAAAATTATGGAAGTATGGGTGATATTGGGATTTTTAAGAGTGCTCAAGCTTCATTTAGTTAGTCAACAAACATTTATTCAGAATTATTGTGTGCAAGACACTGGGCTAGAGTGTAGAGATACAACAGAAAACAAGACCTGGCGCCGCTGACCGATAATGCTTATAGTCTAGTATAGCAGCTTCTAAAACAAATGTCCTTTCACAAAACAGCAGCAGACTCACAGAACCCAAGAATGGACTAATGGTTACCAAAGGGAAAGGGACTGGGGAGGGTGCGTGGGAAGGGAGGGATAAGGGGATTAAGGGGCATTATGATTAGCAGACATAATGTAGGGGGGGCATGGGCAAGGCAGTATAGCACAGAGAAGACAAGTAGTGACTCTAGAACATCTTACTATGCTGATGAACAGTGACTGTAATGGGGTATGTGGTGGGAACTTGATAATAGAGGGGAGTCTAGTAACCACAATGTTGCTAATGTGAAACCTGAGCATGAGAATGTGTATCAATAATACCTTCATTAAAAAAATAGTAATAAAATAAAACAAATGTCCTTTCTTGCAGGGCCTTGGAGAGTCTGGAATGTTCCTGGGGTCATCTGTGTTCTTTGCCATCACTGATGCTGTGGCCGCAGCACAACGAGAAAGAGACATACCTGCGGACTTCACAGTGACAAGCCCAGCAACACCAGAGTGGGTTCGAATGGCCTGTGCAGATCGGTTCACAGAGATGGTATGGAATTACTCTTTATTTTCTAAAAGCTGATTTTCTGTTTCCTGCTTCTTAGACCTCTTAGGTTAAATTTATAACCTAATCTGCATCAAATCAAATTACAAAGTCAAATTATAAGATATAAGCTAACCAAATTATAAGATGATAAAAATAAATCACACTAATACCTTGTATACATGTAGTAATTTCAATTTTTTAAAAAGCATTTCCCCATCTGTTATTTAATTTGATTGTCTCAGGACCTTGAAGTAGGATAATTTATTGTGCTTCAAAAACTAACAGCTAAATGTAAAATAACTATTTTACATTTAAAACGATTTCACCAAGTTGTTGCAAGTATTTCCTTCCTCTGTTCTACCCAGTCTATTCTACCCTTCAACAAAAACAAACACAAAATATAACCCATGGGCCATGTAGCTGTCCTTGATAACGTTACTTTCCATGTTCCCCGTACAAACACAGAGTACAATGGTGTGTCCTCCATTTAGAAACAATGTGATCACATTACCGCTGCTACCTTTATATTTCATTCCATTTCATGACAAAATGCCTCCAGCCCAGAAGAGAGTGGACGTGGGAGCCATCTGCTAGATACACATACATGTAGCAATCCCAACCTGCTAAATGGTGCAGATACGCAACCTTAGTGAGGTCACTGGGTACAATTTCCTCATAGCATCCTAATAGAAATAATAACAAAGCAGTTAGCATTGACTGAGCACTGTACTAAATATTTTACATAGATTATCTCAGGTATAATTCTATCAGGTAGCTACAGTTATTTTCTTCACTTTAATATTGAGAAAATTGAGGTATAGTAATTTGCCCCAAGGTCAAGATTCAAACCCAGTCTGGCTCCAGTATAGTATATTGACTCCTAGAAAGAAAAGAAGTGATTCTGTACCTCTTAGAAGGAATTTCTATTCTCATACTTACATTAGAAGAAGCTCAAATACTTAACAGACCTCCTCAAAACAGCCAGCCATAGAGTGAAAGTATAATGTGATCCCATTATATGGGAGTATTGCTTAAAAGAAGTTTCATAATTATTCATTCCCTTCCCCTACATGTTCCAGTCCTCTTTCCATCCTCAACTATAACTCAACATTTCTTGTACTCCAATAATACCAACCACCCTGTATTTCTCCGTCTCCTGGTGATGGCTCACCTGATTGCACTGTCCACGGAAAGGTTTCATCACAGAAAACCTGGATTGAGAAGATACTTTTCTTATGCAAGATGACTCAAAAAAAAATACTTGCTTAAACTCAAAAAGAAAATACCTGGCCAGTCACTTTTCCCGCAAACTTATAATCTTTATTTATAGCCAGTGGAATAAGTTTTGGAAGCAGGGGCAGGGCAGAATGTTTAACTTCTTAATAATAAGCCTCTTTTTGAAGGCTATGTAGACTATGTTGGATTGGCCACTTATCCTTCATCCTTATCCTGACCTAAATTATTCCTAGTCATTCCACTGACCTCACATGTATTTGAAATGATGAGCATATAGGCTTCTTCAAATCCTTGACAAGACTTCTGCGATCCAAGAGTTTCTCTGTTCTGGCCTCCAGAGCCCCTCTCCTCTGCTATCCACCAACAGGGAAAGGATAACCAGAAGTCAGCCTTGAGTAAGGCCTCCCAGTCAAGAAGAGAGGAAGAAGTCCTGATCTTGGTTTAACAATGAGGACCAGAAACACAAAATACAGATTCTTCTGCTACTTGCTGTCGCAGGAAGTGGCAATACTCTTCCATCCATGTAGTAGCACAAACCAGAAACTTAGGAGTTGGCCTGACATTTCTCTCATACTCAGTAGCCAGTCCTTCACCATGGCCTGCTAATTTTAATCCCTAACAATCTCTTACATCTGTCTATTTCCTCCGTTTCTAACCAGTATGTTATTCATTTATGAAACACTTGCTGAGTATCTAATAAGTGCCACACATTATTCTGGGTGCTGGAAATGCAGCAGTGAATAAAACAGAGAGTAATTGCTACCTTCATGGAACTTACTTCCTAGAGACCCAACTACCATCTCTGTGGCCTGAGTCAAACAGCCTCTTAACTGATCTCCCTACACCCACTGCAGCTAGAGATCCGTGGTGTGACAAATATCACATGTCACTCTAACATGTACACAAGGCAAAAAGCTTCCCATTGCTCTTAGAGTAAAGATTAGACTTGTAACTTGCCCGGCCAAGCCTATAAATCTGCACAGTCGGGCATGATTGGCCCCCGCCCACTTCTCCAGACGGGTGTGGCATCCTGCCTCGCCTTCTCTCTCCACCCCGCCACACTTGCCTTCTTCTGTTTGTTCCTCACATCAAGGACAGAGGCCTCCACCATGCTCTTTCCTCTGCTGGGAACCATCTTCTTTCTTTTCCTCACCTGGCTAACCCCTACTTATTTGCATACTTTAATCAAATTCAGGAAATTAATACTTTCCTACTTGCATAGTTGAGGTACCAGGAGTATAGTGGTGAACTAGACTCAGAGGTACCTGCTCTCAAGTTGATTATGGCATAGAAGGAGAGGAAGATAAACAATTACTGGAAGTTATAACTGTTTGGCTGACTCTGGCTTATCCCTGATTAAAAAGTTTTTACCCATAGAAAAAAACTTTTCTAAATTAGACTTAACCTTTTCTTAAGTCAAAATGGATAATGTGGCCCCAGCTTTGATCATTCAACATGCAATCATACATCCATCTAACATATTTATTCAGCATCCTCCATGTACCAGGCACTGCTGGGGAGCTAAAGAAGTAGTGAGCAAGTCACAATCTGCCCACATGGAGTTTACATCCCATTGGGGAAACCAGACAGTAAACAAGCAAACAAACACACAATATAACTTCTGGTGGTGATAAATAATACTGGGAAGCAAAATAGAAGAGTAGGGAGCTAGAATGTGATAGAGAAATTATTTTAGAAAGTTTGTTAAGGAATTTTTCTCTGGGATGTTCGCATTTGAGCAAACACCTGAATGAAGTGAGAAAACAAGCATAAAATGGGTAATGGTGTATTCCAGGCAGAGAATAGCTAGTGCAAAGGCCCTGTGCAGCTTCAAATTATTCAAAGTAGCCTGGGACCAAGTGCCCCTCAAAAATGGCCTTTTTCATAAGCCTCTGATCCTGACTCTGGTAGGAAACACTTGTAACTGAAAGGCTGCTGTTCTTTTTCACTCTGGCAAAGAGAGACAATAAATAGAAATCTGTGGCCACACCACTTAACAGCAGCGTAAAACCTGGGTAGTCCTTATCCCAGCTTCCCTGACAACTAGCCTCCATCACAATCCAGGCCTACTTCAGATCTTTAGAAATTACAATTCATTCACACAGCAGGCCTCCTGAAGTTCTTAGAGCCTGGCTCCTCACACACACCAGTCTCTTTAAAGCATCTTGGAACAAATCTCAGCCTGTATCAGAATTTACATTTGATTGAACTACTACATGGTATTTTAATTGAAAAAGAAAATGATTCACACTGGCATACAATACTGTATTATGCAAAACAAAATCTTTTGAGAAACATAGATACTAACACTACCTGTGTTTGAGCACTGTTGTCAAAACATGATTTGTACTGTTAAGTAAGCAGATGAGAAGTTAAGTCTGTCAGTAGAGCATAAACATTACAGAGTCCAAAATCTCCTCTTTTTATAACCATAAGATAAATAACAGCCTACCTATATCTATTTCTTAAACAGAAATGATGGTCAAAAACTCAGTACTTTTCCTTTGGGATTAAATAAAACAATGCATGTAAAAATGCTGTGTAAATACAAGTCATTCTGTAAATATTCAAGCCTCCACCAAATACCCATAATTGTCGATGACTCTTCAAAATATGCCTCTCCAAAGGGGCTTAAAAAGAATTTCCACATTAAATCAAGTTGACCTGTGAGAGCAGAAAAAACAACTCTTAAGACTAGCAGCCTCATTTTCACAGATAATTAGCTTTAAGCTGAGACTAAAAGCAAGCATTGGTAAGAGAGTATGGTATTTTGTTACAAAAGTTCTGCCCTTTGAACGTTTACCACATCAAAAGCTGTTTACATGTGTGGCTGTGGTTACCCTGATCATACTTGTTGATTGTGGCTTTTATCCATGGACCCTTTCTTAGGTGGTTAACTCCTGGTCAGAGCAGTGTTGCTGGGCGATAGTTTCTGCTCTGAGCCCTACAGAGCAGCCTGGCTCAGCCAGACACAGCCAGAAACATCATCTCTCTATATAATTTCCTTTTTGGTGATGGGAGGAAAAAAGTGTGTTTCTTGGAAAATGTGTTTTCATAGTCATTTAAAATTCATAAGAAAGAAAAAAGAATTTCCCTTAAAGATATACAGAAAATACCTAATTAACACTTTCAAATTAGGACTTTTCCTTAGAAATAGTTATTTAAAAAAAAGAAATAGTTATTTTATTTTTAAAAAATATTTAGGATTCAGAGACATGAAGGGTTCCACAGCCTTAAAAATTAGAAAAATACTGCCTTGGAGAATTTGGCAGTAGGACAAATAAAAAAACCCTTGTTATCTTGTTATCACTAGCAGCTGAAGTATTTATTAAAGTGACTACAAAAACATGGCATGTGTGAGCTGCCATATGGGAGGCCATGTATATAGCCAATTAGCAGATTCAGTTTCTGTCTCCTGGTAGCTAAAATCAGAAAACTCTGCTAAGAAGCAAGTCTGTAAACAGGTTTCAGCTCAGCCCACATTTCGTCGGGACAGCTTTATAATGCTGTCACACAGGGAATACTTGCAACCATAACAAATGGCTTATGTCATGTGTTAGGCTGAGGTCTGGTTTTATAGTAACTTAATGGGAAAAAGTCCTTTCATTCTAGGTCAGTTCCCAATTCCAAATGACCATGCCTGTGCTGCCTGGTTATTTTATAAGGTTGGCGAGCGTCTAGTTTCCAAAGGCTTTTACCTTCCCCAATCTGCAAACCCTAATACAGCCTCTTTCTACCTCCACTCCTCCCTCTACATCACCACTACACTTGTCATCCCCATGTCTCATTTTCCCTCCCTGCTTCATTTGCATTTCTATTTGCCCAGACTCTGAGAGAGTGGGCAGCATCATTAAAAGTGCCACCTGTTGAGTTCAGTAAATGGAGCGCTTCCTGCCAGATGAGGGAGGAGAAGCATGTGAACATTTCCCGTGCAGCTTCCAGGCAGATTTCCTATGGGCAGCCTGGTTTACCTACTCCACTCTCAGCTGGTTTGACCCCAAAAGCTAGTCCTCAACCCCATATCCTATGCATAGCCCTGCATTTCTCTGAGCAGGGAGCGATGTACTGCCAGTCCTACAAGATCGCATTCTATTTCCTTATAGTTCTGGAGCCTACCCACAACAATGTGTAGAAACAGGCAGTCCCCAGCCTGTTCTACTGAAGACTAAGCCACCTGGATTCTGTGAGGCGGAACAGAGATGCAAACTGCACAGCTCAGGAAGCGGCCCCCACTGGAGGCTGCCACAGTGCCTTCCTCAGAATGCTGAGTCTTTTGTTCTGTCCCAGTGAGATGCACACATACATGTACAGACATGCACACACTCAGACAGACATGTCCTCTCTTCACCACATTCTTCTCCTTCATGCCTCTCACAGTCTTGGAAGAGGTTTTATTGGCACTTTAACAGGCTGTGAAATTGGTTCCACATTGAACATGCTTGTCAGTGGTGCAGGGACTGAATCCAGGCTCTGCAATGCTTGGTGACATGTCACCCAGTGGCCTTTCTTATTACTGTAGAGGATTAAGTGATACTGTTATTGAATGTACATTTTTGTATCTCAAAACTCTCCTACCTGGACTCCAGAAGGTTACTCCCTTGGGTTGGGAGAAGCAGGGGAAGGGGAGAGATAGAAACAGCACCTAAAAACGAGGAGGGCAAGGCTAGAGGCATTCCTCAGATTAAGAGAAGGAATAAGCATTGCAGAATGTGAAATAGGAAACAGGCAGGGACAGCAGTTATGATGCACTGGTTCAGCTGAGTGGTTAAGACATGGGCCCTGGAGTCAGAGGGACCTACCTCGGTTGGAATCCCAGCTCTACATTTTTTTATTGATGTATAATTGGTATATAATATTATATGTTTCAAGTATACACATAGTGATTTGACAGTTACCTATATTATTAAATGCTCACCCCAACTACTGTAGTTATTACCTGTCAACATAGATTGTCAGAAACTGACAGAAAGATTACAAAACTATTGACGATATTCTCTATGCTGTACTTTCATCCCTGTGACTAATTTATATTATAATTAAGATTTTGTGCCTCTTGATCCCCTTCACCTATTTCATCCACCTACCCCCAAACCCTCCCCTATGGTAACCACCAGTCACTTCTTAGTGTCTGTGAGTTTATTGCTGTTTTATTCATTTTGTTTTGTTTTCTTTTTGTATTCCACAAATACATGAAATCATACGGTATTTGTTTTTCTCCACCTGGATTATTTCACTTAGCATAATACCCTCTAGATCTATCTATGTTGCTCCAAATGGCAGGATTTCTTTACTTTTTATGGCTGAATAATATTCCATTGTATATATGTACAACATCTTCTTTATCTATTAACCTATTGATGGATATGTGGTTGCTTCCATATCTTGTCATTGTAAATAATGCAGTAATGAACATAAGGGTGCATATATCTTTCTGTTTTCTTTGGGTAAATTCCTGGAAGTGGAGTTACTGGACCATATGATATTTCTATTTTTAGGTTTTTGAGGAAACTCCATACTGCTTTCCATAGTAGCTGTACCAATTTGCCTTCCCCAAAACAGTGTAGGAGTGTTCCTTTTCCTCCACATCCTCACCAATACTTGTTGTTTCTTGTCTTTTGAATAGTGGCCATTCTGACTGATGTGATGTGATAATCTCATTGTGGTTTTGATTTGCATTTCCCTTTATTAGTGATGTGGAGCATCTTTTCATGTGCTTGTTGGCCATCTGTATATCTTCAGAAAAATGTTTATTCAGGTCCTCTGCACATTTTTTAATTGGGTTATTTGGGTTTTTTTGGTATGAGATGAATGAGTTCCTAATATATTTTGGCTGTTAACCCCTTACCAGATATATAATTTATGAACATATTCTCCCATACTATAGGTTGCCTTTTTGTTTTGTTGATGGTTTCCTTTGCTGTACAGGAGCTTTTCAGTTTGAAGTAGTCCCACTTGTTTATTTTTGCTTTTGTTTCCCTTGCCCAGGAAGATGTATTCAGAAAAAAATTACTCATGCTTATGTTCAAGAGATTTTTTCCCATTTTCTACTATGAGTTTTATAATTTCCTGTCTTACATTTAGGCCTTTAATCCATTTTGGGTTTACTTTTGTGTGTGGAGTTATAGACAGTAATCCAGTTTCATTCTCTTGCATGTAGCTGTCCAGTTGTCCAAACACCAGAAAAGAAGAGACTGTATATTCATGTCTCATTTGTCATATATTAATTGACCATATATGCATAGGTTTATTTCTGGGCTCCCTATTCTGTCCCATTGATCTATGGGTCTGTTCTTGTGCTAGTACCAAACTATTTGATTACTGTAGCTTTGTAGTATAGTTTGAAGTCAGGAAGCATGTTACCCCCAGCTTTGCTCTTCTTTCTCAAGATTGTTTGGGTTATTCAGGTAGTTTCATATAAATTTTAAGACTATCTTCCCATTGAAAAATGTCATTGTTATTATGATACAGATTGCATTGAATCTAAATTGCTCTGGGCAGGATGGCCATTTTGACAACTTTAATTCTTCCTACTCATGAGAATGAAATAGATTTCCATTGATTTACGTCTTCTTTATTTTCTTTCATCAGTGTCTTACAGTTTTCAGAGTACAGGTCTCTCACCCCCTTAAATTTGGTTTATTCCTAGGTATTTTATTATTTTTGATGCAGTTGTAAATGAAATTGTTTTCTCGATTTCTCTTTCTGCTAGTCTGTTGCTAGTATAGAGGAATGCCACAGATTTGTGTGTATTTATTTTGTATCCTGTGACTGCTGAATCCAGTTATTAGCTCTAGCAATTTTTTGGTAGATTCTTTAGGGTTTTCTATAAATAATATTATGTCAACTGCAGATAATGATAGTTTTACTTCTTCTTTACCAATTTGGATGCCTTTTATTTCTATTTATTGTCTGATTGCTATGGCTAGGACTTCCAGTAGTATGTTGGATAAAAATGGTGAGAGTGGGCATCCTTGTCTTGTTCCTGATCTTAGAGGAAAAGCCTTTAGCTTTTGGCCATTGAGTATGATGTTAGCTGTGGGTTTGTCGTATATGGCCTTTATTATGTTGAAGTATGTTCCCTTTATGCCCACTTTGTTGACATTTTTTGTCATGAATGGATGCTGAATTTTTTAATGCATTTCAGCATCTATTGAGATGATCATATGATTTTTATCCTTCCTTTTGTTAGTGTAGCATGTCACATTGATTGTTTTATGAATATTGTACCATCCTTGCATCCCTGGAATAAATCCCACTTGATCATGATGGATGATCCTCTTGATGTATTTTTTAATTCAGTTTCTTAAGCTTTATTGAGGATTACTGCATCTATGTTCATCAAGGATATTGCTCTGAAGTTTTCTATTTTTGTAGTGTCTTTATATGGTTTTTATATTAGAGTGATGCTGGCCTTATAGAATGGGTTTGGAAGTATTCTCTCCTCCAATCTTTTTGGAGTACTTTAAGGAGTATTCCCAGTTCTACCTTTGATGATTTATTAAACATCTCTGACCATTCCAGTTTCCTTATCTGTAAAATGGGGGAGTGGTATGTAGAGATAATCATTCTAACTACTTTATAGGGTTGTTGTAAGGATTAAGTAACACATGAAAAAGATTTAACAAATGTCATACATAGTAATACAAGTCAATACATGATGCTGCTGCTGCTGATGGAGTCAGAAGCCCACAGGACCATCTTCAAGTTCAGTGATTTGTTAGATGGACTCCCAGAACTCAGAAATGCTGCTACATTCATGTTATGGTTTATTACAGTGAAAGGATACAGGTTAACATTATCAAAGGAAAAAGGCACACATGGCAGTGTCCTGTAGAGACCAGGTCCAAGCTTCCAGCTGTACTCTCCCACTGGAGTCACACATAATATCACTTAATTCTCCCAGCAACGATGTGTGAGAATGTGCACAAAGTATTGCCAACCAGCGAAGCTTACCTGAGCCTTTGTGTCCAGAGTTTTTATTAGAGATCAATCACATAGGCACAGAACACCTAGACAGCCAGTCTTAATTATTCTGGCCCTTCTAGAGGTCAAGTGATATCACATGGTCCAAGGCTCCAGATAAACAAAGCCACCATTTTCAGGCAGGATATTTCAAGGACTTCGGTGTTATCTCCCAGGAGCTGGTCAAGGGCTAAACCTTTCTTTGGAGTGTAGAATGTTTGGACAACCCAGGTTTGCTGAGGCAATCCTTTATTGCACAGTGATGATGATAAAGAATTCTGGATTGAGGGCAACTACCCTTGACACCAATTAGACTGGGCCTAGATATATTTCAGAAGCTGAGATTTAACTAAAAGAAGAATTAGTCTAACAGTCATAGTGAGTATATTGCCTTAATTATATCTATAAGAACCAACCAAGGAGAAAGAGGAGCCAGGAGGAAGGGGATGATGGCGCCAAGCAAGGCAGAAGGTAAAGGGAAGATCACCAAAGGCCAGTGAAAAGCAGCGCAAGTCCCAGGGCTGGGATCTTTGAGACCAAAAAAGAAAGTATGTCCTCACTCAAGGAGTTAGGGAATAAGAGACTCAAGAAGGCTGGGGTATCAAGAGAATGAATGCTGATCTAAATCTCAGAACAGAAGTGTATCCCAGGAACCTGGTCTGGTTTTGGAAAAAACTAAACCCCATCATCTATAATAGAAGAGTTGGCCTGAATTGACTTCAGTCAAGACTGAGGAGCTTTGTCTGATGTCCAGCCCAGTCTAGGTGGAACAGGCTGATTCTAAAGATGATAGCCAAGCAACTCTGATAGCAGTTATTAAGTAGAAAATAAGGGAAGTCCTTCTGAGAAGGGCAAACCTAGCCCTCCATTTACATTTCTAAGAGTACACAGTAAGAACAGAACTTGTGAAGATATCCTGACAGGTTAGGAGTTTGGCTATTTTTTGTTTGTTTTTGTTTTTGTCTTCTTTTTGTATTTTTATGAAATATTAGGAGAAAAGCTTTTCAGAAACTTCATGACTTTTCATTAGCTATGGAAAGTTTAACACCTTTATAACGAAAAGTCAGCTTTTCAAAAAATGTAACAGCAGAGGGGAGAACTGTATGTTCTGCTCTTTGGCCACACCTAAGAGAGAGAATTCCCAGCAGAGAAGATGAGAATTGAGGGCCACAAGGAAGGAGTATAAACAAGTCAAGTTCTTGGGGCTTGTAGCTCAGGGCCATGAAATAAGCCCGGGCTTTGACGAACAAGGGCTCTGCACCACACAGTCATGGGGCTGAAGGTGTAGACAGGGCTGTTCTCAGGTCATGGCAAAGAAGTCCAGGTCTACAGGCTCCAACCCAAATAACTTTCATCCTAACCACTTTCCCCTTCTATCCACCTCCCCATACATTTTTATAGGATATATATTTCCCTTTGGGATTCACATCTGGGAAGCAAAGATAGGTAATTAATCCAGGGGCCCTCTTAGCAACATTAAGTGTAGCAAAGAGACCAATATGGACCCACTGTCTTTGCAGAGTTGTCACTTGAAAGGAATGATACAGTTCCATTCCCCAGGAATACCTTGCCTCCTCTCATCAGAAAATTTTTCAAGACCTACAGGTTTGACATCATCCTCCTGATGAAATGCTGCAATGGTATTCTGACATTAAGTATTTAATTTGCTTTCTTTCTCAGATCCCAAGAGATGACCCTAAGACATTTAAACCTTGGTCTATCCCTATAGCATAACACTGCTGTCATTTCCTAAAAGGTAAGATCAGTAAGCTAAAAGTTAATTACCCAAAAAGAAAAAAAAAATCAGCCTGTCCAGCAACTCAAACTGTGTTTTATGGAACTTCAGGACTGCAATTTGTATATCAAGTTTCGTTTTGGAATCTCATCCAGCATTTTAATCCTTTAACACCAAACGTGCATGGTCTTCAATGCTGACAAAAGATAGGGTGTTTTACCCAACATATCAGCTTTTCTTATTTTAAAATAAAAATAAAAATGAGAATGCTGTGGACTGAGATATTTTAAAGATCCTACTCACCGATCCTTTTGAGACTCACAACTTGAGTGCAAAACACCAAATTAAAATCTGTTGATGAACACGTTTATAATTAACTAGTGCTGTTTGGAAGAGTCATCTATTTGTTTTCATGGAGTTTAACTGATACAGTTTTGTACTACTGCTTAATACAAAATTCAAAGCACTAAAACCTTTGGAGAGAGGCCACCAAACCATCTGGGAAATTGATGCCAAGAGAAGAATATATTTTTTCATTGTTGGAAAAGTAAACTTCCAGTTTTCTGCACTTTAGAAGAACTGAAAGCAGAAGAGAACCACATCATAGATTCAGAGAAAAAGTTTTTTCACCTAACTCTAATTTTCCAACTAAATGTCTAAGACAACCCAAAAGTATTAACATATGTATAACTCCATTGTGCTTTGTCAGATAAGAATGTGCATTGATAGTTTTGCTCAAGCAGACTAAATGATGAGATTTTTGTTTCTCCTTTCACAATAACAATCAAAATCAAAATCAACATTTGAAAATATATTAGAAACCTACACCCAGGTGTAGAGGACAGAACACCTGAGTTCTTTATTCTCTCTCTCTCTACCACTCTCTTTCCAAGCATTAAAGTTAAATATGGATATAATGACAAATCCACTCAAATTCCTAAATAAAACCAGATATGCAAAGTGCTAGCTTTGCGCCTGACACTAATACTCAATAATGAAAAACTATGGTTTGTGTACACACACACAGAGACGTACTAAATATCAAATTTTAACAAATTAGAGTCAACCATGAGTGAACTGGGTTGTCAAAATTTTGTACGGACTTTACAGACCATCCTCAGGTTGTAAGACAAACTCAAAAAACAAAACAAAAAGGACCTTTTGCTGCTTCTCTGTCAGAATTTTTTCCAGCTTGTTGTGCAATTAAAACAAAATGTAGTTACAAACTGCATTCTGTCTTTTACTGTCATCCTTTTCCCACAATTTCAAATTTTTACATTCTTCAAAGTAGCATAATTGTTCTCACATATTTGCTTTATAAGCAAGTGTTAAGCATGAAACTTGTTAAATTTATACCATACTAACATCATATATGTGTTTGTGTTCCCTTAATATTTTAAACTTCTGCTAAAAATCTGTGAAAACCTCTGATCTCATCCAACTTCTTATTTTATAAATGAAGACATGGAGGTCAAGGAAGAAATAACCACCTAAATGTACTTATTCATATCCATACAGTTTACTAATCCAATTTTTCAATAATTTGTTCTCCTCACACACAAAAGTTCAGGGATTTACACACTTGTATTATTGTTTTCTTTTTTTAGGTGTTTTCATTTTCACAAGTGAAAAATGGCTTGTTAATTCCAACTGGACTCCAAACTGATATCCTTACACTGGTGTGGGGGAAAAAAAAAAGGACACAAAATTTAGAAACATTCAAATCTGATTATATTAACAAAATGAATCATTATTTACTTAGCCTTTCTAACCTAGACGCCAGCAGACAAATACTGTAATACCCATAGCAAGTAAGTTTGATGCTGATTTGTTTCTGAAGATATCATGTAAATACTACTGTAAAAGCAAATTCTTCCTTTCTGTGTCCATCCAGTCTAACTGAACTGGTAATACAGGTTACAACCCCAAAATGGACATTTCTCAGTACACAAACATGTAATCACTTTTCCCAAGGATGTGTTTGATTGAGGGACCACAGGTAGGGACACCACATGAGTTCTGCAAGGTTTTGTTCTGTATTGTTTTTACTGTGGATTATCTACAGGTCTGTGTATGCACATTTGACAGCAAAGGAATGGTATGCTTCTCATGTAGAACTGCTCTTCAACTAGTTAACATCTTTTGGAATTTGGAGGGAAAAATCAGTGTAAAAACATTTTCAATATATTATCACAAAACCTTTTATTTTTTTTAATTTGTGAAAAACAGGAATCTGGTATCAGAGTTTCAGAAATACTTCACTGCTCAGTTTCTCATATATTGAAGTGGATAATGGAGTCAAAGAGTTCTAAATTATATTCACCCCTATATTGTGGTTTAAAATATGCAGGATCTCCCAAATTTTATTAATTAGAGAGGCTTTCATTAGAAGAGAAACCAGTGTATGAATCTAGCCTTTTTTAACCAGAAAGTTAGCAGGTAAACTGACACTCTAGCCAGAATTCACATGATCAGACCCTTTGTGTGCAGTGACTCCTGAAGTGAATGAGGGAGGGGAGGCCACTTGGTGACTGGGAAAGGAAGGCAAAGATTAGGCATGCAGTACAGCCTGAAGGAGGCCAAAGGTCACTGGAGGCAATGGCCGCGTCTGATTGAAGGCACTGGGACACAGCTGTCCATGGGCCCATCCGCTGACTTGGGAGGCTTCACTAGGCCACAGGAGTTCAAGGGAGGAAGTAAGACAGGAGCTCAAAGAAAAAGGAGACAGTGGCAGAAGGGTCACGGGCAGAACAAAAATTATGCAAGACTTTTGTACACATGAACAGAAAAGCTGGAGAACTTTGTGGGAGTAGAAAGAAGTTGAAAATAACAAAAATAGTTTTGGCTCTTGAAAATCTTGAATTGTGTGAACTAATATGAATGTAAGAAATTTGTTTTTATCATGTGTATCATTTCACATGGAGATAAATATAATTTGTATTTCTTTAAATGTGGTCTATTAGGGCTAAGGATGAATACTGAGCATTTATTTTCCATTTGCCACAGTTGAGAACTATCAAACGCTAAAAACAGAGAGATCTGAAATAAAAATCACTCATGTAAGCTGATGCACTAAAATCTAGATGGCATGGGTATAAATAAAATGCTCTTTTGAAACCAGTTCTTTGGGCTCAATAAGCACTGTTAAAGAATGAAGTTTCCTAAATTTTTTGAATAAGTAATACATTCTCACAGTTCAAAAATATAAAAATGTATATGGTGCAAAGACTTACTTTTGGACCATCCCCATTCAGCCACTTCTCACACAAGCACAGAGTGTAATCACTTTTATTAGCTATGGTTTTTTTCCTTCAGCAATAGTTGGTCCCAGAAATCCCAGACACTCTTGTCAAGATTAAAGCTACTCTCAGCTGGCCCCACCCACAGATGGGACACCAGGCCAAATGTCAGGATGTTAGGGGAAGCCCAAGGTGACAGGACAAGCACCATTCACATCCCTGGGTTACACCTGCCGGGCTCACTGAGCGAGGTGCTGTTCCTTCGCTTTCTGTCTGGACAATTCCACCTCTCCCATGTCAGCAGTGCCCTGGCACCTAAGTAGTGAGGAACTGTTACCCTCTTGGTTCTGCTTCTAGCCCCCTTGTTTCTTCTCCCTGGGTTTCTGCTACAGGGGACAGGAGACATCTGTACTCTTGCTCTCTGAGCTTAGGTTCTCTGCATGGGTTTTTTTCTCATGTAAAGGAAAAAACATTCTGCTCCCAGCACCACTCTGGAACAGTGAAAATGAACACTTGATCTGTCTTAGACAATTGGGTAGACAAGAGCAAAAAGATAGCTTTCTAATTCATACATGCCCCAAAGAAGTAAACAATTTAGGCAGAAGTAGTTGGAGACAAAATAAAGGCATTTTCTCAGTCTCCCTACACAGCCTTGAATGAGTCGATGTTAAAATAAACAAGAGCGTTCTTGGCATGGCCACCACAGTAGGACAGATGCCACATACTCCCTTCACTTCACACTTAGGTCATATCACCAGCTATCTAACTGGTCTTGCTCCAAACCATTCTGCACATGTCACCAGGATAATCTTTCTCAACATCTGTAACCACCAGTCCTCACTGGGTAAAAGAACAGCATTAAACCGGACAGCCTTCTTCCCAACAGGACCATGTTGCCATTTGTATAGTGGTCACCTGTTGTTTTTATCTATCATTTCCTTTGGTAAGTCACCTGTCCTCTACTCCATGTGTTCCAGGAGAGCCGCTGGGAAAGGCACAGGATAAGCTGAGTCAGAGTCTCTCTCCTGAGATTTAGACATCTTGAGTAAAATGAACAAGGTTAAAAGTCCAGTGGAGCAGATTGCCTGGATGGCTGAGCTGCAGGCAGTAAGTCTAGAAGCTTGTTGCTGAGAACCTCAGAGGTGCCCTGTCCTTATGCACCTCAAGGCACACTTCGTCAGCTCTACCCTCAAATCCATGAGTTAGCCGGTATATTTCCAACAGTATTAGTTTCCTAGGGCTGCTATAACAAATTTCGACAAATTGGATGGCTTAAATATTTATTCTTACATTTCTGGAAGCTAGAAGTTGAAAATCCGTATGTTGGCAGGGCCACAGGTCCTCGGAAAGACACCTGCCCTGCCTCTTCTCGTGGCTCCTGGTGTTTTTTGGCTTGTAGCGTGTCATACCACTCTGCCTCCATTGTCATGTGGTGTTCTTTCCTGGGTGTTGTGTACAACTCACTGTCTACGTTCTATTATAAAAACACCAATCATGAGAGATTAGATTAAAGATAGCAGCGTGAGAGGTGAGACACAGTCTTCCTCCTAAAACCGCATATAATACGAAAATATAATTAATACAACTAATCCTGAAAGAGCAACAGGAAAGAGGACTGTACCAGACTGCATACACCTGGAGAAAAGAGCAGACCTCACAGAACAGGGTAACGTACCGAAGCTGTGGCCCAGTGGGACCCAAGACCTTCCCCCACCCCAGCTCACCAATGGGAGGAAGAGAAACGGAGCAGGGAGGGAGTGGAGGCCTGGGACTGCTGAATACCAAACAACTGGGTTGCTGCATTCTTAGGGTAAATTCCTAGCAGTGGGATTCCTGGGTCAAATGGTATTTCTATTTTGAGTTTTTTGAAAAAGACAGATGCACCCCTATGTTTATCGCAGCACTATTTACAATAGCCAAGAAATGGAAGCAACCTAAGTGTCCATCAGTAGATGAATGGATAAAGAAGACATGGTACATATACACAATGGAATATTATTCAGCCATAAGAAGAAAACAAATCCTACCATTTGCAACAACATGGATGGAGCTAGAGGGTGTTATGCTCAGTGAAATAAGCCAAGCCGAAAAAGACAAGTATCAAATGATTTCACTCATATGTGGAGTATAAGAACAAAGAAAAAAATACTGAAGGAACAAAACAGCAGCAGACTCACAGAACCCAAGAATGGACTAATAGTTACCAAAGGAAAAGGGACTGGGGAAAATGGGTGGGAAGGGAGGGATAAGAGGGAAAAAGGGGCATTACGATTAGCAGATGTAATGTTGGGGGGGCACGGGGAGGGCTGTACAACTCAGAGAAGACAAGTAGTGATTCTATAGCATCTCACTACACTGATGGACAGTGACTGTAATGGGGTATGTGGTGGGGGGACTTGATGAAGTAGGGAGTTTAGTAACCATAATGTTGCACATGTAATTGTAGATAATAATACCAAAATTCAAAAAATTATAAAAAAGAATAACAGAGGCAAAAAAAAAGAAGGAAAAGAAAATAGAAAAAAAAAGGAAAAAGGTTTCTGCTTTTTCTCATCAGATAAATTGACATTAAATTTACTTCATGGTAGTGCACAGCCTTCTTTTGAAGAAGAATAATCATCCAAACATTATAGTTAGCTTACTTTGAAAGTAAAACAGCCCTTCACAATGTTTCTGTGAAGAATTAAAAAATACATGTGCAATGGGTAACTGCTGAACCATTGTGTTATATACGTAAAAAAATATACAATAATAAGGTTGCATATCAATGATACTTCAATTTTTTTTATTAAGGTATCATTGATATACAATCTTATGAAGGTTTCACATGAGCAACATTGTGGTGACTACATTCACCCATATTATCGAGTCCCCCCAACACCCCACCACAGTCACTGTCCAACAATACTTCAATTAAAAAAAAATGCATGCGAAAATATTTTTTGTAAACAGTAACATCCTCTATAAATGTAAGGTCTACAGTGGCCACTGTATTACCAACAAGCAGTGTGCACACCAAGTGGTAGTAGTAGTAATACTATGAGAAGTTGTATCATTCTACTGCTCCTATTACCCTACCATTGCTACTAATAATAGTAATAATAAAATAAAAATAAAGCAGTGACTAAGTTCTATTTAGTTCAGTTGATTTTTCAATTTTGGGAAATAACTGTACATCACACAGAGGCTCTCAAAAAGTGACATTTGTGTTTATAAAGAAATCAAAGAAAGATAACCATCTAAATATGCCAAGCAACAGTTCAACATACATTTGTGATGATTTTCCAACACAAAGATGTCTAGACCTCAGTCACCACCAATAAGATTTCTTGATGTTATGTTGCATTTTACTATATTAAGAATATGAACTAATAAGTAATAAACAGTCTTTCCTAAATAATCCTGTATCTAACAATTATACCACATGCCATCACAATTAACCTTATTTGGTTTCTTTGTTTATAATGAATTTCTTGAACGTTACATAACTTGGAATGTAGATAATATGGTCATCCAAAATATCACTTATTTGGCAGGCCAACTCAAACTATGTTCTGAATAAACACTTCACAAGAGCGAACAGTTCTCACCTTAACCCACCGTCATTCCCATGTAGAGAGAGAGACTGAATGCCAGGTTTCCTGAATCCTGAAGCCTCAGAAATCTAAATAATAGAGTTTGTTTAAAGGGGGAGATATCAGCCTCTTAAAATAATTAATTATTTACCAAATTCTATTAAAGTGTTCAGCTAATTAACAATGCTTATTTTTTATTTTTCATTATCTTGATCATAACAAATATTAATAGTAAATATCACTATGAGTCAAATAACTATTAAAATCATTCTTGTAGCAAGTGAAAGTAATGTTATATTTGAGATATGTAGCAGCTACTTAACGTATTTTCATCTAAAATGAAATTATTTGAAAGCTCACTACACCTCAAAGCTTTTTCATTGTATGAATCTGTGGAGCCTAGGAAAATACTTCTAGTCACACAAATACAAACATATATGTATGCATATATACATTTGTATGAGTGTGTGTGTAAATGTTTATATATACGAAATGTGTATGTATATATATGTGTGTGTGTGTGTGTGTGTGTGTGTGTGTGATATATATTCTATATATGAAACAGTATTTAAACCAAGTTCATAAGGTGTTTTACAATCTCCTATCCAAAGCATAGGAGCATAAATACTTTTCCCAGATCAAGGGAAGCAATGTACTTTTTGAAACAGGCCCTTGGCATCTTCCTAGTTGTTGGAATAAAGACCTATTGTTACTTGCCTTTGAAAAAGAAATATATATCCACCAATTTCCACCACCAGAGTTAAAAGAAATATCAAGTTCACATGTTGCACCTAGCTCCTGTCATCTAAGTAAGTCAAAATTTTAAACCCAAAAGTCCTATGGGGAACTTGGCAATGGCAGAGTGAACACATCAGCAAATCCTCTCCCTAAAAACAACTATGAAACTGGACAAAGTAGTCCAAAACTGTAATTTCAGAACTCTTGAAACTAATCAAAAGCCAACAAGTTGAGAGGTGTTTATTCATGAAAAACTTCTAAAGTAAGAACAGAGGGTCTGTGGCATCCTTTTCTGGAAAGAAATATAAAATATCAGAGTGGAAATCAATTAAATAAAAACAAAGCCAAAATATAGAGAAAAATGAATGAAACCAAAAGATTTTTTAACAAAACTGATAAACCTTTGGCTATACTGACCAAAAAAAAAAAAAAAAAAAAAAGAAACACAAATTACCAAAAGGAGTGAAACAAGAGACATCACTACCAACTTTACAGATATTAAAAGGATTATAAGATAATTTTATGAACAACTTTATGCCAACAAATTAGACAATTTAGATGAAATGACAAATTCCTAGGAAGATACAAATTACCAAAGCTGACTCATGAAGAAATAGAAAATCTGAACAGATCTGTAGGGAAAATGGAAGTTTCATGGCCAGGATCCTCACCTGATATCCATTGTGTATGTGTGATGAGATAATACTCAACTGCACAGGTGCATGCTTGCATACCCATTGGCAAAAAGCCATTACTGCCGAGTTCTCCTGGTGCTAAGAGCCAACCAGAGAAGAGACCAAGAGCAGGAGAGAGGAGAGCAAAGGCTGGAGGAGAGGACAGAGCCTGGAGCAGAGGCAGAGACTGAGATGGGCTTGCTGCATGCAAAGGCAGATGTGATTCTAGCACTTGACCTGCCACCATAAGACTTGGTATGAGCCCCTTTTTACCCCTTACATTCCATTGTCATTATTCTGTCTCACTGAATCCAGAGTAAACGTGCCTGGGGCTGAAACCCTCAGGTGAGACAGATCTATAACAAGTAAAGGAATTGAATTAATAATTAAAAATCTTCCCACAAAGGAAAACACAAGCTTATGGCTTCACTGAATTCTATCAAATATTTCAAAAAGAAATAATACCAATCCTATTCAAATGTTATGAAGACTGACAGGAGTGATTAATATTTTCATTCATGAAATAAATCTTAAATCAAAGTAGGGAAACCAGTCTGGCCTATCAATGATAAAGAAAAGTTCCAAACTACTTTGTAAAGACATTGTGTAGAATGTTGCTAGTATTTTACCCCAAACTTTATTTACATGATGGTGTTTGCAAGGTTAGCCATTACAGAACTCTTAACTGAGCACTGAAAATCTCAATAGCAAAGTCTTACATAGCACTAGCAAAATAAAAGCCAATTTGAGATAGGCTTGGGCTTTGTCGCTCAGACATTTTCTCAAAGACCTGATTTACCCCTCCTCTCCTTGCTCATCAGTTACATTAGCACAGCACTTATCAGGTAGGTGTATAATACACTGCAGGGAACTCCAGAGAGTTCAAGGATACCAATAACAAGACTACAAAAAGATAAAGAACCTCAATTATGAGAGTCAGAAGGGTCTTAATGATCATGTAAGGTGTTGGTACTCACATTTTACAGAGAGGTTAGAGACTCGTATGAATAGTCCAACATCCCTATAAAAAAACCAGTTTGAACTTCCTTGTTACCCTTGTTTCTCCTCCATGGTCAAGTCAATGCTCATGATAAAAGTACTGGCTTTATCAAATTCACTCCATACTTACGAAAGCACACTGCTTGCCATACATTGAAGCAGTACTGATGAGAAAGAAATGGCCTTGCCATCAAGAATTCAGTTTAGGAGAAAGATAAGACAATTGCGAGTACAAAAGTAGATCAAACATCAAAAAGAAACTACAAAGTGCAAAGGGAATTGAAAAAATGTGTTCACATCAGCTGCTGTGACTAAGAAGGGCTTAAGGGAAGAGGCAGTATTTGAGTAAGGCTTGAAACAGAAAGTAGGGTTTTGACAGAACATGAGGGAAGGACATCTCAAGAAAGGGAAGACACAGTGTGTCAAGTCTAACTAAAGCATAAAGGTTAGGTAGTTGGAAACTTTTTTGCCACTATAGTCTCCAAACATTTCCAAAGCCAGGCCACAGCACCTACTCCTATGCATACCCTAAAGCAAAGATAACCGCCTCATGTGTACGGTTCTCAATAAGCCCACTCCTTCTCTCACTTCCCAGAATGGTTATCAGAATACAAATGAGTGAGAATGATCTTATTACAGATAATCTTCAATCTGCTTTGATTTTTAAATGTACTAACTTAATATCGTTTTTAGTCAAAAATTGCTTACTATATACCCCAAAGTGGATGGTAATAACAGGTTAAGAACCACCAATATAACGGGAAGTAAAGGCGAAAACATTGGTCAGATCTATCCCTGAGTGGTCTCATGTACAAACCAAGGCATATAAACAGTGAAATGATTGAGGCTGCATTTGGGAAGATTATTCTGGAAGTGTGGAGAAAGGGATAACACAGTTATTCTAAAAGTCCCAGTTATGGGCAGAGGATATGAATAGACACTCTCCAAAGAAGAAATTCAGAAGGCCAACAGGCACGTGAAAAGATGCTCCACATCACTAATCATCAGAGAAATGCAAATTAAAACCACAATGAGGTATCACCTCACACCAGTAAGGATGGCCAACATCCAAAACACAAACAACAACAAATGTTGGCGAGGATGTGGAGAAAGGGGAGCCCTCCTACACTGCTGGTGGGAATGCAAATTAGTTCAACCATTGTGGAAAGCAGTATGGAGGTTCCTCAAAAAACTCATAATAGAAATACCATTTGACCAAGGAATTCCACTCCTAGGAATTTACCCTAAGACTGCAGCAGCCCAGTTTGAAAAAGACATATGCACCCCTATGTTTATCGCAGCACTATTTACCATAGCCAAGAAATGGAAGCAACCTAAGTGTCCATCAGTAGATGAATGGATAAAGAAGATGTGGTACGCTGATGGACAGTGACTGTAATGGGGTTGGTGGGGGGGACCTGATGAAGGGGGTAGTTTAATAACCATAATATTGCACATGTAATTGTAGATTAATGATAGCAAAGTAAAAAAATTTTTTTAAGTACACTTGAAAAAAAAAAAGAAGGTGTGGTACATATACACAATGGAATATTATTCAGCCATAAGAAGAAAACAAATCCTACCATTTGCAACAACATGGTTGAAACTAGAGGGTATTATGCTCAGTGAAATAAGCCAAGTGTAAAAAGACAAATATCAAATGATTTCACTCATATGTGGAGCATAAGAGCAAAGAAAAAAAGTGAAAGAACAATAGCAGCAGACTCACAGAACCCAAGAATGCACTAACAGTTACCAAAGGGAAAGGGACTGGGGAGGATGGGTGGGAAGGGAGGAACAAGGGGGAAAAGGGGCATTATGATTAGCAGATGTTATGTTGGGGGGCACAGGTAGGGCTGTATAACTCGAAGACAAGTAGTGATTCCATACCATCTCAGTACGCTGATGGACAGTGACTGTAATGGGGTAGGTGTGGGGGACCTGATGAAAAGGGGAGTTTAGTAACCATAATGTTGCACATGTAATTGTAGATTAATGATACCAAAATAAAAATTAATTAATTAATTTAAAAGTCCCAGTTAGAGGTAATAGAGACCTAAAGCAAAATGGTAGTGGGAAAAAAAAAACGATGGAATTGAGAAATGGGACAAATATGGAAGATAAGCTTTGTGATGGCACAGGTCTAACTTGTCATCTTTGTGTTTCTAGTGGTTCAATAAGTATTGTTGAATGGATAAAAAACATAAGTTCTTGGCCTCAAGGCCATATATGACAGTGGTAAAGCAGACTTGTCAAATCAGGCTCTTTCATTTATTAGCTCTACAACCTTGGGTAAGTTACTTGACCTCTCTATGCCTGTTTTCCCATCTATAAAATGGGGCCAATAATACTTTCTAGATCATAAGGTAGTTTTGAGGATTAAATAAGGGTAATATATAAAATGCTTCAAAGAATACATGACATATGTATCTGCTATACAAAAGTGCTATTATTTTTATTAGTGAATGTAACTCCGAGTGAAAAATGTGTTCCCAGCCCAGGGCAAATAAACCTTTGAAGCCAAAATCAGTCAAAGGGAAATATAAAGTGGGAGAAACTCGTTTATTGTTTGCAAAAAGTCCTCTACTGCCGCTCGCCAGTGTCTCTCCTGGTCCTGGCTGGGAAAATGCCCCCCCCAAAAAAACCTTGAGCTGCCAGCGCACGCTTCCCTCTTCCCCCACCCCTTGTAAGCACCTAATATGTATGGAGATAGGCTACTCCTCTCCACACCTTATAAACACCTATTGATAAGGAGACAGACTAAGGGCAGGCGAGACTCTGGAAATATTGCAGTTTTACCCACAGTTAAATATCGTATTTTGAACAGAACTTCAGAAGTGAGAAAAACAGTTTGGGAGTAAAAATAATCAATAGCACTAAGAGTGTTCAGTTTGGCCTTCAGTGGATCCACTTGGTATGGATCAGGCTGTTGGGAAAAAGGCTGGACTTAAGAGATGTGACTCTTGCCACTTTCTTCTGCTCCCCACAGACCTCATCTCCCAAGCTTAACATACTAGTTAAATAAAAGTTAAATCCCTGGGAATGTATGAGACTGCCATGTAAAGCCTGACAGAAGATAAAAGTGTCAGTGCAGAAAAGAGGATCCAACAAATACAAAGAAGTATTCAAAGGTAGCCGGGACAGTTGGAACAAAGTTCTAAGGAGACAGAAACACCCTGAAACTCACAGGAGACAAGGAGGGTGAGAATCACTGGGTTTGGCCATTTTGACAAAGTTCAAACAGTTAAGGAAAATAAGTCAACTCTTATTGACTAATTTATCAAAAATGTTTATTAAGGAAGGGAAGCAGGGTCTAGGAAAGTTGACTCTAAGAATAAACCCAGTTTTCAGGGTTTCTCTAGTAAGAAAATAAGAAAGCAACAGACCAGAGAAGCAAACAGGGACTAAAAGCATGAGGCTAGATCCTGGAGACACTGTGTCTCTCTACTTGTACAGTTTTATAATGTTCACATGCTGTCACATGCGTTCTTATCGTCCTCCAGCTCTCCGATGATACACCGTCTAATTGAGCCATTATCAAAGTGTGGTCCCTAAACCAGCATCAGCACCACAGGAAACTTGTTAGAAATCATATTCTTGAGTCCCACACAAGATCTACAGAACCTCTGCAGGTGAGGCCCAGCAACCTGTGTATTATAAAATCCTCCAGGGACTGTGAGGCCCCCCAAGTCCCCACAACCTCCACTGTGGGGAGAACGACAGAAACCACTGGAAGGAGTGGTGGCCAAGGTCGCAAGGCAGAATTTCGCCTGACCCTTCTATCTGGATCTTCCTTGCGCCTAACTGGGGCTGTGCACGAGCCCACCCAGCCAGCACCTAAGCGAACTGTCGCTGCGCTGCGGAAGTGACTCACGCTAGTCCAGCAAAACCGCCGCTATAGCTGCACCTTAGTCAAACACCGCCCCCGCTCTCGGGCTTCCACTTCCGGCGCTCAAGGATCTGGGGCATCCGTGAGGCAGGAACTAGGGCGGACGTGTCCAACTTCCTCGAGACCGGGGGTGGGGTGAGGATGTTTGTTCTTCTGACTCCTCCAGTGCTAACTAATAGGCCGGATGACACGGCGGTGAAAAAAAAATAATCTAGGATAAATGTCCAGGAAACTTGGAACCCACATAAGGGAATAAAGAAGCCTCGAAACTGCCCCTCCGCTTCTTTCACTACTCTCCCACCCCGAGCCCCAAGGAATGGAAAAGGCTGAGGCTCAAAGCCGGATCTGGGAGGGGCGGAGAAAGGTGCCCGGGAGGGAAATCTCGCGATAGGAGGCCGGCCGGGGCGGGGGTGACATCTCTTCCCTCCGCGTTAGTTCCGGTCGCAGAGGAGGCTCCGCCGCAGTTACCGCCACATAGGTGATTTTTGGCTCTTTTCTCTTCGCCTTAAATTAGGTAAGGCGCGGCTTCCTCTCGTTCTGGGCCCAAATTTTGGGCCCTCGACGCCCGGCAGAGGGCGAGGGAAGCGGCAGGTCTGTGCGGCCTGGTTTGGGTGGACCCGAGCCGAGGCCGCCGCATGAGGCCGGGCCGGATCCAGGGCCTGGATTCGAGGACCGGGGCCGCCGACTCAGCTGGGCGGCGGTCCGAGCCGGAACGTGGGGCCAGGGTGTGCGCCGCCGCATCAGACGCGGAGGCAGTGGCTGAGGCAGGCCCTCCCTGGCCTGGGTAACAAAGCCGCCGCGGCCTCTATTGGGTGATGTACGCGTGGGGGGTTCCGACGGGCGGGGCGGAGGAGCCGCCACCACCACTGCGGCGGCGGCGCTGCTTTAGAAGGCGGGCGGATGTACGGGGCGGCTGAGCCCCCGGCGCGAAGCGTCTCAGCGCCAGTGGGCCATTCGTTGCGGCGGCCGCTACCGCCGACAACCGGGTCAGTGAAGAAGGGGTTGCGGACGAGGAGCAGCCTGTGTGGCGCCCCGCTGTGGCCAGGGAGTCCTGGACAGCGGCGGGTCACCTGTCTCCCGAACGGGAGAGACTTAGGAAGGGTGTGGACAGGGAGACACGTGCCCCGGGGGGAGGCTTGGGTTGTAGGGTATGGGGCAAAGGAGGCTACGCCCGCTGTCATTTTGCAGGCTGGAGTGGAGCAAGCGACGGCCGCGGTCACGGGCACGACTGGAGAGTAGGGTGGTGCTTCTCAAAACCAGGCCCCTTAGAAGAAGGGCTTCACCTTTTGACAGGGGCTTAAAATTGGCGTACACGTTTTGGATACTTTTGACTAATAGGGTGGTAATCTCGGTTAGCCTTCTGTGGTGCTCCGAAGTAGTGGAAGACGTAGGCGAATTAAATAGGAATGAGGAAGAGGTTGACAGTTATGGCTTGCCACCAGTCACTGTGGCGCTGTAAAATTATTTAAAAATGTGCTTCACGTGACAGCTTCAAAGGGTTTTCTTGTAGGAAGCAGTGAAGGTAATCCTTTGTGCCTCCCCCAGGTGTATTGCTAGGCTGAAAGTGTGTTCTATTTGATTTGTATGTGACTAGACCAAAGTTTGTTAATTTGTTTTCAAAATGAATGTTACAGCACAGATACTTTAAGGCCTTGTTTTTCTTTTCGTAGGGTGTCTTTTATGAATAATCAAAAGCAGCAAAAGCCAACGCTATCAGGCCAGCGTTTTAAAACCAGAAAAAGAGGTAAATGTCTATGTTTTAATAATAACTCACTTCAGACCTCCATAATAACTTATATTTTGGCTCCTCTGGGAGGCAAATGCTTAGTACTAAAACCTTAGGAGAAAGTACCAAAAAAGAACTTGAATTTCTTGTTGACTGCCATTTCAGATACACGTGTAGTATTTCTGCTGCTTTTCCAAGCCTTTTGTTTTTTTAGTAGCAGCGTTTATATCTAAGCAGGTCAGTGAATTTTATTGTGAAGATAAAGTTGTTGTTTTTTTTAAGTATGTGTTGCATTTCCACTAGCCAAATTTCACTTAAGAAAATTTTTGCTTGGTGGAAAAAAGTTAAGTTAGGGGAGCTCCTAATGTAATCACATTTACCCAAACTTTGTGAAGATTTGTGAGAGAAAAATCACTTTACTCATTCAAGTTAATTACAGAACAGAGGTCAAATTGTAATGTCTGTTGAAATTAAATATTTCTCACGGACTTGGTAAGAAGAAGAGTACTAGAATTATATTAGCTATCTTTCTGTATTAGTGGGTGCTTAAATGAATACTGAAATCTGTAGCAAGGCACAGCACTAAGTGAATACAAAGTTAAATGAGATGTTGGCTCAGCTATATTCTGTATTGGCTTAATATTTTCCAAAAAATTTTTCAATGTTACTGCTCAGAAGCACATACTAACCTTATTTTACAGGAGATTTTGAGGATATAGAGACCTGGGTCAGGTGCTGGTTATAAATTGTGTTTTTCTACCCTAAGTAGCAGACACCTGAAGATATATAATCTTTTATAATCTCTAATCACGGTCTGTTCCCTTGTACTGGGGACATCAAAGATTAATTTGATTCTAGTCTTTGCAGATTCATTTAGATTTAAGCCTGTAAATTTTTTTAAGGGGAGGAACAGAAGTTGAAAACAGAGTTTAGCAGTAGAGGAAGAAGGTTTGTATCCTTTCGAGTATATTAACTGGTATCACTTTTATGTACATATTGTATCAAGTAATTTTGTTGTTAGCATCATGAAGAGGTGTCACTTCCTAGGTTCCAGATTGAGATCACTCATGCCCTTCTAGTTCTTGATAATTGGGTCCTGAATAGGGTGAACAACTGTGTGGATTTGCCCGGGACTAAAGAGAGCTCCCAAGACATAGACTTTTTGGTGTTTAGTTAAAAAAAAAAAAAAAAAACAAGAGAACCTGGTCAAACAGGAAGGAGTAGGTCACCTTTGTGCTGTGTGAGAATTAAGATAGCATCTAACCTAGACAGAGATTACATGGAGTATGTGATAGCAACTTATAAAAGCTGTGTACCCAAGACACTATTTTGAATACTTTCCAAATTTTACTTGTATAATATTCACAACAAGTTATAAGATAGATACTATTAATCACCATTTTACAGCAGGGAAGTTCAGGCATGAAGAATGAGGCTAGTTGCTCAAATTCAGACTGTTAGGTGGTGATTAGGATTTGAATCAGGCAGTTTGACTCCAGAGATCTTGCTCTTAACTGCGACACTATATAGTCACTTGATCTAATTTATATGACCTTTAATTTCCCTTCTGAATAATAAGAACAAAAAGGTCTGTCTCACAAGGTTATTACAAGGATTAAAGCAAGGTATCTACTGCAGTTTCTGTCATGTATTAGATACATGTACTGTATAAATAAATTGGTTAATGTACTTTCTGAAGATTACCTTAGTAAGTACCTAATGAGTGGTTTAAAAAGAAAAAAAGCATTACACGCATTTAAAGAAAAGAATCAAGAACTCCAGTGTTTGGACACAATTTCATTTAGGAATAAAATTTACCTAAGATTTAGAGGACATCGTAAATTTCCAGAAAGCCCAGAGGTAGTGGGAGAGCATTCCAGGTAAAAATTGTCTCCTGGCAGTAGGAACACAGTAGCTTATTTAGCTCATATAAATGAGACTTGTGTGAAAAAAAATAACTGGGAGAAAAGCTACACAGTTCTTGTGACTAGGCAACCCTGTTGCACTTGCAGAGGGGAAAGTTGAAAAGGATATGTGTTTGGTCTCCTATTGTGTCCACTATGTTGCAGGTCTTCAGTAATCTATCTTGTGTTTGTTTTTTCCAGCTGTTGAAGTAAATGCAAAATGAAATTGTGACGAATGTGGTTGAGTTATTTAGTAGTCACATATAGCTTCATAAGGTGGTTGTTTTCATGGTATTTTGGTAAGCCTTTTAAAACTAAGTGTTTTGTGATTTTGCCCCCAGATGAAAAAGAGAGGTTTGACCCTACTCAGTTTCAAGACTGTATTATTCAAGGCTTAACTGAAACTGGTACTGATTTGGAAGCAGTAGCAAAGTTTCTTGATGCTTCTGGAGCAAAACTTGATTACCGCCGATATGCAGAAACACTCTTTGACATTCTGGTGGCTGGCGGAATGCTGGGTAAGTGGGTTTTGTGGGGAAATGTAATGTATGGAAGATTGTGTAGAATCCAATATATGAACTATTTGACAAACCTATCAAATTAGAGTGGCTTTGTTTTTTTTTTTTACCCCCATACGATCCTTCCAAGATTTTCCTCCCAACTCATAGTAAATTAGCAAATTACCTTACTCTGTCTGGCTTTGTATTTGAAATCTGTTACAAAACCATAATGTTTGGGGACAACTTTTCTTTTCTGTCTGATACCTAAGTCCCCACAACATCCCTGATGAATGATTTTTCCAACCCGTATTTGAGCTCTCCCAGTTAAAGAAACCCCAACCTCTTGCTCTGTCTTATAAAATGCTTCTATACAACTAAAGATTCTAATCCTGCACTCTTCATTCACGCTTTTCAGTAAATTAGCCACTAGCCACAGAGGGCTGTCAATCACTTGGAATGTGGCTAGTCCAACAAGTTGAAATGTGCTGTAAGTGTAAAAGATGCATTACATTTTAAATAACATAAAAAGCTATTTTTAATACTGAAATGTTAAAAGTCATAATTCTGGGTATGTTAGGTTAAAATACTGAAACTCATCCTTCATTTTTTTTTTTATTTTAGCAAATGTACATCACAGTGATTCAACAGTCCCCCTACGCACTCCCCTCCCCCTTGGTTAACCATTAGTCACTTCTCAGTGTCTGTGAGTCTAATGCTGTTTTGTTCCTTTTGTTTTGCTTTGTTTTTATATTCCACAAATAGGTGAAATCATACGGTATTTGTCTTTCTCCACCTGGCTTATTTCACTGAGCACACCACCCTCTAGATCCATACATGTTGTTGAAAATGGCAGGATTTCTTTTCTTTTTATGGATGAATAATATTCCATTGTGTATGTGTACTGCACCTTCTTTATCCAGTCATCTATTGGTGGACACTTAGGTTACTTCCAAATCTTGGCTATAGCAAACAATATGGTGATAAACAGGGGTGCATGTATCTTTTGGAACTAGGGATTTTGTTTTCTTTGGGTAAATTCCTAGGAATGGAATTACTAGGTCATCATCCTTCATTTTTAATATGGCTGCTGGAAGATTTGAAATTACATTATCTGGTTCACATGTTTCCGTTACACAGTACTGATATAATTTATTCCTGCCTCTACCCTCAGCAATTCAGGATATCTTAATAGAACGTGCTACTTAGTTATATTATCTCCAAATGCTGCTGGCAATTTAATTTCTATAGCTCTTTAAGGTATTTCACAGTGCTTTCACAGTATTTTCTATTGACCCTCATAGCCAAGCTGATACTCTATGTGAATATATGCAAAATGGAGGCTTAGAAAGGCTTCGGTGACTTGCATGCAGTTGAATAATTGCTCAGTGATGAAGCCAGAAACTTAGGTTCATATATCCTAATGCCTAGGCAAATGAGTCTTTCATTATTACCAGTTCATAATAAGAAATATGAAAGCCTATATTCATAATACTGCTATTAACAAGCCTGTTTTGAAAATTATTTTTAAAACATTTATTGAGAACATTTTCAAACGTATTTTAGAACAGTATAATGAACTGCTGGTCAGCTGCCCAACTTCAACATTAGTGACAGTCTTTCTGTCACTGTCTTGATCCCCACCACACCCCCTACCTCCCATATTTTAAAGTGTACATCAGGCATCTTTTTGTCCATAAATAGTTGCAAATGTGTCTAAAAGATAACATTTCTAACTTGTGGGTTTTTATAACGCAGCCTTTTTGGAGGCTCAAAAAGGTTTTCTGTATGGAAAGTTAAATAATCAAAACCAACTTTGAACAACTCCGCTTGAGTGACAGATTTGGCGTTATTGTATGGCTAATGCAAATGAGTTTCATTGGGTTGCTGAAGAGGGTTATTTTATTTATTCCTGTAAATTACCTCATTTTATTCACATTCACTGAACCAACTAGTCATTTTCTACTGATAAATTGACTTTGCTTTTAAGTTCTCTTAGAATTTTTATCATTTTGTGAGAATCCTTACAGAAAGTAAGATTGAAACAATGACTGATTTCTTGCAAAGGTCACTGAAAATATTTTGTACATATACCTTAGCCCCAGGTGGTACACTGGCAGATGACATGATGCGTACGGATGTCTGTGTGTTCGCAGCACAAGAAGATTTAGAGACCATGCAAGCATTTGCTCAGGTAAATGGAACTTTACATAATTATTTCAGTTACCCACTATCCATCTGACTAATGTTTAAGGAATAGTCTACATCTAAGAGGTTACAGGTAGAAGGTTGAATCTGAGCTGAAGGTTTTGAGATACTGTTCTTGGTACAATATGATGAATTAGAAACTTCAGATGTGTTGAGGAAAACAAAGTGGAAAAAGATTTAATTAGCTCTTCTTATCTGCTCTTCTGGAATTAATCCATTTATAAGAAAAACATCAAACTGAAAAGGAAAATCAGTTCCCTGTCATGATTTCCATCACTGAATTTTTCTGCATCTAACTTTTTTGTTTGTGTGATACACTGTCTTAGGAAGGTTTCACATGAACAGCATTGTGGTCTCAACATTCACCCACCCATATTATCAAGTCCTCACCACCCCCGCCCCAGTGCAGTCACCGTCTGTCAGTATAGTAAGATGCTGTAGAGTCAACTTGTCTTCTCTGCTGCATCTAACTTTTTAAAAGTGAATGAGTAATAGGCACATTAGCATATCAGTCAAAATCTTTGGTTTTCATACACAGTTATGTTCATGTTACTGTAAGCAAAGAATTCAATTGCATCTAACTTAAGAGATTGTTATCTATATCATTAGGAAAGTAGAACTGTATTTTATGATCTTACTCTGTTAATATCTTCAAAAGGATGGATGACTTGTATTTGAGCAATAACTAGTCCTTGCCTTGGTATTTGGTGATAAAAATCTATTTCAGGGTAGCTTTTAAAGTGTTAACAGCATTGGCATATTGCAGGGTTTGGGAGTGGACAGACTCTTCCCAAGCTTGTTTAAATACTTTGTAAACTGCTTCATTCAGTGGAAGGTTCACTTCCTTACTCTTCTAGAGATCTGTGGAAGAGATCCCAGTGCCTCTGACCTAGGTCTTTTAGGAAACTGGCATCTTTACATATGAAGTTATAATTAAATACCTTTACTGTTCTTCACAGGTTTTTAACAAGTTAATCAGGCGCTACAAATACCTGGAGAAAGGTTTTGAAGATGAAGTAAAAAAGGTATGAGAAGCAATATGCTCTGTAGAAAACAAAAAGTTGGGGGCCAAAAAGGAAATTTTAAATCCTAATCCTGCCACAGATTTGAGATAATTTTAGATATTTAGATAGGCTATATTTGAAATGTCATTTTGGGGTATCATTAAAACACATTGAGAAAGAGAAATTTAGCATACTTGCTGTTTAAATAATCTTAGATATTATGAGGAAACTGAGCCACAGAGGTTATGTAACTTGCCCAAGATCACTTAGCTCATGAGTATTATAACTGAGATAAAAACTTGGTAAGACCAAGAGTCCACACTTTTAACCAACATAGTATGCTTTACTGCTTCTCTTTATATAATGCAATTGCTCTTTTAACCCTTAACTATTTACTTTTACAGCTGCTGCTGTTCTTAAAGGGTTTTTCAGAGTCGGAGAGGAACAAGCTGGCAATGTTGACTGGTGTTCTTCTGGCTAATGGAACACTTAATGCATCCATTCTTAATAGCCTTTATAATGAGAACTTGGTTAAAGAAGGTAATCAACTTTTAGTAAAAGATGGTCTGTAGTTGGCTGAGATAATGGAGTAGATAAGAGCATGAAAGACGAATTGATATAAAAGGATACAGTTTATGTAGATTTGACTTGTGTAGTAATCTTAATTTTTTAACCATCCTTAAATTAATAGGTTTGTTCAGATTCTTTTGACATTTAAGGTATACCTTTGGTATATAGTGTTAATGACTTTCTTTAGGCATACAGCAAGTATCTAGGGTCCAGACAAAATGTAGTTAAGACAAAATAAAAAGAGAAATGCCATAAAAACCCAGAAAGAGATTAATTCCAATTGGGAGACTAAGGAACTTCTTTAATAGACAAAGTGACATTTGGGAAAATTTCAAACTGGAAGGAAAATAAATTCCCTATTGTAATTTCCATAGTTAAATTATACTATACAGGGATTTTTTTTTTATTAGCTTTCTCTTTTTCTACTTAGAATACTGAGTACTTACGTCGTTTATGTTATCACAAAAACCTGTCAAGTGTAAGAACTGTTACTCCCATTTTACACATTCAAAAACACTTTAACTTGACCTAAGAATACACAGCTAGCGAATGGTAGACTAGAGAAATTGGTGTAAATGGTAAGCAGTGAAAAGGGTCATTATGATTAGCATGTATAATATAGTGGGGTGGGGGGACACGGGGAAGGCAGTATAACACAGAGAAGACAAGTAGTGACTCTAGCATCTTACTATGCTGATGGACAGTGACTGTAATGGGGTATGTGGGGGGAACTTGATAACGGGGGGAGTCTAGTAACCATAATGTTCATGTAATTGTTCATTAATGATAGCAAAATAAATTTTAAAAATGGTAAGCAGTGGCAGAAGGAAGTTCAGGTTGAAGTGAGTAATCACATGTGGCTGAACTATGGAGGGAGGAAATGGGGAGATAACAGTGGTTAAAATCCAGGAAGGAACTTAACGTTAAGTCCGCTCTTTTGTTCTACAGGGGTTTCTGCAGCTTTTGCTGTAAAGCTCTTTAAATCGTGGATAAATGAAAAAGATATCAATGCAGTAGCTGCAAGTCTTCGGAAAGTCAGCATGGATAACAGATTGATGGTTTGTAACTTGTTTCATTCTTCCCATTCTTATAGAAAGTATAGTAAGGGAATTTGCTAATTTTTATTCTGTGAAAAGAGGGAAAGTATTTCTCTTAATCTGACTTAAAGACCATTTAACCACATTAAAATCTCCTTTCAGGAACTTTTTCCTGCCAATAAACAAAGTGTTGAACACTTCACAAAGTATTTTACTGAAGCAGGCTTGAAAGAGCTTTCAGAATATGTTCGGAATCAGCAAACCATAGGAGCTCGTAAGGAACTCCAGAAAGAACTTCAAGAACAGATGTCCCGTGGTGATCCATTTAAGGATGTAAGATATTTTTGTTTAAACCATCTTTATATGACTAAGTTCCTGGCAAAGAAAACTTTGACTCATTTGAGAAACTATGAGTAAAAGTTTTTCACCAGAGTAAGTTCTAATTAATAGCTGTAGAATCTTTTCATATTCAGTGCCTTAATAGTGCCCAGAAATTATAACACTTGGGGATTTTGTAGGGTACAAACCAGTGGACAGACCTTCTCTTTTCCATCTCAGTCCGTTCCTGGCTAGTTTGCCTGTGTGTAAAATAAGGTTTCAACTAGAGATCCATCCCTTACAGTTCTAAAAGTTCTCTTAAGTATATATCTAGTACACATATGGTTGTTGCCAGTTGCCATGGAAAGATGTTTTTATGCACTTGAGAAATGTCTACGTTTCATGTGTGGATTATGTACATATCAAAACCGATTTTCTGTTATTAAATTTGGATTCTTTTGCAGATAATTTTATATGTCAAGGAGGAGATGAAAAAAAACAACATCCCAGAGCCTGTTGTCATTGGAATAGTTTGGTCCAGTGTAATGAGCACCGTGGAATGGAACAAAAAAGAGGAGCTTGTAGCAGAGCAAGCCATTAAGCACTTGAAGGTATTGGAACTGTGCCTTAACAAAATATCATTCTGCTTTTAGATGGGGATAAGTTAACTTACTGTACTTACTGTAAGGATCTATCATACCATGTGGTTCCTGGGGATATCCGACCAGTAAGTAGAAAATATACAATGATAACCTTTTAAGAAGTCTCGCTTGGGCTTTCTTTGGTTTACAGATTTAAAAAAAAAACATGTTAAAAGTGTGTTTTACATGTAAATGTAAATACATGTTTAAAAGTAGCTGGAGTCTGCAGTTTGGTGTTTCCTTTGAGAGAATGTTGGAAAACAGCATTCTTCCCCTCCACTCCCAAAATACTAACATTGTATTGATGTTATCTGGAATCCTTGGTACAGTATAGCTTATTTGACTTAGATGGTTAGTAGATTTTTCTGCTTTGCTATTTAAAATTACCAGTAAATAAAATACAATTCATAGTGATAGTAAAAGCTGAGTTGTGTTCTCTAGGAATTGTAACTGAGGTCATTATAATGAATGACTAAGTCTTTTCACTTTTCCTTTTAAAAGCAATACAGCCCTCTACTTGCTGCCTTTACTACTCAAGGTCAGTCTGAGCTGACTCTGTTACTGAAGATTCAGGAGTATTGCTATGACAACATTCATTTCATGAAAGCCTTCCAGAAAATTGTGGTGCTTTTTTATAAAGGTAATTTAAATTTCAAATTTTATCAGTAACATTTAATAGAAATTCTAGAGTACTTGAAACAATTCCAATGAGTGGTTATCTAAACATCAGACTGTAATCACAGGACTGAGTTGTCTCTGATTGAATTGGGTGCTTTGTAGCACATTAGTGTCAAAACATCTCTAAACCTTATTAACAAGTTAAAATCTAAAGCCTTCTTGATACAGCCTCCAACTTCACCTCCTGTACTCTATCAGTTCTCTTTCCAGACACTGCACATGTCTCTTAACCTCTGGCCTGCCCTTCACCCTATCCCATTACCCAGCATGAACTTCCACTTTCAAGACCAGTTCAGAATGCCTCTCTGAAGCCCCCTATTTCAGTTATTGTTCCCTTTTCTGTGATCCCAATTACAGATAATTTGTCTCAAGTGGATAGCAAAGATAAGACCTATTGGGAGAGAGGCCATTGCCCTGTTTAATTTATTGTGGTTGATGATAACACTTTTTTAAAATTCTGCATAAATCAAACCAGCCTTGATCCCTGTAACTATATTTTGTGCGCACATGTATTACTTCCATCACCTTGTTTTCTTTTTTTTTTAATATAATTTATTTTGGTATCATTAATCTACAATTACATGTGCAATATTATGGTTATTAAACTACCCCTTCATCAGGTCCCCCCCACCAACCCCATTACAGTCACTGTCCATCAGCGTAGTGAGATGCTATAGAATCACTACTTGTCTTCTCTGAGTTGTACTGCCCTCCCCGTGCCCCCCCAACATTACATCTGCTAATCGTAATGCCCCTTTTTCCCTCTTATCCCTCCCTTCCCACCCATTTTCCCCAGTCCCTTTCCCTTTGGTAACTATTAGTCCGTTCTTGGGTTCTGTGAGTCTGCTGCTGTTTTGTTCCTTCAGTTTTTTCTTTGTTCTTATACTCCACATATGAGTGAAATCATTTGATAGTTGTCTTTTTCGGCTTGGCTTATTTCACTGAGCATAATACCCTCTAGCTCCATCCATGTTGTTGCAAATGGTAGGATTTGTTTTCTTCTTATGGCTGAATAATATTCCATTGTGTATATGTACCACATCTTCTTTATCCATTCATCTACTGATGGACACTTAGGTTGCTTCCATTTCTTGGCTATTGTAAATAGTGCTGCAATAAACATAGGGGTGCATCTGTCTTTTTCAAATTGGTCTGCTGCATTCTTAGGGTAAATTCCTAGGAGTGGAATTCCTGGGTCAAATGGTATTTCTATTTTGAGTTTTTTGAGGAACCTCCATACTGCTTTCCACAATGGTTGAACTAATTTTCAGTCCCACCAGCAGTGTAGGAGGGTTCCCTTTTCTCCACATCCTCGCCAACATTTGTTGTTGTTTGTGTTTTGGATGTTGGCCATCCTCACTGGTGTGAGGTGATATCTCATTGTGGTTTTAATCTGCATTTCTCTGATGATTAGCGATGTGGAGCATCTTTTCATGTGCCTGTTGGCCATCTGAATTTCTTCTTTAGAGAAGAGTCTATTCATGTCCTCTGCCCATTTCTTAATTGGATTATTTGCTTTCTGTTTGTTAAGGTGCATGAGTTCTTTATATATTTTGGATGTCAACCCTTTATCAGATACGTCATTTATGAATATATTCTCCCATACTGTAGGATGTCTTTTTGTTCTACTGATGGTGTCCTTTGCTGTACAGAAGCTTTGCAGCTTGATATAGTCCCACTTGTTCATTTTTGCTTTTGTTTCCCTTGCCCGGGGAGATATGTTCATGAAGAAGTTGTTCATGTTTATGTGTAAGAGATTTTTGCCTATGTTTTTTTCTAAGAGTTTTATGGTTTCATGACTTACATTCAGGTCTTTGATCCACCTTGAATTTACCTTTGTGTATGGGGCTAGACAGTAGTCCAGTTTCATTCTCTTACATGTAGCTGTCCAGTTTTGCCAACACCAGCTGCATCACCTTGTTTTCATAAATGATTTTGTTAGTTCCTACATTCTAAACATAGAACAGAGGTCCACCCATCTCTAGGTTGTTTTGTTTTGTTTCTGATGAAAGAATGGGGTAATGAACTCTCCAAGTGTACCCCATGCTTGAGGGATTATCAGGCTTATGGTTGGGTTTCTTGAAAGTATCAGTACCTCTCCCCATCCACTTCCTTCCGCTCAGATGATTTAAAAACAAATCTAAGTAATCTTTTTCCAGTATGGATCTGTAAAATACATGGACTTTTTTTCCCTTTTTTTATATATGTATATTTTTTAATTATTTTATATACAATACTGGTTTCAGATGAACGGCTTAGTGATTTATCACATATACATTATTATATGCTCATCATGATAAATGGACTCTGTCACCATACAAAAATACAATATTACAAACTATGTTCCCTGTGCGCTCTTCCATCTGTTACTAAATAATTTTATATTTAAGGTTTGTACCTCTTTATCCCCTTCACCTGTTTCACCCATTTCCCCACTCCCTTTAGTAGCCAGCCATCTGTTCTCTGTGTTTATGAGTCTTTGTTTTGTTTGTTGTTTTTCAGATTCCACATAGAAATGAAAGCATGTGGTATTCATCTTTCTCTGATATCTTTTGCTTAGCAAAATACCCTCCAGGTCCATCCATGTTGTCACCAGTGGCAGGATTTCTTTCTTTTTTATGGCTGAATAATATTCCATTGTGTATATGTACCACATCTTTATCCATTCATCTTTTGATGGACACTTTGGTTGCTTCCATATCCTGGTAAATAATGTTGCAGTAAACATAGGAGGGCATAAATCTTTTCAAATCAGAATTTTTGTTCTCTTCAGGTAAATCCCTAGAAGTAGAAGTGCTAGATTGTGTATTTCTGTTTTTAGTTTTTTGAGGAAGCTCCATACTGCTTTTTCCAGTGGCTGTACCAATTTACATTCACAACAACAGTGTAGGAGAGTTCCTTTTTCTCCACATCCTTGCCAACACTTTGTTACTTCCTGTCTTTTATATAGTGGCTGTTCTGACTGTTGTGAAGTGATAACCTCATTGTGATTTTGGTTTGCATTTCCCTGATGATTAGTGATGTGGAGCATCTTCCCATGTGCCTATTGGCCATCTGTATGTCTTTGGAAAAATGTTTATGCAGGTCCTCAGTCTGTGTTTTAATTGGGTTATTTGGGGGGTTTTTTTGGTGTTGAGAATATGAATTCTTCATGTATTTTGGATGTTAACCCCTTACCAGATACATCATTTATGAACATATTCTCCCATACTGTAGGTTGCCTTTTTGTTTTGTTAATGGTATCCTTTGCTGTGCAGAAGCTTTTCAGTTTGATGTAGTCCCACATATTTATTTTGGCTTTTGTTTCCCTTGCCCAGGGAGATGTATCCAGTAAAAAACTACTCATGCTTATGTTCAAGAGATTTTTGTGTTTTCTTTCAGAGTTTTATGGTTTCATGTCTTATATTTAGGTCTTTAAACCATTTTGAGTTTACTTTTGTGTGTGGAGTTGGACGGTAATCTGGTTTCATTCTCTTGCAGGTAGCTTTCAAGTTTTCCCAACACCAGATATCTTTTCCTCATTGTATATTCTTGCCTCTTTTGCTGTCTATTAATTGACCATATGTGCGTGGGTTTATTTTTGGGCTCTCTGTTATGTTCCATTGATCTATGGGTCTGTTCTTGTGTCAATACCATACTATTTTGATTATTGTAGCTTTGTAGTAATAGCTTGAAGCCTGGGAGAACCCCTAGCTTTGTTCTTTCTCAAGATTGCTTGAGTTACTCACGGTCTTTTGTGGTTCCATATAAATTTTAAGATTACTTGCTCTAACTAGGTGAAAAATGACATTGGTATTTGACAGGGATTGCAATGACTAGCTTGCTTTGGGCAGCATGGCCATTTTGACAATATTAATTCCTCCTGTCTGTGAGCACAGAATGGCTTTCTGATTATTTGTGTTGCCTTCAGTTTCCTTCATCAGTGTTGTGTAGTTTTCAGAATGCAGGTCTTTCACCTCTTTGGCTAGGTTTATTCCTAGATACGTTGGTGTGTGTTTTGGTTTTTGTGGGGTTTTTTGTTGCCATTGTAAATGGGATTATTAATTTCTTTCTGCTGGTTTATTATTTGTACATAGAAATGCAACAGATTTCTGTACCTTGATTTTGTAACATGTGACTTTACTGAACTCATTTATTCTAATAGTTTTTGAGAGTTTTCATGAATGGATATTGAACTTCGTCAAATGTTCTTTCAGCATCTATTGAGATAATCTTAGTTTTTTATCCTTTTGTTAATGTGTATCACATTGATGTGTAGATACTGAATCATCCTTGCATCTTGGGGTAAATCCTACTTGATCATGATGAATGATCTTTTTAATTTTTTTTTTTAATTCTGTGTGCTAGTGTTTTGTAGAGCATTTTTGCATCTATGTTCATCGGGGATATTGGTCCGTAATTTTCTTCTTTGTCAGGTTTTGGTACCAGGGTTAAGGTGGCCTCACAGAATGAATTTGGACGCTTTTTTTTCTTTTAGTTGACTTGTTCTTTCATTTGTTCTTTCTTTCTTATAAAACCACAGTACCATTTTCACACCTAACAAAATTTAACAAATTATCAGATATCTCTGATCATTTATCACAAGGGTTTCTCAGCCTTTGTACTACTGATGTTTTGCACCAGATAACTCTTGTAGGTGACTGTTCTGTGCACTGTGAAGTGTTTTAACAGCATCCCTGACATCTGTGCAAGAAATGTCAGTAGTGCCTGTCCCCAGTGTAACAACCAGGAATGCCTCTGCACATTGTCAAAGGTTGGGGGGTAGGGGAATTGCCTTTTGAGAGAGTCTGGTTTAATAAAGGTTTTTTTCCTAGTTTTTGGTTCAGACATTGTCAACAAGTTGATAAAATGTTTTCATATAGATCACCCATTTCATCTTTTCTGATTTTCTTGAAAAACAAATTGGCTGAAAAAAATATGTTTTAAATACAAATTTATTTTGAAAGCAACAAAAATAATTGCTTTTATTTAAGTTTTCAGTAGGATCTTTGTTGCCATGCAGGCATTTGCGCATTAGGTGGATTTTACCTCAGCCCGAGTTAGGAAGCTATATGAAAGCTTCCCAAATATAATGACTGCTCTTTTTCATAGCTGAAGTCCTGAGTGAAGAACCCATTCTGAAGTGGTATAAAGATGCACATGTTGCAAAGGGCAAAAGTGTCTTCCTTGAGCAAATGAAAAAGTTTGTAGAGTGGCTCAAAAATGCTGAAGAAGGTAAGACTTTCCTTCATGCAGTTTTTTTGGTAAAGCCTGAGAACTAATTTCAAAGTGACCATAGTCTGTATGTGCTACCTTCTTTCATTCAAACCTGGAGTACAGATTTTTGTTTTATGACAGACTTGTAAATACTCATTTACTTAAAGGCAGTTGAGGAAGACTAGACTGTAATTATTGGAGTGTTTTGCTGGCTCAGCCATAATGCTATACTTTGTTGGGAGAAAAATTGAAAAATTTTCAAGTATATAATATTTATGAGTTTTGAAGTTTACAAATGAACTTTTTAATATCCCCCTCATATAAATAGGATTATTAATAAAATTCCTTAATTTAAAAAGCTTCAAAATTATAAATGGGAAATTTTGCTCTCTGATATTACATAATGCTTGACTGCATTTTTCCCCTTTTCTAGAATCTGAGTCTGAAGCTGAAGAAGGTGACTGAATTTTGAAACTACACCCTCAGTAAAGCAAACAGGAGTTGTAGATAGAAAATGTCATGTCTCATGTGTCCTGGTTCTTACATCTTCCTACCTCCCTATATCAAGCATGATATAAGGGCTTTCATGGCAAATTTTATTTTAACTGTTTCTAAGATTACTGGAAATGTTGGGTTTAGTTTCTAAAAACCATGTTTAAGTAGCTACAGGAGCTGTAGATTTGAATCTAATGTTGCATTAGTCTTTTCAGTTATCTTCTACCTCCTGTATTTTCTACTGTAATGTAATTTAAGGCCTTCCACAATGAACAGTTCACTTTATTCCCTGGGTTTTCTATATAAGCAGTTTTCAAGATATGATTTGGTTAAAAATAATTTGTTATAAAAATTCTGTTTGCAAATTAAACTGTAAAAGTATCCAAAGTCTCAAAAGGCAATGATTTGTGTGATGATCTGGTGCCAAAGCCCTGCTCATTAAAGAAAATGTCATATACAATAACTGAATTCATTAACATGAATTTTGAATATTTGGACCATTGCTTGCATGTTGGTAACTTTCTTGGATTTTTAACCCCGTGTGTCCTGAGCTCAACTGTTTGTTCTCTTGTTTTCATTCCTTGATGAAACCATGGGGAACAAGTACAAAAGTGAGGTCTTTGAGAAACGGTATGTGGCAGAAGTTGTGGGAAAAAGAAAGTTGAACTTTTTTCCATTGAGAAACTTCTGCATTCAGTTTGAATCTTTACAGGCAAAAAAAAAAAACCGGGGTATTATTTACAGTCAACCATGTTCAAAAAAACATACCTTAAAAAAGTCTTGTTATTTAATGGATTTTACACTTGTCATCCACTTACATTGATAGGAAATTGTGAGTAAAGGAAAAGACTGTATTAAACCCAGTAAATTGTTTAAAATGTTAAATGGTCAACATGCTCTAATTAGAATATTTGTTGTAAAGAATGAAGTAGTGATGATGATATATTTTCACTTGGGTCACACTGGACCAGCTTCATTCTCTTAACTAACTTACGACTCAGCATATGGTTATTCACACACCCAGTTGCGGTCTTTTTAAATTGCCCTGAGCCAAAATATATCTTCACAGAATTGATCCATTTATTTTAGTGGCTGCCTTTTAGTTTCCATATTTTCTTGCTGCTATCCATGTGTGTATATATAGTCATTAGAAAACAAAACATGGCCATGCTTTTTGGTGGAAAGATTTCATGTTAAAAGTGAACATTTTGAAAGTTTTTTTGATTGGTAAAAGAAACTCTTGAAATAATGCCACCAGAGACTTGAGTGGAAATTACCCCTTTCAAAGGTGCCATTCTTAGGAGCCAAAAGTTTGGTGTTTAAAAGTTCATCTTGAGAGAATAACGTGTAATATAATGTGAAATAAAGGTATAGTAACCTTATGAAGAAGAGCATTATAACTGATAACCATTGTGAATGGGGTGAAATTATTAAATGAATAACTTTGATAAAGTTTTCACACACAGGCAATGTTTCACTATGTTTCTGCATAGTAATCTGCTTTTACTTTGAAATTTGTAGTCCTCAGAAGACTTTCTTAGAAAAATTAAGTCCATCTTTACACTTAGGTTAGGTCAGTCTTTTAATTTTTAATTTTTTTGTAAGTTCCATGTTAATACCTATTAGAAACTGTATGTTATGCACTCACACATCTCTACTGTGTAAGCATTAATTGCCCTTTTCATCCTTATGACCCCAACTGTAAACACCTACACTGAATTCTGATGTAGTAGAAACTAACATTTCTACAACCAAATCATTGCATGTTACTGCCGTACAAAGTATACCCTGTTTTATTATATACTATGTATAGTGAAAGAGTGTGTAGTCTTCCAGTACTACATTATGATCTTTGATCATACTGTTTTCTTCATAATGACAAAGTAGTGTTTACTTACTACAGTGCTATAGTGAATGGGTAAGTCACCTGTGACAGTATAGTATAAAGAAAGGGAATGCTTTCTAAAAAGATTTAAAAGTGGTGATTTTGGAAGTCAGTTGCCAGTGCCAACCTATGCCTAAATATGTAATTCTTAATATAGATCGTTAAAATTGTGCTTGTAATTATGATTGGATAAATGTTCATTGATTTTACTAACTTGGTGTTGATTTCTAAGGATAAGTCTCCTCTGAGATGCTATAATTAAATGTGTGTTTAGAGCTGATCAAAAGTTTCTTGATCTTAATTATTCTGGGAATATTGTCCTTGAGATATTTAATATTCTGAAGACTCCAGATACCAAAAATGCCACAGGATATTTTGACATGGCATAATGATGGTGGTGAGAGGAAATGCATGTGACTGGGAGATTGACTTCTAATTCAGTGTTTCAAATTTTTTTCTCATTATTAACCACCCCCCCCCCAAAAGAAGCCATTTTAGACTTTTTTCCTAATAGCACCCCAGTGAAAATTAATACAGATATGCTGTATATTGTATAATATCTGCTTTACACATGAAAAGAGTAAGGTTTTTTTGGTCCCACTTGGGTGTGATAGCACCCCCATAGCAAATGCATGCCCTAATACATCTATTTTTAAAGGGAAGGGAACCTAGTGATAGACATTTGCATTGGCAGCTATATCTTTATGTCCATATCTGAAGCAGTGTTTTCTGCCAGGATCATTAGAAAATAGAAATTTGTTTTCTGCCAGTCCCCATCCTTTAACAGTTGTGCTTTTATACATAATCACAGTAGGTGTCAGACAAGTCATTTCTCACTGGCTTTGGAGGTCTTGACAGATTCTTACCTGATTATAAATGTTTTATAAGTTGAATCATTTTGGTTTCTTCTAATCTATAAAAATCTGTGAAAATCCTAGGTGAATGATTTAAAGTTGGGCATAACACTTTAATAAATGGCATTAAAATTTTACTGATGACTCTACGGTCATACTCAAGTAGGTTGCCTACAGGGACTGACCACTTTGTTTAGCTTTCAATGTAACATAGATGCCAAAGTTCTAGTGTTCATTATTGTTGCTTAGGTTACTGGATTACCTTTGTAGAAATTTTGTTCAGATGCTATTTACAGGTGCCATGTAAAATAGGTTAATATACATCTTTGTGAGGAGTCTGGTAAATAGCCTTGCTATGATATTACATATAAAGTGTTAATCTTCTATTTATATAAAGTATTTCTATTCAGCCTACTAAGGCCTAAAAAATATATTATTAAGAAATAAAAAGGTTTTCAGTAGGGTTTATTTGGATTAAGTGGAGTCCAGAAGATAAGTACTTTAACTTCAAAATAATGAATTTGGCTTCTGCATAAAATCTTGAATTGCAGTGGGCTTGTACCTAAACAATCTTATGCATAATTGTATGAAACTTGGTATGGATCAGAAAGTCTTCCTGGCTCCCCCTCCCCATGTTTTTCCTCCAATTTAATTATGGGCAAATAGTCATATCAAATCCAATCATTTAAATTTTCCAATGCACTTATAATCCTTTTATCCTTATTCCAGCGTTATAGTCTCAACTGTTAATGACTTGAGAAAAGGATGAGGATACTTTGCAGATGCACTCAGTCACTGTCAATTTAGTAACTGTTAATAAGGATCTTAGTTAAAAGTCAGCTGCATGTGGTGCCTGCTATAGTGCCCTAGGGAAGACAGTGGTAAGAAATCTACTGAACCCTTCGTTTTGTAGACTTTATCTGGGGGGGACCACTATCTTGATAAAAACTACATGATTAGAATGTTTATGGTTGTATTAGTGCAAGATTGGGCACTATGCATTAAATGTATATAATGAATTTGGGGTGCTACAAAGTTACCAAATATAATTGAGCTATTTTATTCCATTTCAGGGAATTTCCAATCAATGTAACCATTTTAAAATAAGGATGAAAGTTTAAACCTTTTTTTTAGCTGGAATCTTGAAGGCTGTGCTTAAAATTTTGACTTAGAGGTAAACCTATTGGGGAAATAAATGACCCATTTACATACTGAAGCCTCTATTACTTAAAAGATGTTCTACATTCTCTGTCATCTTAAGAATAAAATATTTTTTCTGTAAACACACCTTACTTCCCTTCTAGTTAGGAGTAAATGGATCCTGGCACGCAAACAGTTGAAGAACAGAGAAAACTGGATAGCTGATAATCCAAATAGTTCTTGGCACTCTGAAAAACCTCAAGTACAGCCATCCAAGCCAGCAACTACATTGCTGCATTATTTCTGTCTTTAACTGTGAAATTTGCTTCTTGTCTGTACTCTTGAAATTTAATAAAATTTCATGAGACTCCTTGTTAACATAAAGAGAAAAGCAGTAACTTGCATTGAGTGTTGTATGCTAATAACCTTTAGTTACTAAGTGCTGGGTTGGGTTAAGGCTCAGTTCTTGTCCCAGTCTTCTGTTTCCCTTGGTGTTTTAAAGACCATCAAAGGCCTGTGTGCCAGACTCTTGCTTTGTTTGGCTCACATGTGCTTCAAACTAATATCCAAACATGTACATGTTTAAAAAAAAATGCCACCTGCCCTCCTCAGAAAGCTTCAGGTCCCTTCCCTTTCAGCCTTCACATTTAACAGATTGGCCTGTCCATTCCAACTCCAAAATAACCCCAATGCCACCACCCTGATTCAGGCCACCAGCATCTTTTAAACACTACAGCCAGGATGGTCCCTTAAAGTGAAGTTTAACATGTTCAGACCTTTATTTTTGTCTGAGGCTCTTTGTGAATCTTTAGCTTAATTTCACTTTCCCTCTTACCACTATATGCCAAGTATCAAATAGTACTTGTCAAGTAGTAAGCATTAAATATTAGTTGAGTAGTAAAGAAAATGAAAACTGGCATGTTGATAATTATTCCTGGATCAGAATACTGAAGAGAATATGAAAAAGAGGGATGTTTGCATGTAGAATGAAATCTGTTAAGGTGAATTTCAAAAATTTAAATATTTAGAAGCAACTTCTTAGACAAGATTTATCTGTTCTGTGCTTAGCGTTGCTATAAAGTGACATGTCGAAAGGTCCAAGGCCACGTCCACTCAGTGGAGTCTCCGGGGTTCAGTGCAGTTGATGCGGGCAGCAAGATGTTATTCTGGTGGCCGAACCTTGGCTTCAGTGATTCTTCCTTGGTTTGCACTGGCAGTTGTATAGAGGAGGCAGCCATATGTGTTAACATGTCTATGGCGCTCAGGGCTCCCTTTCAGGGTCTCTCGTTCAAATGCCGTAGCACGGTCCATAAGCAGACTGACCATCCCTGCAGAATATTGGTATCTGACTTCACTCCAGATTTTAACAAGCCTCTATCATGCCTGCTGTGGTAGGATTGTATGGCACATGAAACTTCCATTTGATTCCCAGCTGTCGCACCCATTCTTGCAGTGTATGTCCAGTAAAATGGGTGCCCTGATCACTCAATTACCTGTGGTCGGCCATAGGCAGCAAAGAGACACTCCAGGCCTCTTTCGGTCGTCTGCTGGTCTGCAAAAAGGGTAGGAAAAGCAACCAGAAGTCCAGTAGCTGTGTCCACACAAGTCATCGCATACCGATAACCTTCTGACACAGGTAGAGGCCCAATATAGTCTATCTGCCACCTTATGAGGGGTATAGGCCCCTTAGCTATTGTCCCATGTTGCTGTGGAACTCGGTGTAAGTCCCTTTTGGAGCACATGACACACTCCTGCCTGGCTCTACTAACTTGTTTGAAGGTCAAAGGCAAGCCCCACTGACAGGCTACAGCCCACATTGTCTTTTGCCCCACATGCAACAAACGCTGATGTAGCCATTGGGCTACATCAGAGGCAGGCTTTCCTAACCAAGATATTTGGGCCAATTTATCTGTTTCATCATTTCCTGGGCATGCCAGTGGCAAATGACCTGTCACATGGTATACTGTTAATTATTTTAGTCTGACCACAGGCCCATAAGTCTTGCCACAATTCTTGCCCCCAAAGGGGTCAGTGACCAACCAGCCAGCTGGCATGGTACCAGGTTGGTAGCCACAGGGTCATGCCCTGATAGGACAGCCCAGCTGTCAGTACAGACAACTGTAGGGGAGGGCTCCTGGCTGATCACAAGCCACACGGCCCACAACTCTGCCCATTGGCTGCTCTTCCCCTCACCATCTTCCATCCATATGGTCTTGGTCTTAGGATGGAAAGCTATGACCCTCCCTTTTGGGGTCTACCCACGGCTGGAGCCATCTGTGTACCATGCATCTTTGGGTATAGGGGCTCTTCCCTCCTGATAGGGACTTTCTGCTGCTAATGGTTCAAAAGCAAGTTCTTCCTGCTTTTCACTAGTATGTGTCACCGGCCCCAACATGCATTGGAGTTCTTCACTCAAGGGGCTACTAGAGAGGGCACTACGCTGCTGTAGGTAAGCACCCCACTTGGCCAATGTGTGTGTTTGTGCCACACCACTCCTTGGCTTTGGGTCCAGTCTTGTACCCACCCCAAGATGGGATAGATGGTTATTACCTTTATTGGGCCCATTCCAGTGATGGGTTCTGTAGCCAGCAAGGCATGATATGTGGCAGCCACTTGTTTTTCTATCAAAGTTTATCCTACCTCCACCCCTTTCCTGAGTTGTGACCAGAATCCAATAGGTTGGCAAGTTCGTTCAAGCCACTGCCAGAGACCCCAGCCATAACTCTTCAGTCACATGAATGTCCAGTTCACAGGCCCTTGTTGGGTGTGTCACACTCAAGGCCTGCATGGCCTTGACCTCCCATTTTGCTGTAGTAAAGGCAGATGCACATGTCTCATCCCAGTCCCACCTGACACCCTTTCGTACCAATTGGTACAAGGCCTTCAGAATGTGTGCCAAGTGCGGGATAAACACTCTCCAGTAGCCTAGAAGACCAAAAAACTCCTGTAGCAATGCTACAGTTGTGGGGGTAGGAAAGGCCTGGACTTTATCTATAATTGCTTCTGGTATCACTTTGGTCTTACCCAACCAGACGACCCCCAAGAGTTTGACAGACAAACCAGGTCCCTGAACCTTGGTACTGTTCACAGCGCATCCTTTCTCCTGTAGATGTTGCAGCAGTCTAGGTGCTGCACCTTCTGGATCTGAAAGAGAATAGGACGTGAGCATGACATCATCAATATAATGGTACAGCCACACCATTGGCGGTTTCTCCCATGTAGCTAAGTCCTGCGCTACAAGTCCGTGACGGATGGTGAGGCTGTGGAGGTATCCCTGTGGAAGGACGGTGAAAGTCCATCACTGTCCTTCCCATGTGAAGGAAAACTTCCTGACTTTCCTCCTCAATGTCAATGGAAAAGAAGGCATTAGCAAGATCTACCAGCTAATGATATGTTCCTAGTTCATGGCTGAGGGTATCCATCAGGCCTGCAATAGAGGGGACAGCAGCATGCACAGGGGGTATAACTTTATTCAGTTCTCTGTAATCCACAGTCATACGCCAGGAACCATCTGGCTTTTTTACTGGCCACACTGGGGAATTGAAAGGACTATGGGTGGGCTTTATAATACCCACCTTTTCCAGCTCCTGGAGAGTTTCTCCAATCTCTGTGCCCTCCAGGCAGTTTTTATTGTTTGGTATTAGTCACCTGCCGAAGCACAGGCAAAGCAATGAATGGGTGGGTGCCTAGCGTGTCCCCTCAGAACTGCCTTCACCACACGTACTCTCAGTCTGAACTCACCTGCAGTGGTCTGCAGCCATAGACCCTGCAGGATATCAATCCCCAAAATACACTTACTGATAGGAGATACATACACAGTATACTCTTTTGGGGGTAGACGCCCTATTTCCAAAGAGATTTGGGGTTGTTTAACCCTGATAGCCTTACCCCTGTATCCATCTATGATAGTGGGGGTCCAGAGGAACCACTCAGAGTTATTATGAATCAGTGAAAATTCAGTTCCTGTGTCCACCAGAGCCAGGACACGTTGTATGTTCACTGGGGACCAATGGATAGCTATTTCAACATGTGGCCTCCAAGTGCCCCCTGGTCCCTCAGGGAAGATACCTCGACCTTCCCCTCAGTCAAACTGTGTTCCCCAATCACCTTCCTGTGTGGGCTCAAGTGAGGTTGGCTTGCTGTCCAGCAGGAAGTCTTGCAAACACACAGGCCAGACTCGTGGCTCTGTCTCTGATCTCTGCCTCTGGTCTTAATGGCTGGAACTGCTGCTCTGGTTTCAGTTGTTGCCATAGCTCTAGTAAGATGCTATTTGACTTACTATCTAATTTCCTTCCATCTGCTCCCACACGTATTAAATCAACCCACATCTGGGTCCTCGTAACCTTCATGGGGCCCTGTAAGTTCTTCTTGTGAGTAGAAGACCTTATTTTTTTCCGTGTTCTCATTGCTTCAGCCTCTCCTAAGCCTGCTACTGTACGTGTCACGTCACTTATGGGATGTTCTAAGCGAGGAGAAAGAATGGCCACTAGAGACCCAAAGAGGCCCAGTAGTGAAAATCTCTTCATCTGGGCCACAACTCTCTGGACCATAGATGGCATTTCTCATGCCTAGCTCTCGTAGCACCTGTTAGCTCAGCATATGTCTACCATCTCACAGGAGAGGATGGTAGATCACCCGGATTGGGCCACACAGCACGAAGTGCAGCCATGAGCCAGTCAAGGAGGGTGTGACTCCCTGGGGTCTGATGTGCATTTTGTAATCACTGCCTCAAGCAGGCTGCACCGTCAGGGAAGACAGCTTTCCCATCTCTGACGCCGACAGAACAATTCCATCCACCCCTTAGTCCCACAGACGCAGGAGCCAAGCTGATATTGACTCCAAGGGCTTCTGCCTAAACCGGGAGCCCAAATCCACAGCTCAGCCTGAGTACAGGGGCGGGCCATACAGTGCTCCACGACCTGGGGAGGGGGCTGCTCCTCTCCTTGGGGAACCTTCAGCTGCTGGGTCTTTATTTTCTTTACTACCACTGGGCATGCTTTCAGTGCAGGAAAGGTCAGTGCCTCCGACACCACCCCTTCATCCTTCTCCAGCTCCTCCATTTCTGGGGCTGATGGCACCTTTCTCTCCCCTCCCCTGAGTGCCTCCTCTGCTACAACCTTTACCTTTTCTACCATGCCTCGCAGCAATGCTAGCTCAGTCTTCAGCAGCTCTCTTACCTTCACTTCAATGCTTTGCAGCTGGCGTTCTCGTGCCACCTCCGCCTGTGCGTCCCTCAGGAGTTTGTCTTTTTCCTTGATGGCCTTTTCCTCCTTCAGAGCACCTGGCAGCACTGCCATCTCATTCTGTAAGGAAACTTTTACCTCTTCAGTGGCACCTTGCTGCTGGCATTCTCGTGCTGCCATTTTCTTCTTTAGAGAATCCACGGAAGTTTGCAGCTCATAGTCTCGTGCCGCCGTTTCTTGGGTTCAGGACATGCGTCCTTCTCTTCTGTAGACTTTTTTAATACTGTGAGAAGCAGCCAACCCACAGTCCCCGCTGCCTCAGGGGCACTCTGTCTCTCAAAAGACCTACTTACTATACCAAGGGCCACCCCTACAGCCTCAGGTATCACCTCCACTTGCCTCCAGTCCTGGGGTGGGGCCCAGTCCTCTAGGAGACAGGCCACCTCAGACCACACACCCATTGGGGGACAATACACTGTCTCCCCATTCACAGGGGCAGTCTGCTGAGGCCCCCCTCCCATAAGGCAGCGTGTCTTTCTCCTTGGTCAACAATGAACCCTGTTGACTTCGCCAGTTGTCTTGCCAATGGGTTTCAGCCCTGGGTAAGCTCGCTATGGATTCAATGTGATGAAAGAAATTGACAGCAAAACGTTCTTTGGGGTGAAAGGGTTTATAACCAGCTTGTTCTCCCAGCGGTAGGTTGAGCCCTAGCATCTCTGCCTCCGCCCAGAGCACTGGGCTGAGCTCTCTATATAGTGCAATAATAGCTTATTGCCTAGCGGCAGGCCATTTACATCATCAGGTGGTTTAAGTTCAGTGAGGATCCTGGCCACAGGAACCCCAACTTCCCCACAGATACCAAACAGATGAGAGAGTACCACCTTAGAATTCAAAACGAGTTAATGGGCAGATCCTTAGCCACACAGGTGTATAGTGCCATATGATTATGTTCTAGACAGGGTGGCTATTTCTAGTGCTCCTAAAGGAAGAGACCATATGAATAAGTTCCTAACCTTCCTCCTTCCTGCTAGCTGGGAAATGGACATGATGACTGGAGTTCAAACAATTCTTGGACTATGAATATGAAGACTCACTTGCTGAGAATTGTAGAGCAACAAGAAAACATGAGTTCCTGACATATTCAGCATTCCGTCTTGGACAACCTACATCTGGACTTCTGTCAGATAATAAAGTATCTTGTTCAAGTTATTTTTATTTTAGGTCTCCTGTTAAATGCAGCTGAATGTAATCCTGAATGGGTATTTAGAAATACAAAGGGAAATAGCAAAAAAAAACAAAAAACAAAAAACCAGCCAAAACAGAGTCAAGAAGGAGAAAATATGAATAGATAAATCATAGGGAAACGTCAAGCGGTAGCGCGCTGATTGTTAAGTTCTTATCAGTCCCAAAGACAGCCTTTTGTCCTGTGTGGAGCTGGGACCGGCACTCTGCAGAATGCATTCCACACTTAGGCCCCGCCTATAAAGGGCTCCAGAGGAAGACCAGAATGATGGAGGAAGGCCTCGCCCCCTCCTGTTTGTTTCCTGTTCCTGTCATTGTCACCACAGCAACGGTCCTTTGCCCTGGCAGTGGCACTTGGTTCTATTTTGCAGTTTTCCCACACTACAGAATCAGGCTTATAGTCACTCTCAGATATGCCAACACCAGCCAGCTGTCATTTCCCTCTCAAAGGTCTGCCCCCATCTCTGTGATGTTCATTTTGAGTTCAAAACTCCAGAACAGCCAATAAAGAGTCCCTCCCCAAGCTAAATTCCAGCTTTTGGGGCTGTCTTCCAAACCTTCAAAGTTTAATAATCCTGATGTCTTCCCTTTTCACCCCCAGCCATAGGGGTGTTTGCCACTTCTTACAATTACTACCTACAACCTCTGTGATACTTCAGTATCCCTTAGCCTTTCCAATCTCTAGTTCCTGCTTTTAAATACTTTATATTCAATCTGTTTAATTCATATTATCTTGTTCCCTGACTGGAAAAAATTGGTACTGGGTGTGTTCCTAGAAAACTCTCTGAAGAGGGTATTTGATGTTTGGTTTGTTCTTGAATACACTGCTGAGCTTTTTGCCAGTGGGAAGTGGAATTCTAGAAATCCATGGTATAGAATGGCATCACAGTTAATCAAACTATTGATGATGGACTTAACAAATGGAATCAGCATTTGGGGGACCAAGTGGCTGCTACATTAGGCCATTACTGCAGTAATGATTACTACAAAGACCATTGCTTGGAATAGTTGCATCTTAGTGCATGAGACACCATGGAGGCCAGAAGGCACCGAGATGACATATTCAAAGTGCTAAAATAAACAGTGCCAACCAAGAATTCTATATCCAGAAAATTCTATCCTTCAAAAATGCAGGGAAGATGGTTTAAAAAAGTAAGCAGATTACAGATAGTGGCGTGAGAGGTGAGAGAGAGGCCTCTTCCTAAAACCGCATATAATATGAAAATATAAGTAATACAACTAATCCTGAGAGAGCAACAGGAAAGAAGGCTGCACCAGACTGCATACACCTGGAGAAAAGAACAGACCTCACAGAACCGGGCCAAATCTGAAATAGGATCCAGTATGTCTAAAATTCTGCTTTCTCAGGTCATGAATATGAGGACCCAACTCTCACTGAGCATTCAAGCCCTCGCAATTTGGGCAAATATATGTTTAGCAAGAAAGGACAGAAAGAACCCATCATTAGTATGGCTTTTCACTGGAATGTTTTGCATTTCTTCATTGTTCTTTGCTTGGAGGGCAAATTTAGATATTTCAAAACCACTTTTCATGGGTGTGGTAGAATGATTCTGGACGCAGAGCAGTGTGGTGGCTGTCCTTGCTGGCATCAGTTCGGTCGCCCTCATTTCCGAGAGTAACTGAGTGTTGAACACCAATGGGCTCCAGCGCCTGGAATGGCTTTCAGCAACTCTTTTTATAACTTACCAAATATATTCTAATTTCAGCATTTGTGACCAAAGGACCAACTACGTGATCGATACATTTGCAAAGAATCTTCTAGACTCTATGCCTCATGATGCAATTATCTTAGAGGAGATTTGCCAGGGAATTCTGTCCGCTATACATGCATTATTGCGAGGGCCTGAGGCCAGATGCTTCATTAGTGGATCAGGAAATGATGACTTGTGAGTGGCATTTACCCAAGATGGCAAAGCATTTGCCAGGTGTCAACTTTCCTGGAAACTGGTGGAATCCTGTGCAAGGAATATTACCTAGTGGAATGGTCACATTTAATCTTTATCATTTTCTTGAAATAAATCAACAGTAAGCATTATTTTCATATAATGGCTTTTCTAAAATCTTAGGCTTTTCTAACATTGTTCATGTAGCAGCTGTGCCTCACCCACAGACCAGCTTTCTGCACCTATTTCCCGGCCACCGGTGAGATTATCTTTGTGATTGAATATCTGTGCATAAATGAAGAAAGACAGAAATAAATGTTATTGTTCTGGGTAAAGGAAAAACAAAGACAGATTAGCAAGAATAGCAAATGAGATCTTAGTACAATTCAGAGACATTGGAAATGTGCTTGCTTACTTGAAGTCATTGCAGGTGGATCGCCAGCAATTATAGTTTTGCCCGATCAATGCTGTGGCCCCCTTTTAAGTGTAAAGCCAATGTTTTCCAGGAATAATCACTATACAGAAAATAGTTTAAAGATTTATAAAGAATAAGGCATTTTTATAAATAAGAAAAATACCTACAGTTATGTTGGCTGGGATAACATGTAAGAATTGTGAATTCTATACTTACACAAAATTATTCATAGTTGAGGTCAAGAATAAATAACTTCTTCATTGGCATACTGGTGAGCATTTCTCCTGTCCATGAAGTGCTTGAGATTGTGAAGAAAAACTTATTTCATAATTTCTATTCTTATATAAAAGGGACTTCAGAAATTCTTTGTGAACTCCAAAGTTAAATTATCCTTGATTAAGAACATAATAATGTGATACTTTTGGTGTTCAGAGCCTGATGTTTACCATGGCTCATGAAGTACTATGAAGCAATGGGTGTAAATGTGCTGTGAGAGTAATATTTAATTGTTCTACTTTGAAATAAAATATTGGCTCATTACCATCCTCTCCCCCCCCAAAATGCAGGGAAAATTAAGACATTCCCAGAAAAAAAAATTTATCACTAGCAGACTTGCTCTACAAGAAATGCCAAAGGATGTCCTTCAGGTTGAAATGAAAGGACACTAGAGAGTAACTCAAACTCCCATGAAGAAATAAAGAGCACGGGTAAAGGTTACAACAGAGGTAAATATAAAAGAATATTTTTTGTAATTCTTTTTTCTCTCTTATCTGATTAAAAATACAAGTCATAAAGCAAGAATGATAAAACTGTGTTGATGGGCTTATAATGTATATGTGATTTGTGTGACAATAATTATTAGCCGAAAAAAGGAGAGAGCAGAAGTATACAGAAGCAAAGCTTTTACGTACCATTGAGATTAGGTTGGTGTTATTCCAAATACCAAACTAGAGTATTATAAATTAAGACACTAATGGTAATGCCAAGGCAACCACTAAGAAAATAATTCAAAAAATATGGAATTAAAATGGTACCTTCGATAACATTTAAAAGAAAAGAAGGTAATAGTGGAACAGAAAAAGACTAGATATGTAGAAAACAAATAGCAAACAACTGGAAAGGGAAGTAAATCAAATGACAGAGGTCTGGAAACATCTGGAGGTCGATCTGGGTGGAGAACAGGGCTGTTGACTGGAGCACTTGCACGTGGCCCCTCTCAGTGACTCGGGCTTCTCACAGCAGGACAGCAGAGCATCAGAGGTCGTGCCGAGAGGGGAGCTGCTGAGGGCAGGTGTTTAAGGAAAACGAGACGGAAGCTGCGTGACCTTTTATGACCCAGCATGACTTCTGGTATGGTCTATTACTTGAAGCAGTTACCAGTTCCAAAGAGGATGTGAAATGGGAAATACTGTAGATATTTTTGGAAAAAATCTGCCATACCTTACAAAAATGCTTGTATTTGTTAAGTGAAAAAAAAAGAATGAATCTCATTTGTAAAATTTAAAAATGTGTGCATTTGTGCAGACACAAATCATGAAGAACTAGAAGGGAATAGGTTATCTGTACTGGAATGTATGAAGTATACAGGGATGGTGGTGAGGAAGATGGGTGTAGGGAAAATGGAAGTTCGTGGCCAGGATCCTCATTTGATACCCGCTGTGTACGTGCAGTGAGGTGATATTCAGCCTACTGAGCAGGCACATGCCTGCAGAAATGTTGGCAATAGGCCATTACTGCTGGTATTGTTATAAAAAGAGCTCCCCCCTCCAGTGCTAAGATCTGAGCCTAGACAAGAGAGCAGGAGACTGAGGAGCAGAGAGCAGAGGTAGAGAGACTGGATGGCAGACGGCACCTGGGGCAGAGGCTGCAGAAGCAGACGTGATACTAGCACTTGACCTGCCACCATGGGAATAAAGCTTGGTATGAGCCCCTTTCTATCCCCAAGGTTCCGTTGTTATTCAGTCCCACTGAATCCAGAGTGAGAACTCTTCCAGGGCTGAAACTCTCGGGCAAGACAATGGATAAAGCAGGACTTTTCATATATTTAGAGCTATATTACTTGTACTGTTTGAATCCTTCACAGTGAAAATTATTTGAGTAATAAAATATCAATGTTGAAAATACCAGTTTTCAATAAATGATGTGTTGTATGGATGCCTTCAATTTACCAGACAAAAGCATAAAGCAACAGGTAATGATACATTGCCACTGATTAAGGCTCAGTGAATTGAAACACAGGGGTTTCAAAGGAATGTGAGACATACAAGAAGATTTTCTTGAACCTACAATTCGAAGTTCTTTGTAAAGGCAGAATAATGGGAGTTATTCCATGTTTGGCACTTACCGGACTTATAAACTGAGCAGTAAATTTCACAAGATGCAGGAAAACGAAGAATTTATGGTGGTCAATTTAGATTTACTATAGTTGAGTTGCTAATCTATATGCCAAATGAAAATCCCAAGTTTTTCCATTTAGGATAAAGCACCGAGGTTTTTGGTTGTTGGTTGTTTTAAAGCCTGAGCGACCCCTTCCCACACTCGTCTTTCTCTCCTTCGGTGTTGTGCGACTGGGCCTTCTGCTTCTGGCAATGGCCGGATAACTTACTCCAAACAAACTCTCTTACAACTAGAAAACCAGAACAAAAGGTAAAATACAAAGCATTGACAAGTTACCAAGACAGTGATGACCTGAGGGGCCAACACCCTGAGGAAAGGAAGGTCCAAATATTATGGTTGTTGGATAGCCAGACCTGCGTGGCAGGGGCGGGAGGCCAGTTGGAGACTCTGGCGAGGGTTTATGAATTCAGTGCAATGCTTGTTTATATTCTAAACATTCCGTGTAAACGGTTCTTGTGGGATGTGGGGAGGGAGGGTATAGATACTGGACCTGCTAAAATTGTCTAGTTCCTAAATGAGGGGAAGTTTGTTGATACAGGAGAATTTTCTAGTGGCTCAGGACTTAATGCCGAAAGGAACCTGGAGTTTGTCCTACTACGCTGCTGGACTCATACTTTTAAACTTAGAAAAACTGATGGCAGTAAAATGAGATGCTGGAACTGCCTTGGCAGAATATTAAGGAGATGGCCAAAAGTCTCAGAGTGGTAACGGAGTGCTACCATGAATTTATTATGTTAGATAAGAGAACCCATCAGTTGACTATGCTCCATAAGAGGGCCCACAGGACACTCTTCCATAAATAAGGAATAGGACACCCAGCATCACTGAGAAGCTTCAGGTGGCTCTCCCATGCAGGCCAGGATTATCAGTAGGGCATGCTGGTGTGGAAGTGGTTTTCTCAGTGTCAGCTCGGCTGAATGGATCGTAGAACAGCAGAGGCCTATGTGCAATATTCACCACCAAAGGCAAAATGGACATCGTTACTGTAACAGGCAGCAAATTCAAATTGGCAACTGGGGGAGTCCTGAGCTGCAGGGATCTATGATATCACCCCTCCTAGAGTTTACCTAGCAATGAGGGTGCTGCTTGATGTATATAATAACCAAAATGTTCAAGAGCAAATGAGCAGAAGGCTGTCAGCTATCATGATGGAAAAGTCAGTCCCTCCGCAGTTGCCAGGCATGAGCTGTTTCTCAGACCAAGAGCCCAGTGGATGAAGGGAGGGCTGGGTTCCCTGGAGGAGGAACCCTGCAACACCTCAGCCAGTGTCAACAGTGCCAATTTTTCTATTCTTTCCCCAAAGGGTAAATGTATACTGGGGAAACTGGAATACCTACCGCTTTTGAGGCGGGTCTGCTATAGATTCAATGCCGGGGTTTCCCCCCACCATCCCCACAAATTCATTTGTTAAGTTCTAATTCTCAATATGATGGTATTTGGAAGTGGGGCTTTTGGGAGGTAATTAGGTCGTGATGGGTTTAGGGACCTTATAGGAAGATACCCAAGGGCTTGCTTTCTCTGTCTCTGCCTGCTGTGTGAGGATATAGCAAGAAGTTGTCTGCAAACCAGGAAAATGCTCTTACCAGTAACCTAATAGATAGGCACCTTGATTTTGGACTTACCAGCCTTCAGAACTGCAAGGAATAAATTTGTTGTTTAAGCTACCCAGTCAGTGGTATTTTTGTTGTAACAGGCCAAACTGACTAAGCAGGGTCTGAACTGATACTAATCCTAGGGAAACCAAAATACCATCAGGGCCTTCCTGTTAGAATGAGACCATGTGGAATCCAGGTGATAAATTGAGTTTTGGCCCAATGTGGGCCCAAGTTACTGCTCAGCAGTCATTCCTCCTTTCTTTGAAATAACAATGGACACATTTAACAGTTGACAGAATCTTCACATTGATCCCTTAGCTGTAGTATAAGAGGTATTAAAGTACGAAAGGCCAAGGGAAGCCTCTAAAACTGCTTCCTCACCGCTGACAAGGTAGTAAATCAGAAGCAATACTACATCTCAGGTGAAGTATCAAATCCATGATACCCTCAAAGTCTAAAAATCTGAGGATGGTCTTTCCATTTAATTCATCCACTTGAAATCTGCAAAAACAAGATGGATCATGGTGGATAACAGTGGACTACCCTAAATTTAACCAAGCGGTAGCCCCAGTTTTAGCTGCTATATCAGGCTTAGTATCTTTATTAGATCAAATCAACACAGCCTAAGGAACAGTATGGAGCTATAGATCTGGCAAGTGCAGTCCTTCTAATCCCACAGAGGATTAGAATCAAGTCACAGTCAACTTGGAATAGCCAGCAATACTTGCTTGTGGTTTTGTCCCAGTGCTATATAAGATCTCTTGCTCTCTGTCCCAGTATCTGCACATTCCACAGAACATCACACTAGCCCACCTTGCAGCATGCTCTAACCAACCCTTTGTTATAAATTCCTTTTTCTATACGTTATGACCAGCCACCACCTGAAGGAAGCAGTGACAGGCCTGAGTAAAGGCAGTGTAGAGCCTGAGTGGATCTCAGCAGTGCAAAGAATGAGCTGTAATTATTGTTGGTGTCCCCCCTTAACCTATAAGGCACTACCAGGACAGTACATACAGGTTCCAGTTGTACCAACATTTGCATTTTTTGGCCTAAGGGTTTTGCCTAAAACAAGAGCCCACACTATACCTGAATGCAGAGTCCAGTGGTGCCAAGAATTAACAGCCCTCTGGTGTTTATTCAGAACAGCCAAAATCAATGACTAGCAGGAGCTGATGAATAAATCTCTCTTTCTGGTATACCTCAGGTAGAATAGCTTTAAGACACATTTTCTTTTACACTGGTTCTAGAATTCCTCAATGGCTTTAAACTTCAACTACCCACCCACAGTGGTAAATTGCTAGAAAGTATACACTGTATTAGCCATTTTTCCTTCCCTGTCTCACTTCCCCACTCCAAAATTGATATTTCATGGGCTCATGTCCCAAATAAACTACTTGCAGTCAAATTCTTGTCTTAGGGTCTGCTTCTGGGGGAACCCAAACTAAAAGAGACTACCTAAGCACATCCCTTAGGAATAAAAGCAGATTGGAAATAGATCAGTTCTAAAAAGACTGAAGCCTAGTTTCAAATCAGCTCAATACCTGATTGGATTGTATGATTTGCCTTTCTTTGATTAACAAATCAAAAGTTAATGTAGAGGGAGGGGCTCAAGATGGTGTGAGTAGGGCAGTGGAAATCTCCTCCCAAAACCATATATTTTTTTTGAAAATACAAAAAATACAACTGTTCCTAAAAGACCAGAAGATACAGTACAACAGCCAGGCTACATCTACATCTGTCAAAACTCAGCATCTCATGAAAACGGTAAGATACAAAGCCATGACCCGGCAGGACCCGAGCACTCCCCCACCCCAGCTCACCAGCAGGAGGAAAAGAATCAGAGTGGGGAGGGAGTGGAAGCACAAACTGGCTAAATAACCATCCCTGGTGATCTGCGCCGGGAGCACTGACACACATTGCATGGTGTACTGGATCCAGAAGGCATGAAGGGGCACCGTTCTTGCAGAACACACCCTGCATGGCTACGACCCCCTGCAGTGTGCTAGGCTATCCTGATGGCCACACCACCCACAACAGCTCAGGAGATTATCCCAGAGACTGTTCCCGTGTGCGGGTAGACAGCACTGGCAGCAGAGAAGGGCAAGACGACCAACAAGCAGGAAGGGACTTTGTTCTCCCACCTGACACACATGCCACCTGCCTGCAACCACTTCTATCAACACGAAAAGGCAGAAGAATCTGGTCCAGTCAAAAATCACTCAGACAACCCAGAGAGAGGGCCTGGTGAGATAGATATAACCAATCTTCCTGAAAAAGAATTCAAAATGAAAGTCATAACCATGCTGATGGAACTGCAGAGAAATATGCAAGAGCTAAGGGATAAAGTCTGGAGGGAGATAACAGAAATGAAACAATCAATAGACGGTCTTAAGACAAGGTGCAAAAGACTGTCAATGGAATAGAAATCAGAGAACAGGAATACAGAGAAGCTGAGGCAAAGAGAGATAAAAGGATCTCTAGGAATGAAAGAATATTAAGAGAACTGTGTGACCAATCCAAACGGAACAATAGTCGCATTATAGGGGTACCAGAAGAGAGAGAAAAATGGATAGAAAGTGTCTCTGAAGAAATAATTGCTAAGAACTTCCCCAAGCTGGAGAATGAAATAGTCTCTCAGACCATGGAAGCCCACAGATGTCCCAAAAGGAACCCAAGGAGGACAACACCAAGACATATAATAAACTGGCAAAGATCAAAGACAAGGACAGAGTATTAAAGGCAGCAAGAGAGAGAAAAAAGATCACCTACAAAGGAAAATCCATCAGGCTATCATCAGACTTCTCAACAGAAACCTTACAGGCCAGAAGAGAGGGGCATGATATATTTAGGCAATGAAACAGAAGACTCTTGAACAAAGAATACTGTATCCAGCACGATGATCATTTCAATTTGAAGGAGAGATTAAACATTTCCAGACAAGCAAAAGTTGAGGGAATTTGCCTCCCACAAACCATCTCTACAGGATATTTTAAAGGAACTGCTCTAGATGGAAGTATTCCTAAGGCTAAATAGATGTCACCAGAGAAAATAAATTCACAGCAAAGAAAGCAGACCAACCAAATACTAACGAAAGGGAAAAAATAAAATCAGCAATCCACAAAAGCAGTCAAAGGAAACACAAAAGAGTACAGAAGAAAACACCTAACATATAAAAAATGGAGGGGGAAGAATAAGAAGGGAGAGAAATGAAGAATCATCAGACTGTGCTTATAATAGCTTAATAAGAGAGTTAAGTTAGATGGTTAGATGGTAAAGAAGCTACCCTCGAACCTTTGGTAACCACGAATCCAGAGCCTGCAATGGTAATAAGTACATACCTATCCATAATCACCCTAAATGTAAATGGACTGAATGCACTAATCAAAAGACACAGAGTAATAGAATGGATTAAAAAAAAGCAAGAGCCATCTATAGGCTGCTTACAAGAGACTCACCTCAAGCCCAAACGTATACACAGACTAAAAGGGAAGGGATGGGAGACTTCCAGGAAGATGGCGGCGTGAGCAGGGCAGCGGAAATCTCCTCACAAAACCATATATATTTATGAAAATACAACAAATACAACTATTCCTAAAAGAGAGACCAGAAGATACAGGACTGCACCCAGCCTGCATCTACACCTGAGAGGACTCGGCACCCTGCGAGGCAGGTAAGATAAGGAGCCATGACCCGGCGGGACTCGAGCACTCCCTCACTCCAGCGCACTGGCGGGAGCAGAGGATTCAGAGCGGGGAGGGAGTGGAAATACAGGCCAGTGAAATAACCAGCCCTGGTGATCTGCATCGGGAGTGCTGACACACATCGTGCAGTGTATCAGAGATTGGAGAGACAGAGGGTGCAGGATCTGAGCCGGGAACGCCGTGGGGTCCTCACATCCGGCTCTGCGGGACAAAAGAGCAGCACGCGCTTTTTTAGCAGTCTTAAAGAGACAGGGGCCCAATGGAGGAGCAGGATCGTCCCAGCACCCTCAGCCTAGCAGGCTGGGAGTCCTGGGGAGTTTTGGACCCCTTGGCTGGCAACTGGGAAAAAGTAGCCGCACTGAGACTTCCCACAGATATAAACAGCCTCAAATAGTTCCTGCCCTGGCCACAGCTACAAAAGGCCCTGCAGAGTGGCGCAGCCACAGCTGCAAAATAGTGGAGCAACTGCGCCACCTATAGCATCCTCAAAGAATCTACTTCCGGTGGGCATTTTTTTCTTTCTTTCTTTGTTTTCTTTTTTCTTTTCTTTCTTTTCCTTCTTTCTATTTTTTATTCTCTTTTCTTTCTTTTTCTTTTTTTTTTAAAGTCTTAAAGAACCCAGTTGACATACGTGGCACCTACCAGTGACCACTTCTATCGCCATGAAAAGACAGAAGAATATGGTACAACAAAACTCACCCAGACCCAGACAACACCAGAGAGGGAACCTGAAGGGATGGAAATGCACAACCTTCCTGAAAAAGAATGCAGAACAAAATTCATAACCATACTGATGGATTTACAGAGAAATATGCAAAGCTGAGGGAGGAAGTGAGGGAAGTCAGGAAAGACAATGCAGAATTGAGACAAGTGATCGATGGGCTTAGCAGCAGACTGGACGAGATGCAAGAGACTGTTAATGGAATAGAAATCAGAGAACAGGAATACAGAGACGCTGAGGCAGAGAGAGAGAAAAGGATCACTAGGAATGAAAGAATATTAAGAGAACTGTGTGACGAATCCAAATGGAACAATATTTGCATTATAGGAATACCACAGGAAGAAGAGAGAGAAAAAGGGATAGAAAGTGTCTTTGAAGAAATAATTGCTGAAAACTCCCCCATGCTGGGGAAGGAAATAGTCTCGCAGTCCACAGAAGACCACAGATCTCCCAACACAAGGGACCCAAGGAAGACAAAACCAAGATACATAATAATTAAAATGGCAAAGATCAAAGATAAGGACAGAGTATTAAAGGCAGCGAGAGAGAGAAAAAAGATCACCTACAAAGGAAAACCCATCAGACTATCATCAGACTTCTCTACAGAAACCTTACAGGCCAGAAGAGAATGGCATGATATATTTAACGTAATGAAACAGAAGGGCCTCGAACCAAGAATATTGTATCCAGCACGATTATTATTTAAATATGACGGAGGGATTAAACACTTTCCAGACAAGCAAAAGTTGAGAGAGTTTGCATCTCATAAACCACCTCTACAGGATATCTTAAAGGGACTGCTCTGGAGGGAAGCACACATAAGGCTAAAAAGATGTCACCAGAGAAAATAAAATCATAGCAAAGAAAGCAGACCATCCAAATACTAACTAAAGGCAAAGAATAAAACACCTAGTATATAAAGAATGGAGGAGGAGGAATAAGAAGGGAGAGAAATAAAGAAACATCAGACAGCGTTTACAATTACTTAACAAGAAAGTTAAGTTAGATTGTTAGATAGTAAAGAAGCAACCCTTGAATCTTAGGTAACCACAAATCTAAAGCTGGCAATGGCAATAAGTACATATCTATCGATAATCACCCTAAATGTAAATGGACTGAATGCACCAATCAAAAGACACAGTGTAATAGAATGGATAAAAAAGCAAGACACATCTATATGCTGCTTACAAGAGATTCACCGCAAACCCGGGCAACTTTTTAGAAAAATACAACCTTCCAAGACTGACCAAGCAAGAAACAGAAAAACTAAACAGACCAATCACCGGCAATGAAATTGAATCGGTAATCAAAAAACTACCCAAGAACAAAACCCCCAGACTAGATGGATTGACCTCTGAATTCTACCAGACATATAGAGAAGAAATAACACCCATTCTCCTTAAAGTTTTTTCAAAAAATAGAAGAGGAGGGAATACTTCCAAACTCATTCTATGAAGCCAGCATCACTCTAATACCAAAACCGGGCAAAGACCTCACCAAAAAGAAAATTACAGACCAATATCCCTGATGAACGTAGATGCAAAAATACTCAACAAAATATTAGCAAACCGAATTCAAAAATACATCAAGAGGATCATACACCATGATCAAGTGGGATTCATCCCAGGGATGCAAGGATGGTACAACATTCGAAAATCCATCAACATCATCCACCACATCAACAAAAAGAAGAACAAAAACCACGTGATCATCTCCATAGACGCTGAAAAAGCATTTGACAAAATTCAGCATCCATTCATGATTAAAACTCTCAACAAAATGGGTATAGAGGGCAAGTACCTCAATATCATAAAGGCCATATATGACAAACCCACAGCCAAAATCATACTTAACAGCAAGAAGCTGAAAGCTTTTCATCTAAGATCGGGAACAAGACAGGGATGCCCACTCTCCCCACTGTTATTCAACATAGTACTGGAGGAACTCACCATGGCAATCAGACAAAACAAAGAAATACAAGTCATCCAGATTGGTAAAGAAGTCAAATTGTCACTATTTGCAGATGACATGATATTGTACATAAAAAACCCTAAAGACTCCATTCCAAAACTACTAGAACTAATATCTGAATTCAGCAAAGTTGCAGGATACAAAATTAACACACACATATCTGTTGCTTTCCTATGCACTAATGGTGAACTAACAGAAAGAGCAATCAGAAAAACAATTCCATTCATAAGTGCATCAAAAAGAATTAAAAAACCTAGGAATAAACCTAACAAATAAGTGAAAGACCTATACTCTGAAAACTACAAGACACTCCTAAGAGAAATTAAAGAGGACACTAACATGGAAATCCATCCCATGCTCTTGGCTAGGTAGAATAAATACTGTCAAAATGGCTATACTACCTAAAGCAATCTACGGATTCAATGCAATCCCTATCAAACTACCAACAGCTTTCTTCAATGAACTGGAACAAATAATTCTAAAATTCATATGGAACCACAAAAGACCCCGAATAGCCAAAGCAATCCTGAGAAGGAGGAATAAAACAGGGGGAATTATGCTCCCTGACGTCAAGCTCTACTACAAAGCCACAGTAATCAAGACAATTTGGTATTGGCACAAAAAGGGCCCCACAGACCAGTGGAACAGAATAGAAAATCCAAACATTAACCCAAACATATACAGTCAATTAATATTTGATAAAGGAGCCTTGGATATAGAATAGGGAGATGACAGCCTCTTCAGCAGCTGGTGTTGGAAAAACTGGACAGGTACATGTAAGAGAATGAAACTGGACTACTGTCTAGCCCCATACACAAAGGTAAACTCATGGTGGATCAAAGACCTGAATGTAAGTAATGAAAGCATAAAACTCTTAGAAAAAAACATAGGCAAAAATCTCTTGGACATAAACATGAGCGACTTCTTCATGAACGTATCTCCCTGGGCAAGGGAAACAAAAGCAAAAATGAACAAGTGGGACTATATCAAGCTGCAAAGCTTCTGTGCAGCAAAGGACACCATCAGTAGAACAAAAAGACATCCTACAGTATGGGAGAATATATTCATAAATGACCTATCCAATAAGGGGTTGACATCCAAAATATATAAAGAACTCACACACCTCAACAAACAAAAGCAAATAATCCAATTAAGAAATGGGCAGAGGACATGAATAGACACTTCTCCAAAGAAGAAATTCAGATGGCCAACAGGCACATGAAAAGATGCTCCACATCGCAAATCATCAGAGAAACACAAATTAAAGCCACAATGAGATATCACCTCACACCAGTGAGGATGGCCAACATCCAAAACACAAACAACACAAATGTTGGCGAGGATGTGGAGAAAAGGGAACCCTCCTACACTGCTGGTGGGAATGCAAATTAGTTCAACCATTGTGGAAAGCAGTATGGAGGTTCCTCAAAAAACTCAAAATAGAAATACCATTTGACCCAGGAATCCCACTCCTAGGAATTTACCCTAAGAATGCAGCAGCCCAGTTTGAAAAAGACATATGCACCCCTATGTTTACTGCAGCAGTATTTACAATAACCAAGAAATGGAAGCAACCTAAGTGTCCATCAGTGGATGAATCGATAGAGAAGATGTGGTACATATGCACAATGGAATATTATTCAGCCATAAGAAGAAAACAAATCCTACCATTTGCAACAACATGGATGGAGCTAGAGGGTATTATTATGCTCACTGAAATAAGCCAAGCCGAAAAAGACAAGTATCAAATGATTTCACTCATATGTGGAGTATAAGAACAAAGAAAAAACTGAAGGAACAAAACAGCAGCAGACTCACAGAACCCAGGAACGGACTAATAGTTACCAAAGGGAAAGGGACTGGGGAGGATGGGTGGAAAGGGAGGGACAAGGGGGAAAAAGGGGCATTACGATTAGCAGATGTAATGTTGGGGGGGCACGGGGAGGGCTGTACAACTCAGAGAAGACAAGTAGTGATTCTATAGCATCTCACTATGGATGCTTATGGACAGTGACTGTAATGGGGTTGGTGGAGGGACCTGATGAAGGGGGTAGTTTAAAAACCATAATATTGCACATGTAATCATTGATTAATGATACCAAAATAAATTATTAAAAAAAAAAGTGAAGGGATGGAGACCCGGGAATCCCACTCCTTGGAATTTACCCAAAGAATACAACTCAGATTCAAGAAGACATATGCAACCCTATGTTTATTGCAGCACTTTTTACAATAGCCAAGATACAGAAGCAACCTAAGTGTCCATCAGTAGATGAATCGATAAAGAAGATGTGGTACATATACACAATGGAATACTATTCAGCCATAAGAAAGAAACAAATCCTACCATTTGCAACAGCATAGATGGAGCTGGAGGATATTATGCTCAGTGAAACAAGCCAGGTGGAGAAAGACAAGTGCCAAATGATTTCCCTCCTTTGTGGAATATAACAACGAAGCAAAACTGAAGGAACAAAATAGCAGCAGAGTCAGAGTCCAAGAAGGAACTAGGGTTTACTAAAGGGGAGGGGTGTGGAAGGGCGGGTTGGGTGGGAGGGAGAAGGGGATTGAGGGTATTATGTTTAGTACACATGGTGTGGGGGATCACGGGAGAAACAGTGTAGCACAGAGAAGGCAAACAGTGAATCTATGGCATCTTACTACACTGTTGGACAGTGACTGCATTGGGGTATGGGTGGGGACTTGACACTATGGGTAAATGTAGTAACCACATTGTTTTTTCATGCGAAACCTTTGTAAGAGTGTATATCAATAATACCTTAATAAAAAAATAATTACAAAAAAAAAAAGAGATTGTATAAGGTACAGAGAAGGCAGAACCGCTAGGGACCTTAGCTGGCTCTGAGGAGTGACATGGTGGTGAGTTTTCCCTGGGTTTTCTTCTTGGTCATCTATCATAGACTTGCTGCAGGAAAAGTTGGCAACCTGGAAACACCAACAAGTACAGATGAAAAATCTCAGTAAAAGTCTGCTCTCTCCAGCAAAGGACCGGAAAAGGGAAGCCTAGCGAGATAGAAAACTTTTAAGACAATGATTGCTCTACTCCAGCCAAATACTACAGAAAAAAAAACATGGCCGTACTTCTATCCCCTGATGGCAAAAACTATGTGGAAATACCAGACTTTCCCTTTTCTGAGGCTTAACCCCTGACTAGGCGGTGTCAGGGAAGGCTAAGTAGGGAGCTGGAACTTCATCTCTTCTGAATAATAACACTCTTCCCTACCCACTGTGATGTCCCCTTGGGGAGCATGGACCTCCACCCACTATCAGTGTTAACAAAATATCCCTCCTTCTCTCTTCTGGTGTGGCATTTGAGGTCAGGTGGAGTCAAAAATTTTCACCACTGTCCAGTGTTAACATGTACTGAGGCCACATCTTCCAGTGTCAGTGGAGACCATGAGGTAAGTAAGTAATGAACTAATCCTGCCTTTTCCACTAGCAGTGTAACAAAGGCCTAGTGGTGACCCAGAACTCCCCAACTCTGCCTAGCAGTGATGAGGAACACCTTACTGACCTCAGGTGTTAACAGGAGCTGAGTGGGAACCCTGGACGTCCATCTTACCGAGCAGGTAATGAGGCAGTTAGAGGAGGCCTGGTAAAATAGGATATTTAGATGAGATCCAAAGGCTCATAATGTGAACACAAAAATGTCCAAGTTTCAATAAAAATAAATCACATCATACAAAGAACCAAGAAAAATCCCAGCATGAATGAGAAAAGGCAAACAGATGCTGAGAGAACATAGATTTTGGAATTACCCAGTAATTTTTTAAAGCGATCATCACAAAAATGCTGCATGAGCAATTATAAACACATTTGAGACAAATGGAAACTAGGAAGTCTCATAAAATAAATAGGAGACGTTAAGGAAGAACCAGATGGAAATTTTATAACTGAAAGACATAACTGGGGTAAAAACCCCCAATGTAGATTATACAGCAGAAAGGAGGGGAATGAGGGAAGAACTGGTACTCTTGAATAATAGAAATTGAGAAAATAGATGAAAAAATAATGACTAGAGAGCCAGGGACCTGTGGAACTGTAACAAAAGACCTAGGATTCATGTTTTGAAGTCCCAGAAAGAAAAAAAGAGAGCACAGGGCTGAGAAAGCTTTCAAAGAAATATTGCTGGGAACTATTGCTGAAAACTTCCTATATTTGGCAAAAGCTAGAAACCCAAAGATTTGAGAAGCTGAGTGCACAGAATAAACCAAAATACACACCAAGACATATCAAACTTCTGAAAATCCAGCCACCTATTGCCTAGTTTGAAAATAGTTTTATTGGAATACTGACATCTATTCATTTACATCATTGCCTACAGCTGCTTTCTCCCTAGCTATCCCTTTACAGAGAAATTTGCAGTCCTGATCCAGTCTGACCCCTTAAGGTTCAGAAACCAGATTTAGTCTGCCCAATGCACCTGTATTGACCAGAATACCAATTTATAATGAATACATATGCCCTTTAGTCAATGTGGTCATCACATGGGAAGTTTTTTTTTTTAACTTTTCATGGAGAATTTGGAACATATACAAGAAAAAAAAATAGTGAACCCTCACTGATCCATCACGCAGTTTCAACAATTATTGTCTCACAGCCAATCTTATTTTTCTGTACTTTCTCCCCCATCTGCTTTGTCCAACCCCCTGGTTTTTTCTGAAGCAAAACCAAGACACCATAACTTTCCCAGGAATCCTTTTCTAATTGTTAAGAGGGAGGCAATTTTCTCTCTTCTACTGGTAGAATGTAAGTCAGGGGGGCTGCAGGTATCTATTCTTGCTACCATGTGGAACCTTCTAGTGACTTTCTGTATCATGCAGAACAAAATCTAGTCTTTACAATGATCAATAAAGCTCCGTATGATCTGGCCTCCTGGATCTCTCTGTAACCTAATCTTCTAACACTCTTCCCAGCACCCATTCAGCTTCAACCGCTCTGCTCATTAAATATACTAAGGATGTTTCTGCCTCAGGGGGGTTACTGTTTCCCGACTGCACAATCCTTCCCATTATCTCCATGAATCTCTAACTTCCTAAGAACTCTGCTCCAAAAAGTCATCCATTTAGTCAACCAATATTCAGCGAGCATCTTCTACCTGGCATTGTTACAGGCTCTCAGGATACACAGTGAACAAATTAAAACATCTCTGATAAAACGGAGCATACCTGTCAGATGTATAGAAGTAAACTCTGATAGAGGAAACCGAGAAAGGGCATACATGGATGGTGTTGACATGGGAGGTTGTGCCAATTTTTAGTAGTCAGGGAGGGCACCATTTAAATAGAAACCCAAAGGAAAGTGAGATGTGTGTATCTAGATGATGAAGGACTGCATTTGGTTGTTCAAGGAGTAAGGCCAGTGAAGCCATAGCTCTGCATGAGAAGAGAAAGAAGCTGGCAATGTGGTAATAAGAAAGATGAAGTGGCACAGTAGATATTATATCACAAAGGTGATTATAAGGACTTTGGTAAAACTGATAAGCCTTTGGAGGATGAGACAAGTGACTCAACCTTGTTTTAACAGGCTCTCTTGGCCCCTGTTAATAGGCTGCATTAGGTAGGGTAGACAACTGATCCCACTGATGGTCCAAATTCTCTGCCTCTGCCTTCGTCCACACCTTTTGCCATGTAACTTTGCAATGCCCTCCCATGTAGATTCTGGGACCTAGCCATGTGACTTTCTTTGATCAATGGGATATTAACAAATTGGTTCTGGGACACTGGGACACTACCGATAAAGGGTAAGTCTCAAAGCCTGAAGGTGCTTCTCTTAAATCTATGAAAACAAAGGCCCTTAAGGTTTATGTCATCCAGCCTCACGTTATCTTTTCCAAACATGTAACCAATGCACTTTTGACTTTCAGATATTAGGCTAGAATTAGTGTAACTGAATATCCATGTCCCCACTTTCAATAGCAAAATTTGCATAACTCAAAATGCAGAAAATAGTTAAGGCATCTAAAGTTGTTACCTAAAATGTATCAGAAACTTTGGATTTAAGAAAAAATCTGGAGAAATCCTCTGCACAGAGAACTTTGATATAATTGAGCGAGTAGTAAATTAACCTCGAATGACTAATGTATGCCCCAAAGGAATATGCAAAATACTAGTTAACACCTGTGCCCCTTTTGCTAGAATAGCTTATGGAGAATCTAGGCCACTGTTCCAGTTGTGCTTCTCATGTATTAAACTAATTTATACTTGTAACTGAGGTATATAATACCATCTTCCTTAGTTTACAGCTAACACAGGCAAGCACAGAGATTTAGTGACATGCTAAGGTCATGTAGCTAGTGAGGACTAGATTTGAACCCAAGCAGCATGGCTCTGGAGTTGGGATCCTTACCCTAGCAACAAGGAAGAATTTATAGTATGGTCTACAAATCCGAGTTTTAATTGCACTTTGAACTTCTTGAAAACAAACCCATAACACCAAGACACAAAAACCCTCTTTCCAACAAATGGTACAGGAACTGGACAGCCAAATGCAAAAAATTAATGTAGACTTTTGACAAAAATTAAAATGGATCAGACTAAAATTTAACACACAAAACAAAAATGTAACATAGGAGAAAACCTAGATGATATTGGGTGGGATGACTTTAAATCACCACCAAAGGCATAATGCCTGACAGAATACATCAATTTCCTAAAAACCAACCTCTGCTCTGAGAGAACATGCCACATGCCAAGAGGACAAGCCCCAAACTAGGAGAGAATATTAGCAAGACATCTTGATAAAGGACTGCTATTCAAATATGAAGAACTCTTACACAAAATTCAACAGTAAGGAAAGAAATATCCCCATTAAATTTGGCAAGGATTGGGTAAACAGGTGCTCTCAATCATTCCTGCTGGGAATGTAGAATGTTGTAACAGACCTGGAAAAGTTTGTTTCTCACATAACTAAATGTACTGTTATTTGATTCAGTGATTGCACTCCTTGGTATAGATCCAAAGGAATGGGAAACTTACATCCACACAAAAACCTGCCCATGATAGAGCTTTATTCCTACTTGTCATACCGTGGAAGGAACCAGGTTGTCCTTCAGTAGGTGAATGGATAAGCTGTGGTACAAATCCAGACAATGGAATATTGATTGGGCACTAAAAATAAATGAGCTATAAAGCTCTGAAAAGATATGAAGGAAACTTAAATGCATTGTACTTAATAAGGGAAAGCAGCCAATCTGAAAAGGCTACATGAATCCAACTCAGACATCCTTGAGAAGGCAAACAATGAACATTAAAAAGATCAATGGTTACAGAGGTTGTAAAGAAATAATGAGTGGGCAGAGGTTTTGGAGCAATGCAAATACTCTGCAATCTCTGACATATGCATATCACCCATTTGTCCAAATCCATAGAAAAACCAAGTGAACTTGAAAGTAATCTATGAATTGGGGGTGAATATGTTAATGCAGATTCATCAACTGTAACAAATGTACTCTATGTTGAGGAATTATTGATAATGGGGAAGGCTATGCATGTGTGGGGGACAGGAGGTTTATCAGAAATCTCTATCTTCCTCTTGATTTTGCTGTGGAGCCTGTATCTACTTTAAGTCTGTATATAAAAAAAGATGTGTGTATATATAAAATTACATGAATAAAAAACAACAAAAAAGCCACCAGACACACTATCTGGAGTTCTAAACAGATCAAGTATTGAAAAAACCATGAACAAAGCCCAATTTCCTACAGGCACTTGATAATTCAGACTTAACTGCAAAGGGCTCTATTAGTCTCCCTGCCATTCATTCACAGTCCTGAAGAGTACAATGATATTAAACCATTTGCAGAATCCTACTTAGGGGGAGACAAGAAAGCCATAGCATTAAATGTGAACGGGAATAAAGGGAGAACAAAATCTTCTTGGCTTATCTCTAATTGTTTGTGTCCTATTAATTTGGTCTCATTACATTTGTTTTAGAGAAGGCAGGCATTAAGCCTGAATGCTGTCAATTTCTAAATGAAAAACAAAGCTAAGTACTTCCAAAGACTTAAGGAAACCTTGAAGAAAAGAAACGTATGTCCACTCTTTAAAGTGACAGAGGTAATTAGAATAACGGTAATAAAAACATTGTACAGATACCTATAAATTTCATAAGCACAAAGTTTATTCTGAATCATTTTATACAATCACTGAAAAGGATGTTCATTACTTTAGCTATTTAACAAACCAAATTTCCAAACAATACATGGTAGTATGAAAATGTAAGAAATTTACAAAAGCTGTACAAAATAACTTAACGTTTAAAAACTAGACTGATACAGTCTGTAAGATCTCTTCAAGAGAGATGCACAATTTTATGTATCTATATAGTTTTTTTTAGGGGGTAAAAGAAAGGATGCTTTAAGGCTTCTTTCAGAGTAATCCTTTTAGCTGGGTCATACTCCAACATTTTGTGAATGAGGTCAAAGAGAAGCTCATGTTCAGAGTCCTGAGAAATCATAAATTCCTGAAAGGAAGAGAAATACAGTTAACAGCCTTTTCTACTACCATTTATTGTAATTTTATTTCTCTACCATCATAAAAGGGGAAGCTCAAGGTTTTTGATCATTTAAAGCAAGGACCCAGGCTTACCTTCAGGGGTTTACAACGCCTTGAAACATATCTGCCAGCAGAACTGTGTTCATCCCAGTCTAATCGATCATGATGGAAATATTTACGTTTCCTAAGAGTAAGTGAATATGCACTCATGTTTATAATGTTGACAGTGAGGACTTATTGAGGACTTATAATACCTAGCCAAGTGATTGGTTTCAGTTACACTTTTAGAGATCAAAGACTAACACTTTTTCTAGAGACTTAAAGGCAGCCTAGATATAGTTACTGGCTTCCCAGCAAGGCAATCTGCTACTGAAGTGAAAAACCTTTAGTCTGACTTTATTGTTTTACTAATTTCTAATCAGAATACACAACCAAGTGGTATAAAGATGGCATTTTTAAGTGAAACATACCTGGTTTTCTGTATCATATGTTTTGGTAAAGGTCCAAGAATTCTTTCCATCATTGCTAAGTGCTCTTTACTATCATGTGTCTAAAATAATAAAGAACAAATTTAACTATCTCTACTTTCACACTGTGTTTTATTTTCAGTTAACATAGCTGCTAACCTTCTAGTCCACAGATGATTTAAGGTGATCACTAAAAAAGGAATACTTTTACCAATACAGCTATAAAAATACTAAAAAAGGAATACTTTTACCAATACAGCTGTAAAAATACTATCAGGCCTATAGAACAAGCTCAGCAATGATTTCCCTAAATGAACATGGATGATTGTTCATGATATACTTAAAGTAATAAATTACCAAGGAAGTAAAAATGCCAAATAGCATCAGAAGTCCATGACTATTGTTTCTTTAAACTTATCTACGATTAACAGCTTATAATGAGGGGGGGGAAAAAGCTACCTAATGTATATACCAGGCACTAAAGTGTTCCCTCACATTAACAGGCACTTCTCTAGTGAAAAGCCCAATGAAACAGATCATTGTCACTTACAGGAAACACTGTGAACCCAAGGTAGTATTCAATAAGAATACATCCTATACTCCAGACATCACATGGCTGGGACCATCCTAGGGCTGCAAAACAAAGCGAACTGTTAGGAAAACAATCCTCTGTATTTCTTAAGACATTAGAAATATATATATAATTTGTTGTTTGAGCTGAAAAGATCCTAAAGGAATCACTTAATCCAAGACTGAATGTAACATAATAGCACAGCATGAAAAGTTAGGGTTTTGGCAACACATGGTCTCAAATTCCAACTGTGGTTCATTCTTTTGGGACTAGTTATTCAGAAGAAAAAAAAATTGTGAACCTCAATTTCCTAACCTGTAAATGGGAGCTATCTACAGCATCTAAGGACTGACTAGACACCAAAGTGTCTGAGATACAAAAGGAATTAAATGATTGTTTTGAAACCCCGACACGTAAGACAAATACGCGAAGTGAATTCTGGCAAGGTTAAGTCCCTTAGCCAAAGTCCCAGAACTAACTATTTGGAACAATTACAAGCTTAAGACCTTTAATATCTTTTATGATACTAATCCTTACAGGGGAAAAGGTAAAAAGTCCCACGTTAAGTAAATTTTGAAGTTTGATTTAATAAAAATATATACAGGTGTCCAAAATACAATTAAGAAAAACTTGCCCAAAATAACTTCAGGTGCCCTATAATGTCTTGTAGATACCAATGTACTGTGATGTTCATCATCGTATGTTGCACTTCCAAAGTCTACAACTTTAATATCTGGATTTATTAAGGTACGTTCATCACGTTTCTGAAAATCATAAATGATAGTTAGTTAAGGTGTAATATTAAGGCATAAAAATATTCACTTGAAACTATGGGGTTAATACACTGACGGACTTACTATTTTGGGATTATATGCCTCTGTGTAGTCAGATTGCACAAATAAGATGTTTTCAGGCTTTAAGTCTGTGTGAGTCAATTTATTACTGTGGAGAACTGTGAATGAATAAAGAAAAAGTTGCTGTAATCTGAGAATCAAAAACCAAAGACCTTACAAAACTCAGAAGCCACCCTGTAACAAAAAACTTCTGACACTTTTTCCAAATGCCCAAAGGTGAGTTGCCAACACTCAATAGCCTGCTAGAAAGCCACCCACTACGCCCTCCTTAAAAAGTTGGTCCACTGACAGTTAACTGCTTAGAAAGTGAAGTAGTAACTTTCTTATGAAGCTGATATTTGCCATTCCTTAATTTTAACCCAGAGATTCTAGGTTAGTATTTCCAGGAATGAGAAAAGCACAGCTCAATCTCCTACATGGAAATCTATTATTGTATGTTGGACGAATGCAGTAAACAGACCAACAGCCTGTAACTGACTTTATCTTTCTCACACCTACTTTAAGTCAGGCTTAAAAGTCCTAAATGTTAGATCCCATTTTTTTTTCTTAAAGATCTCAATTAGCCTGGCATTAAATTAATCCAATAAAACTAAGTTTCTGGAAGATATGTCAAGTACTTACAATTCACAGACTTGCATATCTGATATGCCATCTTCCTGATATGATCCAGTCGAAATGGCAGAAAACCATTTTCCTTAATGAAGTCGTAAGTACTAAGTCCTAGCAGTTCAAACACGATACAAATGTGACCATGATGCTCAAACCACTCCAACATCTGGACACAGCGGCTGTTAACACAGAAAAAATAAGTACAACTTCTCCCAATTCAAAGCTGATGCTATTTTCTAAGTTCTATTTTGATACTTACAATGTACTGCTGGGGTCAGTTGTGTTTAAGTGTTCTAGAACTTGTATTTCTGAGCGGGCAGCTTCACAGTATCTGTCCACATTTTTAACTATTTTGACTGCTACACGTCTACCTCCCCTGTTAGAGAGAGTTAAGTCCAGAGAGAGGATTAAAGTTGGCGGTGTGAGAGGTGAGACAGAGGCTTCCTCCTAAAACCACATATATGAAAATATAACTAATTCAACTACTCTTGAAAGAGCAACAGGAAAGAAGACTGCAACAAACTGCATACACCTAGAGTCAAGAGCTGACCTCATGGAAAAGGGTAACGTACTAAAGCCGTGGTCCTGCGGAATCCAAGCCCTTCCCCCACCCCAGCTCACTGGCAGGAGGAAGAGGAACGGAGCAGGGAGGGAGTGGAGATCTGGGACTGCTGAATACCAAACTCTGGAGATCTGCTCTGGGAGCACAAACCTACATTTCATGGTGCTTGCATGATACTCTAGTAATTAGGGGGCTGGAAAGCTAAGACAGGCAGAATTCCTGGAGAGACTAAGATTCCAGCTGCTTGTGTAGAGAGTAAGTCAAAATTAAAAAAAAGATAAGAATGATGTCCAAGTCCATTTTTCTATTACTCTTTTCAAACTGTGCTTCTTTTTTAACCCATCATTATTTGTTTAACCCATTCTAATTTATGGTCTGGCATTCAGGTTTGATTATATGTTAAGTACTCTTCTAAATACAACTCAATAATAAGTAACCAGAATGACTGAGCATGTGGTAGTCAGTAATACATGTTGATTTACACAAAATTCTTATCAGACCACCACTTGCATGAATTTCTTGGTCCTTCAACTGAACTATGGATCAACAGTTCTAAGTTACAACAGTATTGGGAAATTACCACCTCAATTTGCATTCTAAGACTCAAAACATATGTACATAAAGCAGTTTCTTCCTATAGTTATCTGTCACTGGCAAATATTACATGAAATCTTCCTTTGGTCCAGATTACCAGAAAACTGAGGAGCTCTAGTTCTCAGAACCAACCAATAGTGGGAAGCCTTCTCTAATAATTCATATAGAAAACCCCTGCCATTCCAAAGGGGAGAAAAATTTCAAACAGGAAACAAAAAATGTAAAAGGAAGATTTCTTATACTATCTTAGGACATACTAAATGTGTGGACATCAATCTAGAAGAGTTCTCAGCCCTAGCTATGTTATCAGGATGAATTATGGCACTTTCTAAAAATACAGGTTCCTAGGTAACAACCCTAAAAATTGCTTAAATATGATCAGGGTAAGCAAAACAGAACAAGTAAAACAAAACCCAAAAACAAACACAAACAATGGCCACTGCCCACTGGGTAACAAAAGAATACTTTCTGAACAAAACCTGTTCTCAGCTTAAAACTGAAAATTAGAAGACACATGTACAATTACTAATTAATGCTTAAAAATTGTAACAAAGGGCTAGTACCTTTCACTGGGAGTTCCTATATTCAAGTCAAAAACCCAGCTAAACTAGTATAATGATAAATATGTATCTAACTCATGTTCTAAAGCTAAATACATGTTCTACATGACTGACCTCCCCAAGTACAATCCCAGGCTAAGAAACTTACGCTTTATGATCAATGCACTCCACGACTTTCCCAAAAGCTCCTTCACCTAAAGTTTCAACAATTTCATCTAAAAGAGAGATACATCTCAGTCATACAAAGAAGTAGAAACAGTTTACTTATCATAATAAATGCTATTAATGCAGATTATTCTAATTGATCCTATAAATTTCCTCATCACTAGATATCTTATTGGTCAACACTGTCAAAAAAAACATATAACTATTTTTAGGTTTAACTTCATTCTTAAACTAATTTAATTAACTTGATTTACAGTTTTGGAAGTTCTGCATAACAAACATTAAATTTCTAAAGAAAGTAAAAACACAATCCCCCCCACCAAAATAAACGGAAAAAAAACAAAAACAGAGAAAGAAAGATTTCCAAATCCCTGAAATCTTAATCTATATACAGATTATGTTATCTGAAAAGTTAATAAGTGTTGAAAAATATTCTATACATCTTGCACTTAGTACGTCTCCACTCTGACAGATCAGGTGACCCTCCTCATCATCCTCTACACTCCCGGTTCTTTTCCTTCGGTGACTCTTCTGGAAACGTCAAGTGGGCGGCACCAAGATCATCCAGCCAATCAATATACCCGAGTGAATTCAGGGCAGAATACGAAATTCATTCAGCGGGGAGATATTCAGGCATTCAGATACACGCCAGGCCACAAACGGTTGGCAGGAGCAATTTCAAATTCAGTCCCCAGAAATTCACAGGGCACATAGTTTATGTTAACAGGAGAAAAACATGGCAAGGAACAGATTTTCAGATAAGATACTCAAAGTGGCAAGGCAACAAAACATAATACAATTGTTTTTTCTTAAAAAAAAAAAAAAAGCTTAGTTGTAGCATTCACTGAAGCATAATTTTAAGTTTTTAGTGTCCTAATTTAATGTTGTAAAATTGTAGGATGTAATATCTACATGTCAAAGTCGACCATGGCCAACCTAAGATTTCCTTGCTAATCTATGAAAACAAATAGTGAAACAGTAAATAAAATCAAAGTCCTAATTTTGGGGAGAAAAAATAATTTGGCATACAAGAATAATACTATGGCATATTAAATGTCATTTGAGCTGATCTCCAATTTAACATATATCATGTTCAAATCTGTTAAGTGGTTTGCATAGTGAAAAAAAGGATTAGAGTACACTTTAACAAAAAGCATTCTTACTCCTCAATCATCCAAAATTACATGCTAATTTTTGTGATTGTCTTCAATTTATCAAAAGAAATCCTATTTCTTGAACACTACAAAAACTCTCAGATCTTGTAATCACTGCTATAAACTAACCTAAATTTATAACATCCATCATTTCACTGGCATGACAGTTAGCTGCTAACTAGTAATAAAACTGGCTACCATGCAAATATGTACTGTGTCTCAGGAATTTCCTATCCAATGCACAAACACAGAAAAGAATCTTCCCAAGTTAAAATTGAGATGACTTCATTTTAAACAGAACTTTCTCAAATGATCAAACACAAATTCAAGTTTTCCTGTTCCACATAGGAAATAAAATATCCAAAATGTTTTAAAAGAGCTCATACCCCATGTGAACGATGATGTGAAGTACTGTGGTGAATCCTGTGTTTGCTTTTATAACTACTTCTTCCACTTCTACCAGAGGACTTGCTACTATGGTTCTGGTATCTGCTTTCATGCTCTCTATGGCGATGTCCAGGTTCACATACTTGATTGTAGTCATTTCTGTATTCATCAATGTACCGTCGACTATGACAATCTTTCTCATTTATGGATCTTCTTTCTAAATAATAGCTAGAAAATGAAAAATATTTTTTCAATGCTTTAATACTAAATATCAAGTTCTCAGTAAATTCCAAGACAGTATTCTTAATTCGATTTTATGCTTTCCCCAGCAAAAGAACAAAACAAAAACCAACACAATTTTACAAACATTACAAGCTATCACTGGAAACAGAAAGGAATGGCAATCAGGGCTACTCACTTTAAATGATACTAGTTTTTAATCATGAAAAAGTATTTCCACATTAAGATACATTCGATACCCTCCTTACCTATCAGATGTTTTAGAGTGATTATATTTGCAGTGCTTATTCTCCTGGGCACTGCTGTGTGATCTCTTCTTTCTTTTATGACTGCTGCTACTCCTCCATTTTCCACAATCCCAATCTTTTTCATCCCAATCAGGACAGTAAGTTCTCTTTGAGTGTCTCATCTGTAAAACAAGTTTTTCCCAGTTAAACTGTACGTAACTCCACATCAACACAAAGCAGTTTAATGAATTTTTTTTTGCAAATTCACCACAGTTGTGACATTTTAACTAATTAAGTCAAAGTTCAAAAGTCATTGTCACCCGATTCAAAACACTAATAAACCCAAAGATCACTGTCCCATAATCTGGAGTCTGGACTTTTATCCAAGTCCAAGTCACGCTCAGATCTATCTGAAGAATGTAAGGAAAGAAAACAGGGTGGGGTAGGGAGAAATCCCATTTGCCAACTTTGGTAAAATCTTCCACCTTCCTGCCAGCAATACAAATGCAATACAGGTCTACATATGTAATTCTCTCCAGTTAAATGTGTATTAGAAACTAGCCTCCAACTCATATACAATTATAAGTGCTCTTGGAAATAGAACCATCATGATCGAGTATTTCTATAAAGGAGATAAAAGTGGTCACGGTGCTTCCCATTTACCATTTAATTTCTTTCCTCGGGTTCCTAAACCCGATTTTTAACACCACCAAAAGGGCAAAGACACTCGCGATTTTCACTCCAACCCTCTGAAGACTCAACTAGACATGATGTCTTAAAACAATATGCTCCTTCATTCTCTCCATTTCCTCCGTGCAGTTCTTCACGGGGGCATGACTGGCGCAATTGCAGAAAAACAAGTGACTACCACCCACAATGCGTAGCGTCGCCTCCTCCGCCCCGCCGCCATTTTAGAGCTCGGCGGCCGCCACAGCCGCCGCAGACAACATGGCGCTCGCGGGCGCCCAGACTCGGCCCTCCCCGCCACCTCTTGAGGAAGGCGAACATTCCCTGCCTAGCACATACTGTCACTACCCTCCACCAGTGTCTGAGGCGTCGCGGTTCCGGCAGTCACTCGCTGCGACAGCCTCAGCAGAGCCGGGAAGACGAGCGGGCCGCCTTTGTGGCGTCCAGAGGGTGAGGGAGAAGAGGGGTCGTCGCGCCAGAGACTGCGGGAGGCAAACAAGCAGAGAGACGGGCCGTGATCACCTAGCCCCCTTCCTCCTGCGTCTTACCGTCCTGGTCAGAAGCCTAAGCCGAGGAGAGGAAGCTCGCAACGCGACCACGGAGAGCGCCAGCTGGCTCCGACGGGCTCCGGCAACAAAATGGAGCTGACGGCGGCGGACTCGGAACGCGACTCCCCGAAAACACTGGTGACGTGGGGAGGGAGGCGGGGCTCTGCGGGTGTTGTGTGCGCAGGCGCCGGTGGGGAGCCCGAAGAACCCAAGGTGGAAGTGGGGAAGATGATGGTAGTTGCCGTGTGGGTGGGCCCCGGGCTCCTTTCTGATTCTGGAAAAAAGTACTGAAGAGAAGGGTCTCCTCCATGCTTATTAAAAATCGTACTTGTGAGCGCTGGGAGCAAGGAAAAGTGAGTGAAGCAGGATACAGCTAACCTGTGCTCTGATTGCAGTCACTAAAACAATGCTTTAAAAAATGACACCGCCTGCATCAAATTGCCGAAAGCTAGTGTCTGGATTTTGGCTTTTGCTCAAGTTCTGGGACTTAGGTCTTTAATGGTTGGGATTCACACGCACTGGAATTGGATGAGAAAGATTTCACAAAGGTACTTACAGTTGCGAAAAAGACCGGGCGAGAGGTCGGGAACAGGAAGTGGGGGCTCTTAGCTAAGAAACATTTCCGCATTAAGAGAGGCCTCTGCAGTGTTAAGGCCAAGTGAAGGGAGAAAATGGAAGGTCGTGAAGAAAACACAAGGGTTATCGGGAAATAACCTATGACAGACAAATCAAACTAATTTGATAAATTGCTGATCCTGACCCACACGCCCCGCCCTCCATTTTGTCACTTGAGAAAACTCATTCCAAACTTTGTGGAAAACAAAATTATCACACATTACGGTGAAGTATAATTTTAATTTTACAGGAGTCTGGGGAAAGGAAATCCTGGGGCAAAATGCCTCTAAAAACCGAAATCAGTCAAAGGGAGAAATAAAGTTTAAAATCCGTTTATTGCTTAAAAAAGTGCAGTCCATACCATCTTTCTCCTGCTCAAGCAGCAGCAAAACCGGCCCTCCGCCTCACCTCTCAGGTACAGATAAGCCCTCTGTTACCCAGGTAATTACCCACTGATAGGGAGATGAACTTCTCCACCTCTGAGGAAAGATGCAAATGTACCAAAGCCATACTTCTTCCCATCCTAGAACGCCTGTTGATATGCAGATGTACCAAAGCCAGGCGAGATATTCTGGAAGTGTTTCAATTTTACCCACAGGCCACCCATCCAGAAATCTTGCCTTACAATTTATTCGTCCCTCCTCTTCCGATAACATACAATAGCAACAGCAAGTAAAATCTTGATAATCCTCAAGCCAGAGGATTCAGCCTGTGCAGATTAAGAAAATGTACTTTGCAGCACGAGCTCTCACTTAAGCACAAGGTATGTTTCTACACTTGTTTACTCATTCCTAACATCCATGTTAGATTGCTCACAAAACTTTTACCAAACATTAGACAAGCCTCTCTTTAAGCATTTTTTTTTTGACAACAGCAACACAATCATAATTCTCAAACGAGAGGATTCAGCTAGGTTCAAAGTCCCATGCAGATTAAGTCCAAAGCTCATCCATCACAGCCATCACGCGGCAGGTGCAGCCAGGGGGCGCATCCAGGACACAAGGACTGTAGAAGCAAATAACTGTGATTGTGGGGGCCACTTTGCTGCTATTCCAGGAATACACAGGAGGCCAGATTCCAGGCCTTTTCCCCAAGGTGCCCGAAGAGCCAACCATCGCCGGTCCATGTGACAAAATGTCCAGGGCCACGTCCATTTTATTCTTAATTGCTGCACCCATTCTTGCAACGCACGTCCAATAAAGTGGGTGCCTTGATACCTCTCAATCACCGGTGACCAACCATAGGCTGCAAAGAGACTCTCTAGGCCCCTCTTGGTGGTTTGCTGATCTGCACAACGTGCAGGGCACTCCTTCCGGGTTCAGCTGAATTCTTCGAAGGTCAATGGCAAGCCCCACCAACAGGCTACACCCCACATTGTCTTTTGCCCTACGTGCAACACTGATGTAGCCATTTGGCCACATCAGAGGCAGGCTTTCCTTCTAGCCAGTGCACCTGGGCCAATGCATCTGCTTTACCATTCCCTGGGGATGCCAAAGGCAAATAGCCAGTCACATGATATACGGTAGGTGTCTGTGCCACACCACTCCATGGCCTTTGGGTCCGATCTCTCACCCACCCCGCGATGGGATACGTGGTTATTACCTTGGTCAGAGCTGTTTGGCGATTGGCTCCGTAGCTAGCCAGTTGCTTCTCTGTCAAGGTGACCCGGACCTCTGCTCCTTTCCATAGTTGTAACCAGGCTCTGCCGGCAGCAGGAGCAGCAGCAGAGGCAGAAGCAGTAGCCTTAGGCTCAGGCCACGGGCAGGGTCAGCACGGCCAGCAGCGGTGGTGGCGCCTCCACAACCACACGAGTGTAGATACATGTCCCTTGGCGTGAGTGCCACTTCTCCCCATCATTTCTTGGGGCGGCCCTCCCAAAGGTTGCACTGATTATAACAGATTCTGCGTTCAGAGGAACCCTGCCGACTGTGCCAGGTTAGTCCAGGGAAAGGAAATCCCGGAACAAAATACCTCTAAAAATCGAAATCAGTCAAAGGGAGAAATAAAGTTTAAAATCTATTTATTGCTTACAAAACTGCAGTCCATACCATCTCTATCTCCTGCTCAAGCAGCAGCAAAACTGGCCCTCCCCCTCACCTCTGAGGTACAGATAAGCTCTCCGTTGCCCAGGTAATACCCATTGATACGGAGATGAACTTCTCCACCTGAGGAAACATGCAAATGCACTAAAGCCATACTTCTTCCCATCCTAGAACGCCTGTTGATATGCAGATGTACCAAAGCCAGGCGAGATATTCTGGAAATGTTTCAATTTTACCCACAACTGGTCATATTTGCACAAGAGAGCAACGTAGATAACCAGCCCTATCAGATGCACAACTATTGTAGGGTAGAGTGATGAGAAATAACACATTCCCAAAACTCCTATGGTTTGCATTCCTTAAGTTTCTCTTCTTACTGGATTTAAAATGCCTTAAAAACTGTTAATTCTTAAATCCTTACAGTGGGGTCAGGATCACTAAATAATAAGGTAAAATACTTCATGGTGAAATTCATCACAGTAAGTTGTGAAATTTATAGCTGTTCTGGATATGTTTAGTAGCACATTTAAATATTAAGCAAACTTGGGGATCCCAGTCTGGAGGGTTATAACCGATCATGTAGGAGTCATTGTGCTAAGCACCATACCTATATTCTCTTAATCCTAAGAGCCTGCAAGATGAAACCATATTCTATTCTAAGTAAAAGTTGCAGTGAATGACTGTGCAGAGTAATTTAGTGTATTTAAAATAACTTTAAGAGAAATCTCCACAGTAAAAGACAGCACTGAAAAAATCCTGTATTGAAAAAAGTGCTTTTCAAAATGGTTTTAAATTTAGCAAAGCCCAAGTCCAGCCAGTAACTAATTTGGGATATACTTTTATTAGTTTCATCTATGAAATTATTTCAGTGGTCCTTTAAGGGCATGTTATGGGCTGATGGGGGGCTATATCCCCTCACATACTCATTTTTAATTGTAAGGCCTAACTCCCACTACTGCAGACTGTGGCTGTATTTGTATAAAGGACTTTTACATCTCGCTTGGCTTTAGCGCATTTGCATATCCTCAGAGGTGGAGAGAAGTTCATCTCCATGTCAATGAGTAATTACCTGGGCAACCAAAGGTGTGCCGGAACCTGAGAGTTTAAGGGGAGGGGCTGGTTTGCTTGTTTGCTTCTTCCGGAGCAGGGGAGGGAGAGACAGCACTGGATGGCAGTCTGTAAGCAATATATGGGTTTTAAACTTTATTTCTCCCTTTGACTGATTTCAGTTTTTAGAGGTATTTTGCCCTAGGATTTCCTCTCCTCGGACTTACAAGAGGTAATTAAGGTTAAATGATGTCATTAACGTGGGTCCTAATGCAGTATGATTGGGGGCTTTCTTTTTAAAGAGATTAGGACATAGGCAGGTGCGAAGTAAAGAACGTGTTAAGACAAGAGATGGTCATCTATAAATCAAGGTGAGAGGCCCCAGAGTAAACAACCCTGCCCATATCTTTCTCACATCTTCTAGTCTCTATAATTGTCAGAAATTTTTGTTTTTAAGCAACCTGGCCTCTCTAATATAGTGCATACAATTAAAAAATATTTTGGTGGAGATTGAACTTGTAACGTTATTTTCTAATTAGTGAAGTTCAGCATTTTCTTTTGTGACTTGCCCATTCATACATTGCATTTCTGTAGTTCTTTTGTCCTTTTTATTCCAAAAACTTGTCATTTTTCATGTAAATAAATCAGTTCCATCTTTACATTGTCCATGTTTGTAAACAAATTCCTTTCCACTTCAGAGGAATTCTTTGAAATGTTAACTTTTTCCTATGTTTCCTTTAAAAAGGCAACTTTTCTATCCTTCTGGAATTTTGGTTAATTATGTGAAGTTAAATTCTTGTTATTTTTCTCCATACCATTTACCAATTATCCTAACATAATTTATGAAATAACCCTTCTCTTTTTTAATGACTTTGAATACTGCTTTACATACTAAACTCCTATATATACACTACTGTTTACATTATTGTTCTATTATTTTAGCTTTATCCCCCACTCCATCAGTTTTACTATTTACAGCTTTATAAAGATTGGAGAGAATTCCTTCTTCATTGTAATTTTTTTTTAATTTCCACCACCATTTATGCTTTCAGAGTTGTTTTCAGAATTACTACATTGCGTTTCCATCGCTCTACCTTTACCACATTTGGTACAAATTAAATTTAATTGGAAAGAATCATCAGTTTTCAGTTCACTAATGAAACAGTAACTAATCCACCCACTTTGCTAAACTGATTATAGTTGAACCTTTTGTATTATAATCTGTTTACAAGTCTATTAGTTCCTTAGCTGTGCTCCCATGGAATAGGCAGTGTCCTATGCACCTTTGTACCCAAGCCTGGAAGAAGCTTAATAAATTACTAGTTTTAGTTCAGACAAAAATAGATGAGAAAGATCTCCAGAGATACCCAACATGGAGCTTATAAATGTGTTAAGTGGATTTGGAAATTACCAAGTTCAACCAAAGTATAAATTGTAACTACTCAATTTGCCATTAACCAAAAAGTCTTGAACTTTCTACTGGAGAAGGCTACAAACTAAGATCTAACAGGACTTAAATATTCTAACGGAATAGGTGAAGGTACAATTCTAGAGTGCTCAAGAAGGTATCACGTGTAGTTTGATTATACCATCCCTTAAGCTCACCTATTTCCCTTTTGCTGTGAAAACATGATTATCTGGCAATTTCTGATAGTCTAGATTAAGTGTTGGCACTTTTACTTACTGGGCCAGATAGTGTTTTAGGCTTTTAGGCCATTTAGTTGTTGTCACAATCAATCGATACTGTTCTTGTAGCACAGAGCAGCCAGACAGTACATACAATAAATAAAAGGGAATGGCTGAGTTCCAAGATGTGACTTACAAATACAGGTGGCCAGTCTAAGGGCTATAGTTTGCCAACCTCTAGACTAGATGGGGAACCATATTACTCTCTTTTTAAATGATAAGCAATGTTCTAGTCTTCTTAGTAGTTTATATTACTGCCGACTAATACATGGAATGAACATCACCCAACTGCTAACGTGCAGTGTAAACCAGTTAACTCTGTGTGAGTAGACAGAAATCAGTGTTCTGACTCCTGATCCTCATGGTGCCTACGACAGGCCCAAGGTGGGCAGCCAGAATACCTATCTATGAGATCCTTACAGCTCTAACCGAGCTGACAAGAAGAGTTCTAAGAACCAAAAGTCACCATATTGGCAACAGTAAAAAAAAAAGAAAGTAGATATTAGGATAAAAACTGAGGGAATGCCAGTCAATAGAAAAAAATACCCTGACAATTAGTAAAAGCCTCTTAAAAGAGTAATGACAAAAAAAAATAAACATGTTAGAAGATACCAGGTGTAAGGGGCAAACAAACTGGTAAAAAAGAGGCCTTGACACTAATTCTAGAAACCTAAATGACTAAATTAAAAGGGTGAAATAAAATGTGAAGGCATTAATATAACTGGCACCTCAGTTTAGTGGAAGGTATAGATGGTAACAGGAGGGCTGCAAGCTAACTCCCAAATTGTAGTTAACAAAGAATCAAACATTAATTAGATCAGCCATCTGCAGAAATGATACAAACCAAGGAACATTTGGTTATCTGTTTTAGGAATACCCAAAATCTAACCAAGGTTATCTAGGCAGTGAGCAGAACATGATTCTTGATGAAGTCAATGGTAGAGCCTGAAAAAATCACCTGATCAGGTAGCCTTATGGTGGAGATAAATATGTTTAGGAGAGCAGCTTCCTTTTACTACAGAACACATACAACATTCCAGAAACTTCACACACATTATTCCATTTAATGCTCACAACAGTCTTATGAGGGGGTATTATTTATGGATGAGAAAACTAAAGCTTGGAGATAATTAACTTGCCTTAAGTTATTGGTAGGGGCAAAGCTGTGATTCAAGCACAGCCCAGGACTCTCCAACTGATACTCAAACAACTCATTGCTTTTTTAAAAATGGATTATTGTAGAATTCTGTCCTGCAATATTTTAAAAGATACACTTTAAAAAAATACTCCTTGGGCAAATCAATTGGGAAGTTCCGTATTTACTGTATTCTAGAATTTCTCTGAGGCTTCACTGTAAATGCAAAGATCAGAGCAAATGGATTGGCTGGCCTTTTTAGACCATCTCTTTTTAACTGCACAAGATGAGTAATTAATGGAAAATAGTACTTCCAGAATGTGGACTAGGATATGGTAGGAGAATGTAATTAGGGTGCTCAAAAATGCCTAGATTTTGAGGCTCAGCATTTAAAACTAAATATTTACATGTAACAATAAAAAGTTAAAAAAAAAATTAAACTTTAAGAAATACACTGGACATTAGTTAAAGAATATACTCAAGAATAGGAGTAAATGCAATTCTTCCTTTCCCCTATGACATATAATTAGTGTCACATATCAAAAAAAAGATTTTTTATTTAAAGAAATAGAATTATTTAAAAAATTTTAAGAAAAAAAGAATAGGAGTAAATGCTGTTTGACTCCCCTTAGTACCACCAGCTCCTAAAACATCTTCAGTGTAAACAAGAAGAAGGATGATGCAATTTCTTGATGTAATTAAAGCTGGGCAAACCACAAAGGTGTGTTCCTCAGATAGTTGGCCACGTATTTGTCCAGGTCTGCTACAGCTACTGAGCAAATGGGTTGGCATGAATAGTTATATCCTTGATGTGTACATCATTAAGAGGTCGATATGTCTTTTCATTCACTGGTAACTTCTCCAATTCATCTAGAGTTTCCAGACCATCTATTACCCTGAAAGAGAAACAATATGATGTATGAAAATTTCCTCAGATTGAAACTTAATACCAAAATAACTATAGCAATTATAGTCTCCTTAAGAGAAAAGGACCCTGTCTCATAGTTCTGTGAATTCCTTAAAGTTAAGTGTAAAATAAAATATAGATTTGATTTTCTGCCATAGACAAGGACCAAAATTCAGAAATGGGGCCAATATAACTAGTCAAAAGGTTTTCTGTGTTACAGAAAATAACCGTTCAGCATCCATTCCAGATTAAAACTCTCAACAAAATGGGTATAGACGGCAAGTACCTCAACATCATAAAGGCTATATACGACAAACCCACAGCTAACATCATACTTAACAGCGAGAAGCTGAAAGCTTTTCATCTAAGATCAGGAACAAGACAGGGATGCCCACTCTCTCCACTGTTATTCAACATAGTACTGGAGGTCCTAGCCACAGCAATCAGACAAAACAAAGACATACAAGGCATCCAGATTGGTAAAGAAGAAGTCAAATTGTCACTATTTGCAGATGACATGATACTGTACATAAAAAACCCCAAAGATTCCATTCCAAAACTACTAGAACTAATATCTGAAATCAGCAAAGTTGCAGGATACAAAATTAACACACAGAAATCTGTTGCTTTCCTATACACTAATGATGAACTAACAGAAAGAGAAATCAGAAAAACAATTCCATTCACAATTGCATCAAAAAGAATAAAATACCTAGGAATAAACCTAACGAAGGAAGTGAAAGACCTGTACTCTGAAAACTACAAGACACTCCTAAGAGAAATTAAAGAGGACACTAACAAATGGAAATGCATCCCATGCTCTTGGCTAGGAAGAATAAATATTGTCAAAATGGCTATACTACCTAAAGCAATCTACAGATTCAATGCAATCCCTATCAAACTACCAACAGCTTTCTTCAATGAACTGGAACAAATAATTCTAAAATTCATATGGAACCACAAAAGACCCCGAATAGCCAAAGCAATCCTGAGAAGGAGGAATAAAACAGGGGGAATTACACTCCCTGACTTCAAGCTCTACTACAAAGCCACAGTAATCAAGACAATTTGGTATTGGCACAAAAACAGACCCACAGACCAGTGGAACAGAATAGAAAATCCAAACATTAACCCAAACATATACAGTCAATTAATATTTGATAAAAGTGCCTTGGATATACAATGGGGAGATGACAGCCTCTTCAGCAGCTGGTGTTGGAAAAACTGGACAGCTACATGTAAGAGAATGAAACTGGACTACTGTCTAGCCCCATACACAAAGGTAAACTCAAGGTGGATCAAAGACCTGAATGTAAGTCATGAAACCATAAAACTCTTAGAAAAAAACATAGGCAAAAATCTCTTGGACATAAACATGAGCAACTTCTTCATGAACATATCTCCCCGGGCAAGGGAAACAAAAGCAAAAATGAACAAGTGGGACTATATCAAGCTGAAAAGCTTCTGTACAGCAAAGGACACCATCAGTAGAACAAAAAGACATCCTACAGTATGGGAGAATATATTCATAAAAAACGTATCTGATAAAGGGTTGACATCCAAAATATATAAAGAACTCATGCACCTTAACAAACAGAAAGCAAATAATCCAATTAAGAAATGGGCAGAGGACATGAATAGACACTTCTCCAAAGAAGAAATTCAGATGGCCAACAGGCACATGAAAAGATGCTCCACATCGCTAATCATCAGAGAAATGCAGATTAAAACCACAATGAGATATCACCTCACACCAGTGAGGATGGCCAACATCCAAAACACAAACAACAACAAATGTTGGCAAGGATGTGGAGAAAAGGGAACCCTCCTACACTGCTGGTAGGAATGCAAATTAGTTCAACCATTGTGGAAAGCAGTATGGAGGTTCCTCAAAAAAAACTCAAAATAGAAATACCATTTGACCTAGGAATTACACTCCTAGGAATTTACCCTAAGAATGCAGCAGCCCAATTGAAAAGGACAGATGCACACCTATGTTTATTGCAGCACTATTTACAATAGCCAAGAAATGGAAGCAACCTAAGTGTCCATCAGTAGATGAATGGATAAAGAAGATGTGGTACATATACACAATGGAATATTATTCAGCCATAAGAAGAAAACAAATCCTACCATTTGCAACAACATGGATGGAGCTAGAGGGTATTATGCTCAGTGAAATAAGCCAAGCCGAAAAAGACAAGTTTCAAATGATTTCACTCATATGTAGAGTATAAGAACAAAGAAAAAAACTGAAGGAACAAAACAGTAGCAGACTCACAGAACCCAAGAACGGACTAATAGTTACCAAAGGGAAAGGGACTGGGGAAAATGGGCGGAAGGGAGGGATAAGAGGGAAAAAGGGGCATTACGATTAGCAGATGTAATGTTGGGGGGGCACGGGGAGGGCAGTACAACTCAGAGAAGACAAGTAGTGATTCTATAGCATCTCACTACGCTGATGGACAGTGACTGTAATGGGGTTGGTGGGGGGGACCTGATGAAGGGGTAGTTTAATAATCGTAATATTGCACATGTAATTGTAAATTAATGATAATAAAATAAATTATATTAAAAAAAAAAAAAAGAAAATAACCAGAAAAAGTATGCAAGGATGACACTAGTATTATCAGTTCTGCCTACACTGAAAGTCCTGAAGTGGGTGACCACTTTGCACTTTATTGTTTAAATATAGTGTTTTTACTTTTTGCTTCTGGACAACAGAAAGCAATAACAATAAAATAGGAGAAGGGAAGATCGACAGTTAAGCCCATTTCCAGCAAGCTCACTTCACGTTTCCATACTGAGAGCTAGCCTTCAAATATGTTTTGGCAAATTAGTCTAAAACATTTGTTAAGAAAAGGTAGCTTTTTAGATTATACCTCTCAGTGTAACTCAAATCAATTCCCAAGACTTTATATGTACTTAAAACCCCAGGTTTACATTTATTTTGCATTTCCACTGAAATGGTACTATAACCGAATCCTTTTGATTTTACTCCCAAATGTATGACAACTGAGGTCTTTAAATTGTTTCCCACCGTCTGGGTCAGTAAGAGAAAGAGAGACGTAGGAAACACCTCAGGCAAAAAAAACACACACAAAACAAACAAAAAAAACCACTTTTAATAAAGACAGGTATGTTACTATTAACTTGTATAGTGATCCTGAAAGAAAAGTACTGACCCCTCTTTTACAAAATAAAGAAATTGAGACTCAAAGAGTTTATAACTTCCCACGGTCACAGGGCTGGTTAAGTGGTAGACCTTTCAGGTACCTTGAACACTCACACTACTCTTTCAGTATTAGTTATGCTACTGTCACAGCCACCATATGTATCCTTTGCACTGAAATTCCAAAGGAAACCATAGCCAGAATACTCACTTTCCAAATACTGTATATTTCATGTCCAAATGTGGCTGCTTGCCAAAGGTGATGAAGAACTGAGATCCATTGGTGTTTGGTCCATTATTAGCCATAGATACAACTCCTCTAACATTGTGCTGAAAAAGACAGGCCAAAGTATTAATTTAACTGTGTTTTTATGTAAATACTCCAAATATAGGACCAAAACGAGACATGTACTCTTTAACTTCCCAGTATTTAAGGCACCAAGAAAACATAAAGATTTAATCAGCTTCTATTAGGGCCAATCCAAATGTTCCATTTCTGTTATTATCTGGGTCTCTGAAAACTTGTAGGTAAAATGTTTATAAATTAAATTATATTCCCCAATTTTCATTTTCACTTTGGAGAAGTATAGCCACAAACACTTTTAGCAATACCAATGTATAACAGAAATAATCCTTACATTTATATTAAGGAATAGTATGCTGGCATGAAACCATCAGGCAGACAACAAAATCAAAATTCCCATAATCTCTTCACACATACACTGGACTCTGGCTAGTTTCTTTATCTGTAAAACAAGGGAGGTTGGACTAGTTCAGGGGTTTATTCATAATTCAAATGCTCAGAAGGGTCATTAGATAAACTGATAATTGGACAGAATGTAAACATTAGGGAGTGGCAACAGGAATAGTTTATCTCTTGCCTAATGGCATTAAAAATTTTTAAACAACGGCAATAGAGAATGCATCTGTGGGTCTTCAAACCAAGGGCAGTCAGTTCATGACCCCAGGACTGGATGATATAAGGAAGTTCTTGTCTAGCTCTCCTACTATTTGTTATGTAAGGGACTGTGTAAAGGAATTTAAAAGACTTCACTGATTAAGATTGAAAACATGACAACCATGTTCTAGGGAGGTGCCCCAATATAAAACACTGTAAATAACTCCAATGATTGTTCTATCTTTAGCTAGTTGTTAGGGGACACTAATAAGACAAGCAGTAGAGATGCAGCTACATGAAGATATTAATACTTTACTGTCTTCCTAAGAGGTGACTACCAGTCAAATGTAATATTTGATATACACACAAGAATGTATGTGCCATTGGTAACTTAGAAAGTGTCCAATAACTTATTTCTAAGCTTAAAAATAAAACTAAGCAAACTGTTGCATAAGCTTGGGCACTCCTCTCATCTATTACCTCAACCTCTCCAGAGTTCACCACTCTTCTATATCTTTGCACATGCTTAAACAGTATACTGTTTGTGTGTTTGTTTGCAAGCTCTACAAAATACTATCATACTATTTGTAGTCTTCTGGGAAGTGCTTTCTATACTTATTATGTTTCTAGGATTCATATATATATATATGTAGTTTTTGAAAATTTTTTTACTGCTATATATTTCACTGCTCAATATACTACAATTTGTCCATTGTATGATCAATGGACATTTAGGATATTTTTAATTTTTACTATAAAAATAGTGCTCTAGGAACACTCTTGTACATGTCTCCTGATGCACACATACAGGAGTTACTCCCAGGTAAACATCTGGAAATGGAATATGTAAATATTCAACATACATCAACTTAATGTACAAGATAATGGTTCTTAACTCTGGTGGCACAGGAATCACCAAGGAAACTTAAATATAATCAAGGTCCCAATCAGTCCTACTGAGTGTTTTTCTCTACATTTGTGGGGGTGGGGACTTCCACAGGTAAGTCTGTTAACAGCCAAGGCAGAAAACCACTGGTTTAGTATGACAGATTGCTTTAGGAAGCAATCATTAATCAATCTCTAAAAAGTTGTTTTGTTTCTAATTTAGGAAAAGGATGTCTTTTTAAACAACTTATCACCTCCCAATCCCAACTCCTATAACAAAAATAGTATTTCATGATAGGAAAGCAAAATCAAGATAAATTACTCATCCTACCACCCAGAGATAAATACTGCAAGGAAGTTTTTTCAGAATTTTGCTGGGCATATTTTAATGTAACTGAAATATAATACACTAAGATATATATTCTAGTTGAGGAGAATTTTTTGTCTAATTATAAAGTTATTCTCTGAAGGTACAAAGTTTACAAGACCACACGATAAATTGTTAGCTTATGTCATCTCTGGGAAGTGGAACTCATTTTTTTAAATAAGCATGCATTAATTTTTTAATTTTAGAAAAAAAAAAGATCCTTTAGAAAGTTTGAATAATACAGAAAAAATACAAGAAAGGAAATAAAAATCCCTAATTATACAATGTTGAAGATTCATTTGCATGCACTTTTCTTTACTAGTTGAGATCTATTACAGGCACTAAGTAGACTTAATACAGGAATATTCTAACATCTAACAGAAGATGACACAAGTTGGAGATTGATAAGGGGTAATATTGCAATGAAGAGGTCTGACAGTCTTTTTTCTCCACTCTCAAAAGGCCAATGATTCATGTCATTCAACATGAATTTTATACTGAGACAATAAGTCCCTTTGGTACATTACTGATTAAACATATCAGCTCGGACAAAAAGATTAGCTCACTTAATATCAAGATCCATGTGAAGGTCAAATTCCAGTATATATTTTAGGCTAGAACGGCCATTTGTATTTTCTCCCTGACATTATTTATCCAGTGTGCAAAAACTACCATAAAGCATATTCATTTACTAATGATGTTAACCTATGTTACTACAGCATATGTATTTTTTTTTAAAGTCCCATCAGTTTAATAACAATAAAAAAAACCCAAAATGGAAAACTGAGGGGGCAGGGAAGAGAGGCCCCTGGGCCAGGGGAACAGGGAGCCCTGCTCATGGTATCAGGCCTGGCAGCAGGGCCCCCTGGTATTGCTGTTGCTACGAGGTCAGGTGGCAGCGATTGTCCTGTGTGAGCCACTGGTCACCTGAGTCAGGGACCCCTTACTTCTGGGGTGTGCTCAACTTCTGCATGCCCCGGATCTTGTCCAGCAGGCCAGAGATGAAGGCCTCAGTGGATTTGTAACAGTCAACCTGGCAGCCCGGGTATCATCACTCTCCATGTCCAGGAGTTCATCCACATCAATCTCTAGCTCTGGGATCTCCTCGTCCTGGCAGTCGTAGAGGCGAGGGAGCTGCTCCAGGATCCACTCCTCCAGGTTGAGGCGCTTCCGTAGCTCCTTGAGGTCGTACTTGGCCCTGACCTTCCCTTGGCGCCTCACTGGGCCCTCATCATCCGCGCCGCCTGGACCCTTGCCTACAGCCCCAGGAGGGCTTTGAAAATAGACTCGGGGACCTGGACCTACACTGCGCGGCCCGGAAATAGGGGCCGCCAACGCCGCGCCCCCAGCGGTGCCGCTGTGCCAGGGCGGCCGCCGGGGCCACGTGCGCGCGTCCGGCCCCTCCCTGTGCCGCCGCCTCCCGGACGCCCGCCGGCTGACTCGGTCCTACGACTCGGTCCTACGACTCGGGTTAACTCGGGGCCTCGACTCCGCGCGGCTGCGCGGCGAGGGCGGCGGCGGCGGGGGCAGTTCCAGCATGCGGAGCCCCCGGCCCTGGCCTGGCCGTGCCCCGCCCCCTCCCCTCCGATCCGCCCGCCCTTTGTCCCCCGCGGCCGCCGCCCGAGTTCCCAAGTATAAACAGCCATGAGAAAATAGATTCTGAAGTACTGGGGATATACCTTAAGATATTCGCTATATTCATCCTCAAATTTCTTGCCCCAGATACTGTTACCTCCTCTTCCAGTACCTATATTATAAGACAAACAAATCAAAAGAAGTATCTAGTTAAAGTTGAAGAACGGTCCAATTTCTAATAAGGGCTAGTTTACAGTATAACTCTTGAAACACAAAATTTGGTATGTCCTCTCTTCCCCAAATTTCACTTTTACAGACCAGAAAAATAAAGTATCTCTACAAAAAACAAAAGTACTGGTCATATTTTAAGGCTAGGTGCCTACAGATCTGCTTAAGTATTTCTTGCTATGGTAGGGTAGCCTGGTTGTAAATATTTCACATGCTTTTATTTTCCTATTCTTTGTCTACTCTCTTTCTCACAATATATATCTAATACCTTAGATATTAATGGAGTAACTTACCTGTTGGATCTCCTGTTTGAACCATGAAACCCTTGATATTTCTATGAAATATACAGCCATTGTAGTAATTGCTGGCACAAAGAGCCAAGAAATTCTGAAGAGAGTAAAAATAGTGATTGAAAAATTAGGTGGCAGAAACCCATTTTAGATAAAGAACCAGTTGTATTTACTGAAAACACTGTTAACAGCATATGTAAACTACTGTTTAGGCATTATGTTGGATAAAATCACTTCCCTGCCCAGAATACCTTAGTGGCTTTATTCTGTTCTTGGAATAAAATACAAAATCCTTAACAGGGCCTAATAAGTCTACCTTTGCATCTCATGATAATAACCCCTTTCTGTTATTTACTATGTTAACCTCATCAGCCTTCTGAAAATTGGTCCAAAAGAGGCAGGCTTTCCCACCTTGACGGCTTTGGACCTATTATCTCTGTACCTGGAATGTTCTTTTTGTATCTTTCCATGGAGTTGTCTTCATTACCTTTCACACTCAAGTTTAAGTATCACTTTCTGGGCTGGGGCTGTCCTGACTTATTTTTAAATAATTCCCATTATTCCCCATCTCAACAACTGTATTTCCTTAAAGGTATTATCACCTCTAGAATTACTTTTTTTCTAGAATGATTTCCTCCTTTGCCTATTTCTCAGCTAGAATATTAGCTCCATCAGGGCAAATAATGTCTCTTACTCATCATTGCATTCCCAGACTGTGACGAAGATTGCCTTTGTATTTAAGAAGATTAATTTTGTTTTAAGGAATAAGATGGGGATTCTGGCCCAATTTTGTGCTATGTCTAGCCTGTTGTCCCAATATCATTTAGTGAATACTCTATTTTCCCCTAGTGTTTAAAATGACATCTTTATCATATAGTAAATTCCTTTATGTACTTAGGTCAATTTCTAGACTCTAGTTCATTGTGTTGATATGTCTGTGCCAGTACATCTTTTTCTCATTTTTTAAAAATGTGTTTGATGTTTGTTAGAATTAGATTCTCTCCATCATTCTTGGTTGTTTTTTTAAAAATAAAATTTATCTTTTCTCATATATTTACTTCAAAAAAAAAGACAGCCTTTCATAAATAATTACTAAATGGATATACATATCTGACTCTTCTTCCTTCTATCCTTATCATTTAAACAAGTGAAACAATGTATTAAACAGCTCTCTCACCTAATATCTTAATGATTATTTACATTTCCTGATGTAAATGAGCCAAAAGAAAAAGATACAAGCTACTCTATAGTTAGAGAAAAATTATCTACCCTTTCTTTGACCTTTGACATCAGGAAAGGTAAGTGGAAATTAGGTCAGAAATTATGATGGCTAGTTTTCCTGACAATGGTTTTATAGGAAAGTTTTTTTTTTTTAAACCCACTTTTTTGTAGGTTAATTCAAAATGGTTATCCTGTTGAATTAACTCATGTTTTACATGTACATAATGGTACGCACCTCACATGTCTTGGGTGTCCTCTCACAGAAAACTTCTATTTTAATATCACCTACATCTGTATGCAATGTCACCGACTGAAAGGAAGAATGTAAGAACCAGTGAGATTTCTTGAGATGACTTTATGCAATGTATTGTTTCCGTAAAGTTGGTATAATCTGAACAAAAACAGAAATACCATTTCAGAGGTGACCTGTCCAAAAAACAGCTGATAAGCTGTACTTCTTCAAAATTTATTTCAGCAGTAGGAAAAAACTCCAGAAGATTAATATAAATATTAAGGTAAAATGGTATCTGGGCTAAAATTTAATTGCAAATATTGAGATGAAAATAATAAGTTTGAATGATGAAAATAATAAGTTTGAATTTTTCATCAGTAAAAATAAAAGCAATGGTTATATTAGGATTATTAATTTAAACAGTGATTCACCAACATCATTATTTATTGAAAGACATAAGAAAATGACTTCAAAACTTGCCTCCACCATTACATAATTTACTTCTGAAAGACAAGGTTAAAAGCAATTTCTTTCTTGACCAAAGACAACAAACATAAAAAGGGTCAGTGCTTCTAGATCCTAAATGTGCAGAGGTAACCATAATACTCTTTCTTGTTTGCTTTTTATCAGTTGTTTTGATAGCTTGCATACTTCTTTTGTTATCCCTTTACAGAGAGGAGGAAAACTATTCTGAGGCGTCGTTTTTTTCCATTTATCTTCTTGAAACAGTATCTAGAAGTCAGAGTATGGACAAGTTGAAAATAGAAGGCAGGAGTTGGGGTGGGGAGCTTTATTCTCATTGTTTTTCTCCTACTTGAAGTCTAGTTATCCATCTTAGATGCAGAGCAGAAAGATCCAATTAAAATAACCACACCTGGCTGTACTTTTCTGCTCCTCTTCTCCAACTCTCCCCTTTCCATTTCTATGTTGTAATCAATCTTTTCCCATAAAAGGTAAATTCTATGCATTTTAAGTGAAAACATTAAAGAATTCAATTTTGCTTACTTCTCGTTATTTATAATCATCTTACACTGTATGCTTCTACAGCTTACCATTTCTGTCTTGCCACTGAGATTTTCATGCAGTTTTATTTCCCTTGACTGAATTTCTAAAAATTATTTATAATGAAGATATTCATAAGAACTGCATACTACTTACCATTTTTCTTCTGGTTTCGGGAAGTACTGTTTCTTAATTTCTCACAGCCATATGGAGAGATAAAACGATTCTGTATTCCCAAAAGAAAAAAGAATTTTCATTTTCCCTTGTAACTTACCCATGATCATCTTTACTGCATATCGAATACCAACACCCCATCCCCAAGGAATAAAAATCTTGTTATGTAAGTGATGAGATCCTACCGTACTCAAGCCCCTCAGTCTCCTACTTTCTCTGCTTATTCGTTTCGTGCCTCCCTGCGAGTCTTCCAAGAAGCCAGCCAGGTACATTCGGCCTTGGGTCTAGGCCCTGGTCGGCCTGGAACGCTTACACGCAGACATCTGTATGGTTGGTTTCTTCACTTCCAAGTCTCTGCTCAAAAGTCAGGTCTCATAGCCCTGATACCTCCATTCAAAACTGCTTTAACCCTAGTATCTGCCCTGGTCCCTTTTCCCAGAGCACTTATCACGAATATAATATATACTTTCCTAATTTATTAAGTCTGTCGTTCCAACAACACCCTCCCCGCCCAGAATGCTCAATCGAAGCAGTCCAAGAACTAAAACAGCGCTCGACAAGCATTTGACTAAGTGAAGGAAAGAACGAGGGAGGGACCCTAGCCCACACTTACCACTTCGCTTAGCACAGCTGTAGTTAAAACAGAAAAGATGCGATCGCGAACGCCCGCAGCGTCTGCAGATTTGAAACGAGTTTCTCCGGCCACGGGAAGTTGAGCGCGGGACGCATCAGAGGCAACGCGTCTCGCCTGCTCGCCTCCTTCTTCCTCCACTCTCCTATCTCAAACCAAAATGACTAGAGCTGGAGAGACAATATAATCTATCCCCACCTGGGACGCGTTTGACAATGAAAGGGAGCTCAAGAAGCATAACCCGGAACGTTCTGGGGAACTAGAAGTGCCTTGCACTCGGACACAAAACGGCAAGGACCACTTCCCCGCAGCCCTTCCCTTCCCCGCCCATTCCCGTCCTTCCTGGAGGCCCCGCGCAGGATCGGAAGTGGCACCCGGGGAGCTTTCCCGAGACGCGTGAGTCTTGGGCGGTGTCATTCTGTAGGCCGCGGTTCCTGCAGCCTGCGCGAAACCGGGCAGAAGACTGGCTCGTCGTAAGAGCGCCTGGGGCGCTAGTGGGTAGGGGTCCTCACTCAACGGCTTCCCGGCCGTGCCTCCTGGGCTCTCATTGACCTGGAAAAGGCCTGGAGTGGGACTGAAATGAGGGGAAAATGGGTAGCGTAAGAGGGTACAGCTCGCAGGTCGTCAAAAGTGGGCCCTACTAATGTCACTTAACAGTAACAAGCACAGCGCTGCCTCTAGGCCGGGCATCGTGTCCAGCTTTATGGTTAAATCTCGCAGTAAGCCTATGAGCTGGGCACTGTTTAATTTTTAAGAAGGGGTAACAGCGGAGGTTAATTTTGTTACACAGCTGTGGCTCTTGGAGTCATTCTCGTTTTAGTTGTTCTTAACCACCATTCCCCCTATTGTTTGTTAATTGTGGCTACAAGGTACACAGTTTTCCTAATTTGTAAGATGGGAGGTGTTCTGTATTATTTCCAAGGGCTCTTTAAAATGTAACAGTAAATAATTCAAAACTGGTGTAGGGGCCCACTAGAGCTTCACTTTCGCACTTGCTCAGATTTAGAAGAGACTGGAGAGTGGAGTAGCAGTATTAGGACGTAGAATCTGGGGAGTGGTATGGGTATAACGACCATCAGAAGATCTTCCAAGGCTCCAGGGGTTTTTGGAGGCTCCACGTAACTTCAACTCATGTTGAACAAGTGCTCACATCTCTTACTGATTATTTTTGCTGAAAATTCTTTTCAACAAATAGGTTATTTTATTGAAAAGTTTGCTCTTGAAATTACCGGCTTATGAATATTTCATTAAACTTGCAATTGGCTATGCTTTCTTGATAATTATTGTGATACTATGAAATGAAATACTTTTCTTCCAAGACAAAATGTCCATGGATATTAAATTTTAAAATGGAGTTGACAGTGTTGTCTTTTGTTTTGGATATTGACTAGAAGGCATACAGACTGTCTGGGCAAAGTGCCCTACACCTTCACTCTCCCACCTCTTGAGCCTGGCCCTTGTGGAGCAGGTGCTGGTTCCAGGGCAGCCTATCTGCCCGTTCATAGAGTGACCCATCTATGCCTCCCACCATTCTGGTTGCTGACAAAGCACCTATCATTTTGTAAATACTTTTTGATAAAGCACTTTTTAATGCCAGTATTTTGGCATTAAACTAACTCCAGATTCTGCTGTGGTGGGGGGAGGGGGACTGGGTCAGTCTGTGCAGTAAGCATTTAGTGCTCGCCTATGTTGGTGATACTGAGATATGTAAAAGTTCCTGTTCTCCAGTATTTTAGTATACTGGGAGAGACAGGCAAACAGGAGTATAACATTATGAAAGTACTAGGCCGGAAGGGCATGGGACAGGGAAGAGGGAAGCCCCGAGAAGGAAGGTTTGTTAAGAAAAGCTTTATTTAGGAAATTGAAGGAGACTAAAAAGGAAAGGTAATATTTAAAGAAATGGTGAAGGGAGGAAGGTTGTTGAATCAAGTGTGGGAGAACAAGAACAAGCATGTGTGTGGGGCCAGGGAGGAGGGGATGAACAATTACACCTTCTGTACCAGGCATGTGCTAGGTGACTTACACATACTAATCCATTAGCTCCTCCTGATGGCCTGTGAAGTAGGTTGTAGTATCGCTATTTTGTAGATGAGAAAACAAACACGTGAACAAGGTTTAATGACTTACCTGAGATATTATGTGCTGATAAGTGACAGGGTCAGCATTTGAGCCCAGGTATGTATGACTACATGATTTCCTGCTTCAAAGGTCTGGGACTAAAATGTACATGTGTACCATTTTCTGTGTTTTGACTTCAGATACTCAGTTTTTACCTGGTTTCTGTATGTTGTCATCTCGTGTACACCTGGTCCCTACACCAGTCCGACTTGTCCATTCTTTAATCCGTGATTCTTCCCATTCCTGCATGGATTTGAAGGCTCTCCTTTCCTCCTTGAATGACTTTGCATCCCTCTCATTTGCTGAGAGTTGGGACAATGTTGGATTACTGGTGGAACCAAGCCCACCACACACTGTAAACACACTCTTCCTGACAAATGACTTGACTGAAGAAGTGATGGAGGAAGCACTGCAAAAGAAGGCAGATCTCATTCTATCCTACCATCCACCTATTTTCCAACCCATGAAACGCATAACCTGGAAAACCTGGAAGGAGCGCCTGGTGATCCGGGCTCTGGAGAACAGAGTTGGTATTTACTCTCCTCATACAGCCTATGATGCTGCGCCCCAGGGAGTCAACAGCTGGTTGGCCAAAGGGCTTGGTGAGAAGCCTCTTGTTCTTTAATAATTTCCCTACAAATGCTTTGAATTTCAGATTGTCTTTCCAATAGTTTTTTTAAAACTGTTTTAAAGGTTGGGGGATAATTTTTATCCTTAATGAATAAGGAAAGTATAGAAAACCTTCATTCCTGGGCTGAGCTCTGTCATTCCTCATGTGACACAGTGTCCAGTACCCAAGAACTCCAGAAATACTTGTTAAATTGAAATGAAAGCTCAGACCTCTCCTGAATGTACTTCATATATCAGTTAGGTAGATACCAGAGTTTTATTGAATGCTTACTTTTGCCCAGCACAATGAGGGAATTCAGCATATGTGTGTTAGGTTTATTTATTTATTTATTTATTTATTTTTATAATTTATTTTGGTATAATTAATCTACAGTTACATGTGCAATATTATGCTGATTAAACTACCCCCTTCATCAGGTCCCCCCCACCAACCCCATTACAGTTACTGTCCATCAGCGTAGTGAGATGCTATAGAGTCACTACTTGTCTTCTCTGAGTTGTACAGCCCTCTCCGTGCCACCCCAACATTACATCTGCTAATCGTAATGCTCCTTTTTCCCCCTTGTCCCTCCCTTCCCACCCATCCTCTCCAGTCCCTTTTCCTTTGGTAACTATTAGTCCGTTCTTGGGTTCTGTGAGTCTGCTGCTGTTTTGTTCCTTCAGTTTTGTTCTTTGTTCTTATACTCCACATATGAGTGAAATCCTTTGGTACTTGTCTTTTTCAGCTTGGCTTATTTCACTGAGCATAATAATACCCTCTAGCTCCATCCATGTTGTTGCAAATGGTAGGATTTGTTTTCTTCTTATGGCTGAATAATATTCCATTGTGTATATGTACCACTTCTTTATCCATTCATCGACTGGTGGACATTTAGGTTGCTTCCATTTCTTGGCTCTTGTTAATAGTGCTGTGATAAACATAGGGGTGCATCTGTCCTTTTCAAATTGGGCTGCTGCATTCTTAGGGTAAATTCCTAGGAATGGGATTCCTGGGTCAAATGGTATTTCTATTTTGAGTTTTTTGAGGAACCTCCATACTGCTTTCCACAATGGTTGAACTAATTTGCAGTCCCACCAGCAGTGTAGGAGGGTTCCCTTTCTCCACATCCTCGCCAACATTTGTTGTTGTTTGTGTTTTGGATGTTGGCCATCCTCACTGGTGTGAGGTGATATCTCATTGTGGTTTTAGTCTGCATTTCTCTGATGATTGTGATGTGGAGCATCTTTTCATGTGCCTGTTGGCCATCTGAGTTTCTTCTTTGGAGAAGTGTCTATTCATGTCCTCTGCCCATTTTTTAATTGGATTATTTACTTTATTGTTGTTGAGGTGCGTGAGTTCTTTATATATTTTGGATGTCAACCCCTTATCGGATACGTCATTTATGAATATATTCTCCCATACTGTAGGATGTCTTTTTGTTCTACTGATGGTGTCCTTTGCTGTACAGAAGCTTTTCAGCTTCATATAGTCCCACTTGTTCATTTTTTGCTTTTGTTTCCCTTGCTCAGGGAGATATGTTCATAAAGAAATCACTCATGTTTATGTTCAAGAGATTTTTGCCTATGTTTTTTTCTAAGAGTTTTATGGGTTCATGACTTACATTCAAGTCTTTGATCCATTTTGAGTTGACTTTTGTGTATGGGGTTAGACAATAGTCCAGTTTCATTCTCTTACATGTAGCTGTCCAGTTTTACCAACACCAGCTGCTGAAGAGGCTGTCATTTCCCCATTGTATATCCAAGGCACCTTTATCAAATATTAATTGACTGTATATGTTTGGGTTAATGTTTGGATTTTCTGTTCTGTTCCACTGGTCTGTGGGTCTCTTTTTGTGCCAATACCAAATTGTCTTGATTACTGTGGCTTTGTAGTAGAGCTTGAAGTCAAGGAGGGTAATTCCCCCTGTTTTATTCCTCCTTCTCAGGATTGCTTTGGCTATTCCGGGTCTTTTGTGATTCCATATGAATTTTAGAATTATTTGTTCCAGTTCATTGAAGAAAGCTGTTAGTATTTTGATAGGGATTGTGTTGAATCTGTAGATTGCTTTAGGTAGTATAGCCATTTTGACAGTATTTATTCTACCTAGCCAAGAGCATGGGATGTATTTCCATTTGTTAGTGTCCTCTTTAATTTCTCTTAGGAGTGTCTTGTAGTTTTCAGAGTACAGGTCTTTCACTTCCTTCGTTAGATTTATTCCTAGGTATTTTATTCTTTTTGATGCAATTGTGAATGCAATTGTTTTTCCTATTTCTCTTTCTGTTAGTTCATCGTTAGTGTATAGGAAAGCAACAGATCTGTGTGTTAATTTTGTATCCTGCAACTTTGCTGAATTCAGATATTAGTTCTAGTAGTTTTGGAGTGGAGTCTTTAGGGTTTTTTATGTACAGTATCATGTCATCTGCAAATAGTGACAATTTGACTTCTTCTTTACCAATCTGGATGACTTGTATTTCTTTGTTTTGTCTGATTGCCGTGGCTAAAACCTCCAGTACTATGTTGAATAATGGTTGAGAGAGTGGGCATCCCTGTCTTGTTCCCGATCTTAGATAAAAAGCTTTCAGCTTCTCGCTGTTAAGTATGATGTTAGCTGTGGGTTTGTCATATATGGCCTTTATGATGTTGAGGTACTTGCCCTCTATACCCATTTTGTTGAGAGTTTTAATCAGGAATGGATGCTGAATTTTGTCAAATGCTTTTTCAGCATCTATGGAGATGATCATGTGGTTTTTGTTCTTCTTTTTATTGATGTGGTGGATGATGTTGATGGATTTTCGAATGTGGTACCATCCTTGCATCCCTGGGATGAATCTCACTTGATCATGGTGTATGATCCTCTTGATGTATTTTTGAATTCGGTTTGCTAATATTTTGTTGAGTATTTTTGCATCTACATTCATCAGGCATATTGGTCTGTAATTTTCTTTTTTGATGAGGTCTTTGCCCAGTTTTGGTATTAGAGTGATGCTGGCTTCATTGAATGAGTTTGGAAGTATTCCCTCTTCTTCTATTTTTTGGAAAACTTTAAGGAGAATGGGTGTTATATCTTCTCTATATGTCTGGTAGAGTTCAGAGGTGAATCCCTCTGGTCCGGGGGTTTTGTTCTTGGGTAGTTTTTTGATTACCGCTTCAATTTCGTTGCTGGTGATTGGTCTGTTTAGTTTTTCTGTTTCTTGTTTGGTCAGTTTTGGAAGGTTGTATTTTTCTAAGAAGTTGTCCATTTCTTCTATGTTTTCCAGCTTGTTAGCATATAGAGTCTCATAATATTGTCTTATAATTCTTTGTATTTCTGTAGGGTCCGTCGTGATTTTTCCTTTCTCGTTTCTGATTCTGTTTATGTGTGTAGATTCTCTTTTTCTCTTGATAAATCTAGCTAAGGGTTTATCTATTTTGTTTATTTTTTCAAGGAACCAGCTCTTGGTTTCATTGATTTTTTCTATTGTTTTAGTCTTCTCAATTTTATTTATTTCCTCTCTGATCTTTATTATGTCCCTCCTTCTGGTGACTTTGGGCCTCATTTGTTCTTCTTTTTCCAGTTTCAGTAATTGTGTCTTTAGACTATTCATTTGGGAATGTTCTTCCTTCTTTAAATAGGTCTGGATTGCAATATACTTTCCTCTTAGAACTGCCTTTGCTGCGTCCCACAGAAGTTGTGGCTTTGTGGTGTTGTTGTCATTAGTCTCCATATATTCTTTGATTTCTGTTTTGATTTGGTCGTTAACCCACTGATTAATTAGGAGAGTGTTGTTAAGTCTCCATGTATTTGTGAGCCTTTTTGATTTCTTTCTAAAATTTATTTCTAGTTTTATACCTTGGTGATCTGAGAAGTTGGTTGGTAGGATTTCAATATTTTTGAAATTACTGAGGTTCTTTTTGTGGCCTAGTATGTGGTCTATTCTGGAAAATGTTCCATGTGCACTTGAGAAGAATGTGTATCCTGTTGCTTTTTGGTGTAGAGTTTTGTAGATGTCTGGTAGATCCATCTGTTCTAGTGTGTTGTTCAGTGCTTCTGTGTCATATTTTTTGTCTGGTTGATCTGTCCTTTGGAGTGAGTGGTGTGTTGAAGTCATCTAAAGTGAATGCATTGCTTTCTATTTCCTCCTTTAATTCTGTTAGTATTTGTTTCACATATGCCGGGGCTCTCGTGTTGGGTGCATATGTATTTATAATGATTATATCCTGTTGTTGGATTGATCCCTTTATCATTATGTAATGTCCTTCTTTATCTCTTGCTACTTTCTTCGTTTTGAAGTCTATTTTGTCTGATACAAGTACCGCAACACCTGCTTTTTTCTCTTTGTTGTTTGCATGAAATATCTTTTTCCATTCCCTTCACTTTTAGTCTGTGTATATCTTTGGGCTTGAGGTGAGTTTCTTGTAGGCAGCATGTAGATGGGTCTTGCTTTTTTATCCATTCTATTACTCTGTGTCTTTTGATTGGTGCATTCAGTCCATTTACATTTAGGGTGATTATCGATAGATATGTACTTATTGCCATTGCCGACTTTAGATTCGTGGTTACCAAAGGTTCAACGGTTGCTTCTTTACTATCTAACAATCTAACTTAACTTTCTTGTTAAGTTATTGTAAACACCGTCTGATGTTTCTTTATTTCTCTCCTTTCTTATTCTTCCTCCTCCATTCTTTATATACTAGGTGTTTTATTCTTTGCCTTTAGTTAGTATTTGGATGGTCTGCTTTCTTTGCTATGATTTTATTTTCTCTGGTAACATCTTTTTAGCCTTAGGAGTGCTTCCCTTTAGAGCAGTTACTTTAAGATGTCCTGTAGAGGTGGTTTATGGGAGGCTAATTCTCTCTCTTTCGCTTGTCTGGAAATTGTTTAATCCCTCTGTCATATTTAAAGGATAATCGTGCTGGATACAATATTCTTGGTTCGAGGCCCTTCTGTTTCATTACATTAAATATATCATGCCATTCTCTTCTGGCCTGTAGGGTTTCTGTTGAGAAGTCTGATGATAGTCTGATGGGTTTTCCTTTGTAGGTGATCTTTTTTCTCTCTCTAGCTGCCTTTAATACTCTGTCCTTATCTTTGATCTTTGCCATTTTAATTATTATGTGTTGGTGTTGTCTTCCTTGGTTCCCTTATGTTGGGAGATCTATTGGCTTCCGTAGACTGTGAGACTATTTTCTTCCCCAGCTTGGGGAAGTTTTCAGCAATTATTTTTTCAAAGACACTTTCTATCCCTTTTTCTCTCTGTTCTTCTTCTGGTACTCCTATATAATGCGAATATTTTTCCATTTGGATTCGTCACACAGTTCTCTTAATATTCTTTCATTCCTAGAGATCCTTTTATCTCTCTCTGCCTCAGCTGCTCTGCATTCCTGTTTTCTGATTTCCATTGCATTAACAGTCTCTTGCATGTCGTCCAGTCTGCTGCTATCCCCGTTGATGGCTTGTCTCATTTCTGCATTGTCTTTCCTGACTTCCCTCACTTCCTCCCTCAGCTCTTGCATATTTCTCTGTAAATCCATCAGTGTGGTTAAGGCTTTTATTCTGAATTCTTTTTTTGGAAGATTGTGCATTTCCATCCCTGCAGGCTCTGTCTCTGGTGTTGTCTCAGTGCACTTTGTGTGTACTATATTCCTCTGTCTTTTCATGGTGATAGAAGTGGTAGCTGGCAGGTGCCACGTATGTCAGCTGGGCTCTTTAAGACTTTAAAAAAAAAAAAGAAGGAAGAGAAAAGAGAAAAAAAGAAAGAAGAGAAAGAAAAGAGAAAAAAAGAAAGAAAGAAAAGAAAGGAATGAAAGAAAGAAAAGCCCATTGGGAGTAGATTCTGTAAGGATGCTGTAGGTGGCACTGTTATTCCACTATTCCACAGCCGCGGCCGCATGGCTCCACTGGGTCTTTTGGAGCTCTGGCCGGGGTGGGAACGAATGGGAGGGTATTGTTCTGTGTGTGAAGTTTCAGCGCGTCTGCTTTTTCCCAGTTGCCAGCGAAGGGGTCCGAAATTCCTCAGGACTCCCAGCCTGCTGGGCTGAGTGTGTTTGGACAATCGTAAGACTGCTGAAAATAGCGCATGCTTTTCTTTTGTCCTGGGAGCCCGCTGCAAGGATCTGGGCACATTCCCAGCTCAAATCTTGCACCTTCTGCCTCTCCAAATTCTTGCTACACCGCGTGATGTGTGTCAGCGCTCCCGGCACAGATCACCAGGGCTGGTTATTTTGCAGGCCTGTACTTCCACTCCCTCCCAGCTCTGAATCCTCTCCTCCCACCGGTGCACTGGGGTGGGGGAGTGTTTGGGTCCCACTGGGACGCGGCTCTGTATCTTACTGGCCTCGCGGGGCGCCGAGTCCTCTCAGGTGCAGATGCAGGCTGTGCACTGTCCTGTGTATTCTCTTTTAGGAATAGTTGTACTTGCTGTATTTTCATAGATATATATGGTTTTGGGAGGAGATTTCCGCCGCCCTGCCCACGCCGCCATCTTCCCGGAACCTCTCTGTTAGGTTTGTTTTTAGTAAGCCTTTTTAGATTACTTATTTTGGACAGAAGCTTTTTTTTTTGCCAGAAATGAGCTGAAGCTTTTATGATGATATAATCTGGCCTAATGTGGTCAAGTAGATTATGAGGCATTTGCAACCTAAATTGTGGTTTACATGAGTAAATTTAGTAAGCAGTCACAATGCTGTATGTCATCTAAAAATTCCTGAGTCATTCTTTCTTGTGTAAATTTTTGTAGTATTTAAGAATTGTGAAAGGACTGGAAAAGAATTGTAAAATAAATTTGATGCTGTATGTACTAAATCCCTAGATTATGAGAACTGTTGGATGTATTTGTAAGGGATGTGTATGTGGTATATGTGTGTGTTACATAAGCACCTGAGAATGAATCTTTAAAAAAATACAAAATTCTTGTAAGTTTTGCGCATAATAGTTTATCTTCTTAATTTAAAAAATGCACAATTTTTTTTCTAGGGGTTTGCACCTCCAGGCCCATACATCCTTCCAAAGCTCCCAGCTGCCCCACAGAGGGAACTCATAGAGTAGAATTCAATGTTAACCACACACAAGAGCTGGACAAAGTCATCTCTGCGGTGAAAGGGATTGCAGATGTTTCTGTCACTTATTTTTCTGCTAGGTACAATATATTTTTCTCTTTTTTGTGTGTATTTGTAAGGATCATCCATACAAATTCTATAATTATGGTATTTAGGTTTGAAACAAATAATTTTCCCTGGAGTGGGTTTACAAAGCAGGATACTTCTTACCTGCATGTGAGTCCTCGAAGAGAACAGTGGGGTCTTTTCAAAACAATAAAAATCGTAAGTAATACTTACTATTTTCTGTGAGGAAGGGACTATACTACACATTTTACATACAGTATTTTTAATACTCCTGATAATGTTGAGAGGTACTTTTTACTTTAGGGTATATAAATAAACCCTAGTGATAATATTGAAAATAGGTTTACTCTTATAGGTTCCTAGCAAATCAGTAATTCCCAAACAGTTTAAGGAAAAATACATTAAAGTGCCTCTTATAAGGTCAATCATTTATTTAGGATAGGATACCAAAATGTTGCCTCATAGGAGATTTTCTTTTAGGCTAATTAATACTAATACCTATTTAAGCATCATAAAAGACAAGTTTAACCCTACAAAGCTAGGATTTAGTAATTGTTTAAAAAACAAAGATAAATATGACTTAATAAAATGGAAATCTGTGTCAGGTTAAACTAAAAAGTGACTCTTCAATGAGTGTTTTTAAGTGTGTGTATGTATATATATACCTACACCTTATAGTAAGTCATTGCAGGTGTTCTCGAATATCTAATAGTGTCTGGGAATTTCAAGTATCTCAAGAGAATTATCCATAGGAGTCTGCCTAGATCGTAGTCGGGCATGTCCTTCACCGTAGTGAGTCTGACACAAAAGTGCTCCTCGATCCCAGTACTTTGAATTCAAGTTGTCTTTTCCATTGTTTTCAGAGAATTGTGTGTCTTTCCAAATGCATATAGGGATGTGAAGAAATGTATCGTTTTGTTTTATTCGTTGTTTTCTTAATTAAACGATATGCTGTATTTGCCTTTTTTTACTTAGCATGATGTCTTAGTGATCTTTCCATGTATGTATATAGACATCTATTTTTTTTTAACTGAGCAGTAGTGTTTCTTATTATGGCTGTACTGCAGTTTCTTTAAGTATTCTTCTCCCTAACTGTTTGGTTTCAGTTTTAACCATTTATTTTGGTTCCAATTTTTCCATATTACAGATGATATTTGGGTTTTACCATTAGATTGGAGGCCAGGTATTCTTTTCCCTTTTTCTTTTCAGAGTTCTGCAGATGGTTTCAAATGTTGACAACTGTTTTCCAGATTATCTTTTAAGGGGTCTTTTAGTTCTAGCATTCTATGATTATATTTAGAGTTTATGGTTAAATACAAAACTTTCTTGATGCCAGTCTTCCTTGAAAGGCTCTAGGGCATTGCTTCTCAAAAGACAATTCAAGAACTCCTTGCTTCATTGTTAATGGGGTGCTTATGAAAATCTTACATCTATGTTATTAAAATGGAGTTTGCCTGAGAATCTGTCCAGGAGATTCTTGTATTCAATTGTGTGTGAAAACTAAATTCTCTAGGGCTTTAAAAAAAATAAGTTTGGCCCAGCCCCATTCATAGATGTTCGGATCTGTGGAAGGATCCAGCATTTTAAGAAGCTCGCAGGAGATTTCAGATGCACAGCTGAGATTAAAAGCAGTTCTAGAACAATGGTTTTAAAGCAAGGTCATCAGACCCGCAGCACTATCACCTGCAACTTGATAGGTGAATTCTCAGACCCCATCTGGACCTACTGAGTCGGAGACTCTAGGAGTGGGGTCCAAAATGTGTGTTTTACTAAGTCCACAAGGTGATTTTGATGCATGTTAAAGCTTGAAAAACACTGTTCTAGAAAAGAGTTTGGTTTGGGATTAAATTCTAAATTTTAATACAAGCCTAATTTCTTAGTAAAGGCGGTTGTAAAATATGGATTATTTAAAATACATTTTGTTTACATTTATCCTAAACCAAGAAGTGACTTTTTTTCTAGGACTGATGATAAAGAACTCACACGGATCAGTTTGAATTGTAGTCAGCAGGCTTTGATGCAGGTGGTGGCTTTTCTTTCCCAGAACAGAGAATTTTATCAGAAGACTGAAATTCTGTCACTAGAGAAGGTAATAAAAATATACTATTGTGCATTCTTGTTTGGAAAATTCATTTATAAATTGTTACATCAACAGGCTGTTAACACTTACCTAAAGAAGCACAAAGTGGTGATGAGGGCATAATATACCCTGGAAAGTACATTGAGAAAGAGAGACATTTCAGGACTAGAAAAGTGTTGGTACTTGTCTTAGTCCATTTCAGCTACTGTGACAAAACGCCACAGACTAGATAGCTTATAAACAACAGAAATTTATTTCTCACAGTTCTGGAGGCTGGAAAGTCCAAGGTCGTGGCGCTGGCAGATGCAGAGTGGTGACTGGTGAGAGCCTGCTTCCTGGTTCATAGATGGCACCTTCTCTGTGTCTTCACCTGGTGGAAGGAACTAGGGATGTCTCTGAAGCCTCTTTTGTAAATCACTAATTCCATTTGTGGGTTCTGGCCTTGTGATTTAAGCACCTCCCAAAGGCTCTGCCTCCTAATTCTATCACCTTTGGGAGTTAGGATTTTAACATGAATTAGTTGTGGGGGGACAGAAAATATTCAGACCCTAGTGGTACTGAGAGACTCAGTTACCAGGCTGCAGGCTGGATCTCAGACTCTGCCTGGGCCATTTTAGTCATGCCTTTAACTTGACAGCCATTCATATGATGATTCCTGTAGCTTTACTTTCTGGCTCAGAATGCTTTCTTAAGGTAAAAATGTAAAAAAGAACCCATATTTCCCAATACTTTTTGGACATTTTCCACTTCAGATCCCATAAGTACTTCAATCGAGGATATGCAAATACTGACCTTATTCCCACACTACCCATTCAGATACTCCTTTTTTCTATTTCATTGCTGGTGTTATCATCTATCTTTGCTTTCCAAGTTTCCACAGCTCCTCTGCTCCTTTGAATCCAAGCCCTGCTGATTCTGTCCCTAAATCTATAAAATGTTTCTCCTCTCTGTTTGCTTTACCACCACAGTAGTTGAAACTTTTTATCTTCTTTCACTTGGGCTGTGAGATCTCCTAAGTGGTCACCTACAGGAGATAATCCATGCTTTTTAGCCTAGTGTATGAAGACCTTTGTGACTGGCCTTGGCCCCTGTCTCCAGCCTCTTCTTTGCCCATCCCTTTCTCTGCACACCAGCCACATTGTCTGCTTCTGGATTTGCCCTCAGCAAGCAGTCTTACCCTTGGCACCTTTGTATATGTTCTCTCTTTTTAGTACAGCTCTTCACATTTCACCCTATCCTTATATTACCATGTTGCACTTGACCTAACTCCTTTTTGGTCTGTGTTGAAGACCTAAATTTTTATAAAATCTTTGATTCCACTTCCTCCAAGTACTCCCCAAGTCCCAGCTCATTTGTCATTTCTTTGTGCACCTGTAAAAATAGCACCTATCTTGTATTTAAACACTCTCATTGTGATTATTTGTCAAAACATCTGCCTTCCCAGGAGACTGAGATCCTAGAAGTCAGAAGATGTTTTTGTCAGGTTTGCATTCCCAAATATAGCCTGAAGCTGGCTATAGTAAGCTCAGGGTGCATGTTTTATTGATCTCAGCATTTGCTATTTGTTCTATAGGTTCATTTTCTAGGAGTAATCATGGGCAGATTTTTTTTTTTGATGCCAAGATTTTTTAACCTCTGTTTCTCTTCAGCCTCTGCTTCTATACATTGGAATGGGACGGTTATGTACACTGGAGGAATCTGTTTCCTTGGCAGCCCTGATTGAGCGAATCAAAAGACACCTAAAACTATCTCATGTTCGCCTTGCTCTTGGGGTAGGGAGGACCTTAGGTAAATATATCTCCTTTATTTGTCCAGTATATAATTACTGATAATGTGGGGCAAAAGTCATAGCTCTTGGTTGTATTAATATAAGTGATAGAAAATGTGTTAGCAGTTCAAGGGTGATGACTGGTTTACTTTATTGATCAGGATGGGCTAGGTTATTCTATGATACTCACCTCATTGGCTTAAACAAGATTTATCTCATACTCATATTCCTCGTTCATCTCAAGTCAGCAGGGGAAGTCTATTCTTTGTAGACTGGTCACTGTTACAGAAGGAGAGTTTTTGAGGGTCTTAAACCATCAGTTAAATATTCGAGCCTGGAAATGACACATATCCTGTTAAATTCATTATCCAGAATTAGTCACATTGCCCAACATAACCCAATGGGGGCATGAAGTGCAGTCTTACTATGTGCCAGGAAGAGAGCTCGAAATTATGAGTGTTCCAATTACAATGCATTTTGCATTTTACAATACTGGTCATATTTCATAGTGAGGTGCTACTAATGAAGTGATCTGCTGCAGTCTCTGAGTCTTGTAGCCAGTCATTGTCTTTTCTTTTGGCCTTTCCTAGTACTTTTTGGGAACAACAGGAACAAACGGAACATTTGTGGGACCACCATAGTGAGCCTAGCACTGTGCTGAGTGTCCTAAGCTGTGAGTTCCCACTGCAAAGGCAGGGAGTGAAGCACAGGTGTTAGGAGTGTGGATTTTGAATGCCTTGGGTTCAAATTTAGATATCTTATTTGCTGCATGACCTTGACAAGTTACTTAACTTCTGTGTCCTAGTAGCCTCATCTGTAAAACAGCAGTAGTAATAAAACCTAACTCATCAAGGTAGTATTGTAATCCATGACAAGACACAGTGGTGCACATTAAGTACAGTAAATGCTAGCTGTTGTTAGCTATGTGGTGGTGGTGTCGTTCCCATTGTCTTATAAGTGAAAATTGAGGTGTGGAGAGATAAGTAACTTAGCCAAAAGTCCACAGTTGGAACAAACAACTTATGGGAATTTGTTTCCAAAGAAAATGGATGGCAGAGGTGGGATTTGACTTCTGATCTAACTTCAGAGCCCCTCTTTTGAAATGCCTAATTGGGTGACCACTGATGGAGTATCCATTCTAGAAGCCTAAGTGCTAAATACTTGTTGGATTTTGGCTTGAAAGTGTATGTTATTTCACTCTTCAGAGGATGCTCTTTCAGGATAAAAGGATAAATATGAAATAAAAAATATGTATCAAATTAATTCACAGCATTCTTGTAACTAGTCCTTTTAGTTCCGCAGCTTTCTCATGTGAGAACAGAGATAGTACCTATTTACCTCTCACTGCTGCCCAGAGACCCAGCTGGGGTTCCTTTACTTGTGATAAAGCCTAGAGCTGAGCCATTAGCAGTATTCAGCGCTGCCTTATGTGTGTATGTGTAGTCACTTATGTCTGAAGGAATAATAAACCTGCCTTGGGTTAGCAATGCAATACCAAAAAACATCTGTTTGCCTATATGAAGACACTTTGTTAATTTTATGAAGTCAGTAAGCAAAATTTATATACTGGTGATGAGACCAGGAGTGAAAACTATATTACATTTAGGATTCCTAGTATAAACTATAATAGTAAAATGCGGGAAATTGTAAAGTATTGATTTCTTGTTTCCTTTATATTGAAGAGTCCCAAGTAAAAGTTGTGGCTCTGTGTGCTGGTTCTGGGAGCAGTGTTCTGCAGGGGACAGAGGCCGACCTTTACCTCACAGGTGGGACAATATTTGGATCTCTCTTCTACCCTTTTTATGTATATCTTTTTCCAACCTTTGTTTAGTATTTTTAACCTCTAAAAAATAGATTTTAGGACAGCATCTGGCACACAGATAGATCTAATAAATGTTTTTGAACGAAACAGGAATTATACCAAAATTGAGGATATACTATATGTTTTGTGGTGGGAAAAAAATTTTTAATAATTTATTATTAGATTAACTGAAAAAAACCAGCATTTAAAAAATATTTCTTCTTCCTAAACATGATTTCTCAGATTTTGTATGTCAGTTAAGGGAACACATCCTACCTTGCTGCCTTTGCTAGAAAATGGTTCCTTTTACTGAACCCTAAAGTCAATAATCAGAAAGAGAAATCAGGAAAACAATTCCATTAACAATTGCATCAGAAAGAATAAAATACCTAGGAATAAACCTAATGAAGGAAGTAAAAGACCTATACTTTGAAAACTACAAGACACTCATGAGAGAAATTAAAGAAGATACAAATAAATGAAAACACATCCCGTGCTCATGGATAGGAAGAATTAATATTGTCAAATTGGCCATCCTGCCTAAAGCAATCTACAGATTCAATGCAATCCCTATCAAAATACCAACAGCATTCTTCAACGAACTAGAGCAAATAGTTCTAAAATTCATATGGAAACACAAAAGACCCCCGAATAGCCAAAGCAATCCAGAGAACGAAGAATAAAGCTTTGAGGATTATGCTCCATGACTTCAAGCTCTACTACAAAGTCACAGTAATCAAGGCAATTTGGTACTGGCACAAGAACAGACCCATAGACCAATGGAACAGACTGGAGAGCCCAGATATAAACCCTTGCATATATGGTTAATTAATATATGATAAAGGAACCATGAACATACAATGGGGAAATGACAGCCTCTTCAACAACTGGTGTTGGCAAAACTGGACACCTACATGCAAGAGAATGAAACTGGATTATTGTCTTACCCCATACACAAAAGTAAACTCAAAATGGATCAAAGACCTGAATGTAAGTCATGAAAACAGTAAAACTCTTACAAGACAACAAGCAAAAATCTCCTGAATATAAACATTAGCAACTTTTTCCTGAATGCCTCGCCTTGGGCAAAAGACACAAAAGCAAAAATGAACACATGGAACTACATCAAACTAAAAAGCTTCTGTACAGCAAAGGACACCATCAGCAGAATAAAAAGGCATCCTACAGTATGGGAAAATATATTTTTAAATGACATATCTAACAAGGGGTTAACATCCAAAATATATAAAGAACTCACATGCCTCAACAATCAAAAAGCAAATAACCTGATTAAAAAATGGGAGGAGGATATAAAGAGACAATTCTCCAAAGAAGAAATTCATATGGCCAACAGGCACATGAAAAGATGCTCCACATCACTAATCATCAGGGAAATGCAGATTAAAACACAGTGAGATAGCTCCTCACACCAGTTAGGATGGCCAATGTGGAAAGACAAGGAACGACAAATGCTGGCAAGGATGTGCAGAAAGGGGAACACTCCTACACTGTTGGTGGGAATATAAATTAGTTCAACCATTGTGGAAAGCAATATGGAGGTTCCTCAAAAAACTACAAATAGAAATACCACTTGACCCAGGAATTCCACTCCTAGGAATTTACATAAAGAAGACAAGTTCTCAGATTCAAAAAGACATATGCACCCCTATGTTTATCGCAGCCTATTTACAATAGCCAAGATATGGAAGCAACCTAAGTGTCCATTAGTAGATGAATGGATAAAGAAGATGTGGTACATATACACAATGGAATACTATTCAGCCTTCAGAAAGAAACAAATCCTACCATTTGCAACAACATAGGTGGAGCTGGAGGATATTATGCTCAGTGAAATAATCCAGGCAGAGAAAGACAAGTGCCAAATGATTTCCCTCATTTGTGGAGTAAAACAATGAAGCAAAACTGAAGGAACAAAAAAGCAGCAAACTCACAGACTCCAAACAGGGACTAGAGGTTACCAAAGGGGAGGGGTGGGGGAGGGTGGAGAAGGGGATTGATGTGTATTATGATTGGCACACATGGTGTGGGGGGTCACAGGGAAGACACTGTAGCACAGAGAAGGCAAATAGTGACTCTGTGGCATCTTACTACACTGATGGACAGTGACTGCAATCGGGTATGGGGGGGATTCGATAATGTGGGTGAATGTAGTAACCAAATTGTTTTTCATGTGAAACCTTCATAAGAGTGTATATCAATAATACCTTAAGGAGGGGCTCAAGATGGTAGTGTGAGTAGGGTGGCGGAAATCTCCTCCCCAAACCATATATATTTTTGAAAATACAATAAATACAACTATTCCTAAAAGACAGACCAGAAGATACAGCACAACAGCCAGGCTACATCTACATCTGTGAGAACTCAGCATCTCACAAGGGGGCTAAGATACAAAGCCGTGACCAGGCGGGACCCAAGCACTCCCCGACCCCAGTGCACCGGCAGGAGAAAAAGAATCAGAGTGGGGAGGGAGGGGAAGCACAGGCCTGCTAAATAACCAGCCCTGGTGATCTGTGCTGGGAGCACAGACACACATCGCATGGTGTACTGGATATTAGAGAAACGGAAGGGCAGGATCCAAGACAGAGACTTCAGGTGGGTCCCAACAGCCGGCTCCCCTGGGACAAAAGAAAAACTGGTGCTTTTTTAAAAAGTCTTAAAGGGACAAGGGCCCAACAGCTGAACACTTGTTTAATATTCAGTCTATATTCAATTTCATTGATCAAAATTGGTAGCATTTCTTTTTCTCATCGATATCCAATCCCTGATCACATGCTGCATCTGGAATAGTTCCTCAGCTTTGTCTTCGAGCACTGACACTTTTGAAGAATATAGGTCAATTGCTTTGTAGTGTATCTCCCAGTTTGGGGTATCTCATTGTTAACTTGTAAATAATGAGTCTTTTTATAACTAGTTTTTTATTGTAATGCAGGGTGTCCATAAGAGAAATTCATGCAGTTCTAAAATGTTAAAATGTCCTTCCTATCTAGTTACTTGAGGAAATAGAAAATATCTAAGCTGGCTAATCTTAGATATCTATGATCTATAAGGCATTACTTTGAATGTAACTTCAGAGATGGGAAGCACCAGCCCAAAGACCAAATATAGGCCTCTGCTGATGTTTATCACCCTTCCTTTGAGCTTGGCTGGGTTATTAGATTGTTATGGGTAATATCTTAGAAAGACCAGCAGGTGGGGAGCTTGCTCTTCGCAAATACGAATTCTCTCATTCGCCTTTTTTTCCCCACAGCTGCCATCCTGAGTGAGGGTTTCTTTCCTTTGCCTTCAGCGATTATTGCAGGGTGCTCACAGATTTCCCCACTTTCATGCCTGCTCCAGCCAGTGCATTTATAACACTCTAGGCTTGTCTTTCCTCAACTCAGACATGTCTTTCCTAAAGCATGGCTTCTATATGGTTCACATTTATGTCTTTTTTTCCTTTTAATTTACCTTTACTCTTTGGATTAAGATGTTCTAGGGGAGGTGCTTGAGTAAAAACTATTCCTTATAATGAAATGACGCATATTGGGGGGTGAAGAGAGTGTGGGGAATTGCAAATTTCTTTGGGAAACCTGTTTTTCCTTATTTTTATGCCTTTATGCCTCTAAATATACTTAAAAATTATGCTTTTTATGAACAACCAAAATGTGAAGAATATGTTTTTGTTCTTACATTATGTCATCAGTTTCACAAATGGCATTTAAAAAAATTCCAAACATGAGTTTTCCCAAAATCATTTCACTAAAGATGAGAAACTCTTCTACCAGTAATGTCAGAATTCCAGGAATTCTGAGTAAATGAAAGAAAAAGGAATATGCTGTTTTTAATTTATAAATAAACTTACGCTCATTTCATCCTTATTAGACTAGGGTTGATGCTGAAAATTTTGGTGCTCACAAAGCATAAAGGAGTCTTCTGGGATGTATGCCTAGGATTTTCTTTGGTCATTTGTCATTTAATATGCACATAAGGAAAGTTTTCTGGAAGTCCCCGCTGTACTCCCCAGATCTCATCTATTTTATCATGGAAACATTTGAATGGGTTCTACAGTTCTGGTTCTGGCAGTATAAGAAGCCGTTGGATATGCAGGTTTGGATACTTATCTTGGGTCTGACAAGGAAAAGAACTTGTAATTTTCAGTGGGATTGTCTCTGCTTCTTTTTAAATTGGAAGACATGTAAGAGACTCATACACAACTTTCTAGATTTATGTCAAGTTCTGCTGTATTACATGTTTCATACAGAATACACACTTAGTATTTCTGTTATGATTCAACGTTCCACACATTCCTTGTCTGATATTTAACTATTTGTGCTTTCCTTTTTTGGCAGGTGAGATGTCCCATCATGATATTCTGGACGCTGCTTCCCAAGGAATAAGTGTCATCCTCTGTGAACACAGCAACACTGAACGAGGCTTTCTCTCTGACCTTAGAGATATGCTGGGTGCTCATTTGGAGAATAAGATTAATATTATCCTGTCAGAAACAGACAGGGACCCTCTTCATGTAGTATGATGCGTATAGGAACAGGATGACACGATCTGCAAATCGATCAGCTCCCAATCTGAATGCACAGCATGAATCAGTGAACTTGGTATCCTCTGGAAGAATGTCTTGGAATGTACATTATCATTTCTGGTTTGTTAATCTGCTTCACCAAATATTCTCTAGGTCATAAGGTAAAAACAGTAATGTAATTACCACTGAAGAACAGGTATTTATTATAAAGAACAAATTATATAACAAGAATATATAAAGTATATATTCATTATAAACTTTAGTGAAGACCAACTAAAATGTATAGTTAACATTCTTTGGAAATAGCTCAAGTAATTCACTCGTTAGCTTAATTATAGATAGGATGTGTTGTTCTAGATTTCTCAGCCTTTGGTTAAAAATGTATGTTAATAACTTGGGATTGAAATACTTTTTTCTAGGTAATAGCCTCTAGGGGATGATAAGGTCTGTATGTTCTTGTTTCTGGATCACTAAATCTGCCACCTGAATTTCAGAATCAGGATTAGGGTTTGTTTTTCTTTAAATGCTCATTATTCATGTAATTCTTATTGCCTCTTAGGTAACTCACATGTAATTTTATTAGTAATATCTGAAGACAGTTAGCTTTTAAAATACTTGTGATTATTTACACAGTATTAATCTTGTGCCAGGCATTCTGGTAGGTGTCAACCCTTAAAAAACAAGTATTTAAGTATCATTATCCCTGTTTTTACAGGCAAGGAGACAAACAAACCTTCAGACTCTTTGCTGATTCTCCTCCCATCTCTGGCTCCTCCAAGTCTCTGTTTGTGGGAATAAGGCTCATTTCAGTTATTTTTGTAGTAATATTGTGGGTGAGCCACCAGGGCGCTGTTCGCACATGGCCATATAGGCTGGCTGGGCAGCGATGGAGTCAGGACGCAGACTTCAGCAGTCTGGCTCTGGAGCCTGTGTGCTTAACTGCTTTAGTCAACATTGACAATTAAACTGATGTACAAGGTATAAAAGAAATCCTGAAGGAAAAAAACAATTTTAACTGATTTTCTCTGGATGGTATGATGGGAGATTTTTCTTTTTAATGCTTTTATACATATTTCCAGTTTCTCTGCTGAGCGTGTTACTTTGATAATGACAAAAATAAATCTTAAAATGCTGTATATAATGAGAAAGCACAGAACTTAAAATTTCTTTGTAGGACCCTTTTCCTGCCAATCTCATTTCCTGGAGAATTTGGGATCCTAACTTACAGATTATTCTCGGTGGTTCACCTGTAATATTACTACAGAAATAAGTGAAATGAGCCTTAGGCCCACAATTAGAGTTGGAGGAGCCAAAGAGATGGGAGGAGAATCAGCAGAGTGTCTGAAGCCAAGAAGTAGAATGCTTCCGTGAGGGACGGTCAACAGCATCAAAGCCAAAATGAGGTAACAGCTTTGAGAAGCTCTCTTAATGGTGTTGGCTTCAGGCATGCATCACTTGCTTTCTGTGTGCTGAGCCCATAGATGTGGGAAAAATAGGACAGAAATTTGGTTGATGATCACAACTCTTAAGTAAATATGCTAAGGATATGCATAGGGTTTATAGGCAAGGTTTTCTGGGGAAAGGGTGTAATTCAGTCAGAAGGGACAACTTAAATGCACTAAACAGAAATAACACAATACATTGAAAAGCCTAAGTAATTGACGCTCAACCTTTTTTTCTTCATAGCACACTTAAGGTAGGACATGACGTCATGTGAGAGTGCCCATGATGGCCTTTACGATCTCATGGAGTTGGAGGTTGTGGATTAGTTCCTTTGGATTGCGTTCCAGAAAGGATTAATGGGTCAAATAATTTATGATCGAACATACTTATCGCCAAGGTTTTCTAACAATGACATTATTGCTGTAGTAAATTTTATAAGTTGCTTTACTGGCATGCTAGCATTTCTAAGTAAGTAAAAATATTCCCAAACAAGTCCTTTGTAGTTTTTTAAAAACGAATCTTCAGTGGTACTTTATTTTCACTTGTCAAGTTTTCTGAACTGTTAACTTTCTTTTAGGTATTGCTTATTTGTATGTATTACTGCTTTTCAAACATTAATGTGTACAAGAACTCTGAAGATTTTTAAAATGTGGATTGATTCAGATGCTTGCATAGGGCCCAAGTGTCTCTAAGCTCTGAAGAGACGCTGATGCTGGTGTTCTGAGGACCACACTTTCGGTAGCACAAGTAAAGATGGTAACCTAATGCCTGAGAAGACTTGAGGCCAATCTGGTATATGCCAAACTGTTAGTGAAAATTTGGTGATGAGCTTTATGTTACTCAAGTTTAAAGTTATATTTTCCATAGCATCAGTTATTTCAGATTTATTTTATTCAGCATATTAAGGATACTCTAATTTTTAATTCTCCTAAAAATCTCATACATAATTTCATATTTTATTTTCACGTCCTCAACAACTCCTGTCTAGCATGGAGTCTTCTATGTAGTTAAGTGTTCAAGAAATCTGAATTAAATTGTTCTTAAAATTTGAAAAATCAAAATGTGGGAGCCTCTCCCGAGGAAGAAATCAAGTAATTACTCAAAGCATGAAAACAAAGTTATTTACGTAATGATTTTTTCATCCCTCAGTTTCTAGAAGCCACGTATCTGTGGTAAGGCAGACCTCACGACTCAGTACCTGATGGCTGCTGAGGACCGAACTGGAAGGGTCGTCTTACCTAGCATGCAGGGAAATACATTCTGAACAATGTTCCCGGCTCCAGATTTGAATTAGCTGGGGGTAAAAAAAAAAAAACACTTCTAAGGTTAGTAGTTTTTTCTTTTTTTAGAAAGCAACTTACTAACCATTCCCTAACTTTCAGGGCTTTTATATGAATGAGATGTTCATATATTAAAAGGGCAAGCATGATGCTATGAAGGTCCATTTTGTGGAGTGTCACAGTAACTGATGTAGCATTGCTTGCCTAAGGAATTCGGTATTCCATCAAGTTTGTATAGTGTAAATGTCTCTTCTACATCCCATGTGCCTTTTTGGGGGGGTCTATTTATTTAGCATTTTATTAAGAGCAGCCAGATAAATCTTGCAAGGCTTCAGGTCTGTTCAGTCTTGCTGCAAGCAAGGAATAGGATTTGGAGTCTTAGTTGTTGAACCCCAACTTAAGGAACATTGATGTTGAAACAAGTTAATGAAGAGCATATAATAATTCTGCCAAGATCTTCATCAGATCTATTAAGATGCACTCATAAAGTTTTTGAAGCATTTCAAACTATTTTTAGTAAAAACCCAGTCTCCTGTAAAAAAAAAAGTGATTCTACACAAATTGGCTTTTTATTTATTAAAAGTAGACTGTTGACACATACGGCTTGCAAACAGTATAGACACAAAAATTATAAAAATAAACCAGAAATTTAAGAGCAAATGCAAGTTTACACATTAGGTCATTAAAGATTTTACATACTTTTTATACTGTAAGTTATAATCTAGATATATTAAGCAAAAAAAGCAAGGTGCAAACCAGCAAGTGTCATATACTACCATTTGTGTTTTTAAAAGGAGATAGATAAATATCCTTACGTGTGCATAGAGCACCTCTGTGGGAATACTTGAACTGCTACCCATGCTTGCCTACGGGACTGGATTGGGAAATGGGAAGACTCACTTTTCACTGACTATCCTTTTGTACAATTAAAAACATTTTTTAGAATCATATATTCATGTACAAATTTAGTATTTAGTAATTATATTTAAGACAACCCTTAATACGTGGATTTAACACAAAAGTAATTAATGCCAGAAAGGAGTGGTTTAAAAAATTCTAAGCATTTTGGAAAATATTTTCACGAAAGGGGTTTATATGGTAAGTAATGAATGAAAAATGCTAACGCAGTACATACTTTACTTGTATTTTAATGAAGAATTTCATTTCCAAGGATGAAGTATTTTAGGGAGTTGCAAAGACTATAGGCAGACTGCAGTGGCCAAAGACTCGTCTTTTTTTCTTTCTTAAGAAAAAAAAGGCTTGTGTAAATATTTAGGAGGCTTGAAACTGTCACTTTAAGAAAAAAAATTGAAATGTCTTGGTGAGTTTTAGGTCTATTTAATAGAGAAATCAAGATTAATTTAAGCTAACCATTAATACCCTAGTCACCATGTTATTCAAGAAAAGAAAAATATGTTAATATATAAGAATAATTAAAATTCTATCTTCTATTGTCTTGAAAACAGTGACAAAAATATAATTCAGGATTGTGTTTCTAGCTTGGCTTCTCACTCCTGTCATGAAGGTGATGGCACAAACATCTGTCTGAATATCATGACCTATTATTATTCATGTGCTTTCTATGGTTGGGTATATTCTAGGTACGCCTTATGTTTTTCCCACTATCCCAACTGAATTGTATGTCATGCCTCCTCTGCCTGCACCAGGATGTAGACTAAATCCAAAAGGAGAAACTGGATCACCTTACTTTTCCCCAGTCTAAACTTTCTGGTAAGCCATTACAGAAAGAGTAAGACAGGATCTGCCTTCTCCATTACACTCATCAGTTCTGACACACAGAAGAGCAAATGGAGCAGATTTATGTGATGCCAGTGTCTTGGTACTTCCATGCTCTGGAACAAGCACATTTACAAACAGCTCGGGGAGTGTTAACAGGCCCTCCAAAAAATTATGAATATCATCATCTCTGGTATAAAAGAATGCAAAACATCCACTTCCAAATAGTCCCTGAGCATACTTCATTCCAGCAAGAGAGGTAATGAGTGAAAGGCACATTTTCTCCAATTTGAGGACCACTGCATAGTACTAGAGATGGTACACCAGCCAGGCTAATCAACTGATGAATTCTCCCCTCCCAGTTTTAACTCTTATACACTGCAAACAGTCTATGTTAGATGTAAACACACTTTAGAGGAGTGGCAGATGGGGTACAGCAGCCTTTCCACAGAAGATTCAAGAGGAAAGAATAGTTTCAAGACTCCTCTTCTTCCTTTTCGAGGAAATAAGTCAACGTTCCATTGTCAACAGGAATTAATAAATACTCCACTCCATCTGTTCCCTGAAGATGCAAGAATACCCTGCATGTTAGTCGCCTGTAAAAGAGACTTGAATCCTATTGCAGGTTAAATAATAAAAAAAAATGGGTTTGATTTCTTTTATTTTTTTAAGTGGTATTTGTTTTTATTAGTATTTTCTTCTTTAATGTTTTACATAAATAACAGGAGAATAAAGATTAAGACAAAGGGACACACAGCCATATGTATCTACTTAAATACACTGAGTTTATAATTAAACCACATTACAATGGTAAGAAAACTAGAGTGTGAGTAGGTGGGTATTCACTTTATTCTTCCTCCTGCTTTTTCTAGAATCTTAATGTATTGATGTGTTTGTTCTTTCATCCCCCTTTCAATTGGATCCTTCCCACTGGTTTTAAGCATATTTAGGTGTGTCCCTTTTAAAAATAACCCTCACTAAATGCCGTACCTCTCTTCAGCTATAACCCCACCTCTCCACCTTTCTGGAGGAGTGATCTATAACTGGCAGTCTTCATGTCCTCACTTTTCACTCGGCCCAGGCCAGCCTAGCTACTGCTCTCATTATGTCACCAACGGCTCAGACCACCAAGAATTCCATATTCCTAAGTCCAAAAGGTATTTTCAGTCTTCCTCTTCTGGTCCTCTTGGCAGCACTTGACACTGACCATTCTTTCTGAAAACATGCTTCTTTTGACTTCTGCAACATCACGCCCTGCTTTTCTTACTGGCTCTGTTTCTCTCATCTCTGCAGGCTTGTCCTCTACTTGGTCATTAAGTGTCACACTTCTAGGCTGAGGTCCTGGCTGTCTAATCTCACTGTATGTCCTCTGTCTAGGTAGTCCCATCAATGCCTGGTTTCAGCTATAATCTAAATATACAGGAATCAGTCTTGTACCATTAGCCCAGATCTTTCCTCTGGTTTCTTGTGCCAGGAATCCAACTGCCTAGTTAACATCTCCACTTGGAAATCTCAAAGCATCCTCAAAAAGAATAAGTTCAAACATATGATCATGAACTCGTGATCTGTCTGCCCAGAAATGTCGCTCTTCCAGTTACCCCATCATCTTTCTGGTTATGCAAGCCAGAAGCCAGGAATCACTCTTGACACTTTCCTTTCCCTTGTGTCCCACACCCAACTTACCAGTTCTTGTCAATTCTGCCCGGGTATGACAACCAACACTTGTCTCTATTCCCCCTACTCCGAGTTTACTGTCATCTCACCCCAACTACTAACACCTTCCTAGCTGGTCTCTGTGCATCCACTCTAGGCCATCCCCAACCCACTCTGCCCCAGAGGTAGAACAATTTTTTTAATGACTTCCCATTATTTAGAAAAAAGACCAAAATCCTTTCCTTGGCCTAAAAGTCATGCATAGTCTAGCCTTTGCATCGTTATCTTCTCAGCCTCATCTTGTGCCATGCTGGCCTTTCTGTTCCAGGGTCTCTACATGCTGTTCCTACTAGCAGTGTTCTTCCCCTCCTTCCTGCCTAGTTATCTCCTTGTCTTCCTTTAGATCTCAGCTCAGTGGTCTCTCTTGATACCCATAATTAGGTCAAATCTACTTATTTTAACATGCTCTTTAAAGTTAAAAATTTTCATGTGATTACTCAACAAATGTCCATCTCCTCCATTAGATTTTCAACTCTAATGAGAAAGGAGTTAGGTTTTTGCTTACTACTGTATGCTCATATTTAGTGCCATATCTGGTATATAGTTAGTGCTCGATAAGTTACAGACCAGATTAATGAATGGGGTAGAAGGAAGAGAGACAGAAGGGAACAGAATTACTTTTCTCATAATATATTTCTAATTGCCTATTACTCTGGACTAGAACTGCTAAGTTTTCTGCTCTGCACTGAAGCCAAATATGTCTACCTTCTCTCTCTGTACAGAACTCAAATGGCACATTGCCTAAATGGATCCTTGTGACCCATCAAGGAACCTCAGTTTCATAATCTAAGTCAAAGCCATACTTATCCATAAGTAGACGAGACACATTATTCCTGGCATACGATGTTACAACAGTAGAGTCTCACCTTCTTCGTTCTTAGAAGCTTGTGGTCCCTAAATTCAGTTAACTGGGCCCGAAGTGTCATATCACTGTTGACAAGGAATGCCTCCCGACACTGCTGGTAAAAATCTTGAAAAGAGAGTCCTAGGGAGTTAAAAAGGAAATGTGAACATAAGCCAGCACTTAAGACGACTCATATATGGATACCCATATCAAAAAACACAGAAGAAAGGCGCGTTGCCTTTCTGTGCCAAAGCAGTCAGGATTTTTTTTTTTTTTGTAAGTATGTACCTCTGAAGAAGCAAAACTAGAGAATATTAGGTGTTATACACTGTGACTTAGATTTTTTAAAGAGAAATGACTGGTTTAAAGCCAACTGCCAAGCATAACAATCTTGTGAGCAGTTTTAAACAGCATGGATAAAGCTGACTTTTAAAGAACTAGTTAAGTCGTGACAGCTGAACAATTATTAAATGTTTAACAGACTGTTTTTACTTAAGGGCAAGAAAATATCCCAATGTATGGAATACATGTACTTGGTAGACACACATCTGAGGTTAGCATAGGAAATTTAAAAAGTAAGCTAGGTTTATGTTTCAATTCACATTGGCAAACAGCCTGTTTAGCAGTTTATCTGCACGGCTTCTTGAAAATGCACCATGTGGCAGATGCACTGTGGCAGACACACTTTATCACATAGCAAACCACTTAACTGCTGTGAAAAACTGGTGCTATTATTAGATCCCAGAAAAGGGAATTTATGGGGTGAAACACAAGTCACACAATTTAATATAATAAATATTGGATACCAATGTAAGCAGGGTTATCTTGGTTATCCAGCTGGTACTTTATTAGTAGCCTGAAAATCCCCCTAAGAAAAAAAACAAAAAACACAGGAATTCAAATACAAAACATGAAAAGATAACAGCAAGTTGTAAAAAACACAAAGAGAATGTGAAATACTTGGCCTGTCTATATTATCTTCTGTTCCTTCTTCAATGAACATAACATCCTGGTCTACTTAAAAAGAGAAGCTTTTAAAACTTCCTTTTAAGGAAAATGTAGGGGTATTTTTTTTTTTACTATAGGTTAATCAACACTAGAAAATCTGGAATGTATAACAAAATTTAAGTAGGGAAAAATTAATCCTATAACTCTAAAATAACAGCAACTAACATCTAATATGGAGATTGTATTTGTGTATGCTGTTTTCTTAAATCTTTGTAGAATAAGGCAGAGTGGAAACAAATTCATGCATTTATATATGGTATATACTATAATAAATCTCATATTTCACTTACTGATTTTCCCATGTCTTTTAAGATCTTTCCTATACAGTTTTTACTGGCTGCTCATCTATCATATCATGTACCACAAACTTACCATTTCCCTACTGGTTTTGGATGTTAACATTACTTCCAATTTTAATTATTAAAAATAAGTCCATATTAAATAAAATTATATATAAATGTTCTATCATATTTTAAATTATTTCTATAGGAGACTACACAGTGGAATTATAGCATTGGAAACTGTGTTACACAAACTGATTCTTAGCAGTCCTTGGCTATGGACAAAATTTTAAGCCTTTGCATTTTCATTTTTATGATAATCAGAGAATACTACTATACGCATATTTTAGATCATCTGAATGTCTTTATAACTAAGTGCTGCCACTAACTCCACAGCTAAAAAATTTTGGTGAAGATTTCTAATCAGTCATATTCATACCAAGTAAAGACTAAATGATACTGGAGTTTGCAAAATGAACCAAAGTTTCAAAGTACTTAAAAAAAGTGTTGTACGACGGGTAAATGTAGTAACCACATTGTTTTTTTCATGTGAAACCTTCATAAGAATGTATATCAATAATACCTTAATAAACAAACAAAAAAAGTGTTGGACAACTGGTGTTGGCAAATATGGACAGCTACATGTAAGAGAATAAAACTGGATTATTGTCTAACCCCATACACAAAAGTAAACTCGAAATGGATCAAAGACCTGAATGTAAGTCATGAAACCATAAAACTCTTAGAAGAAAACATAGGCAAAAATCTCTTGAATATAAACATGAGCAACTTTTTCCTGAACACATCTCCTTGGGCAAGGGCAATAAAAGCAAAAATGAACAAATGGGACTACATCAAACTTAAAAGCTTCTGTACAGCAAAGGACACCATCAGCAGAACAAAAAGGGATCCTACAGTATGGGAGAGAGTATATTCATAAACGACATATCTGATAGGGTGTTAGCATCCAAAATATATAAAGAGCTCACATGGCTGACACCCAAAAAGCAAATAACCCGATTAAAAAATGGGCAGAGGATCTGAACAGACACTTCATCAAAGAAAAAATTCAGATGGCCAACAGGCACATGAAAAGATGCTCCACATCGCTAATTATCAGGGAAATGCAAATTAAAACCACAATGAGACATCACCTCACACCAGTTAGGATGGCCAATGTTGAAAAGATAAGGAACACCAAATGCTGGCGAGGATGTAAGTTAGTTCAACAATTGTGGAAAACAGTATGGAGGTTCTGCAAAAATCTAAAAATAGAAATACCATTTGACCCAGGAATTCCACTCCTAGGAATTTACCCAAAGAAAACAAGATGGCTGATTCAAAAAGACATATGCACCCCTATGTTTATCACAACACTATTTACAATAGCCAAGAAACGGAAGCAACCTAAGTGTCCATCAGTAGATGAATGGATAAAGAAGAGGTGGTACATATACACAATGGAATATTATTCAGCTATAAGAAGAAAACAAATCCTACCATTTGCAACAACATGGTTGGAGCTACAGGGTATTATGCTCAGTTCAATAAGCCAGGCAGAGAAAGACAAGTACCAAATGATTTCACTCATTTGTGGAGTAAAACAACAAATCAAAACTGAAGGAACAAAACAGCAGCAGACTCACAGAGGTTACCAAAGGGAAGGGATAGGGGAGGCTGGGTGGGGAGGGAGGGAGGGAGAAGGGGATTAAGGAACATTATGATTAGCACACAGGGAAGGCAGTATAGCACAGAGAAGACAAGTAGTGACTCTATTAGCATGTTACTACGCTGATGGACAGTGACTGCAATGGGGTGTGTGGGTGAGCTTGATTAAATGGGCGAATGTTGTAACCACATGTTACTCATATGAAACCTTCATAAGATCATGTATCAATGATACCTTAATAAAAAATAAATAAAAGCAATGGAGGCTTGCACAAAGGCATTTAGAATATGCCAAACTAAAGAACATTTACATTAGAGCAGTGTCATCTTTAATGTGAATACTTCATGGATCTCCAACTTTATGTGTAGCTATTTACAATGGTCCATCAGCAATAAGCATATTAGTAAAACCAAATGAAGATTTTTTCTGTTCCCAAATCCATCATAAATTTTGATTAGATGTCCACTTAATGCATATTCCAATATTAATGCAATGCTAATCTTAAAATCAGCTCTATAGAGTAACAAAATTCATTAAAATCAGCATTTGAGTTCTTATATATGTAGTTAGTTGATTATATGACATGAGATAATACATACACATATGTATATGATACTCATTATACAGCTGCATTTCTTGACTGGTGATAATTATGCAAGGCTACCTATGACAAAACTGCACAGAGCTCAACACACACACACACACACACACTCATACACACACAAATAAGTGCACATATCAATGGTGAAATCTGAGTAAGCCCTATGGATTGTGCCAATGTCAGTTGCTTGGTTTTACTACTGCTCTATGGTGTGAGATGTTGGCATGGGAGGTGGTTAGGAAAGGGGTACTCAGGATTTCCCTACATTTCTTGATAGCCTCCTGTGAAATCTGTAATTATTTCAAAACAAAAAGTAAAAAAAAAATGAACATATGTTAAAGAAAAATAAGTAGAAAGGAAACTGCTAGCCAAAAAAAAGCTTTATTTGAAAGTTCTTATGTGTACTGTCCCTTATCTATTCCCCTCCCTTCTTTTCAGGGTCAGTACTATCCTGAATTAAGTTATTTTTTTATTTCTGCACACATTTATAAGCTATTTATATTGACATATAAATTTGGACACTATATAGTATTGTTTTATATGCTTTTTATTTTTACATCTACCATCATTTTTGGTTTAGCATTTGTCCCGAATAAAAATGTCTAGGTTTGGACGATACAGGATATTGTCACTACTGTTACCCCACGTAAGTCAAACTCCTAGATGCCAATGCCACTTCTAGATCTAGAACTCAGCTGGGCTGGGCTGCCAGCTGTCTCCCTACTTTATGATTCTGTTCCACTGAGATGTTCATATTTTTGAGTCAGGCTATATCTTTTTATTTTTTGTTGTTTTTTATTTCATCTATTTATTATGCTGTATGTTTCAAACAAAAGGGGATGAAGTTGTAAAAATACTGTGCTGTCTTGACCAGAAGTGTCCCCTCATTGCTCTTAAAAAAACCCAAAAACTTCACTAGTCTCACCTCCTTTTTAAAGAAAGTTTGAGTTTTCTGTCAAATTTAAAACACATACAAAAATTTATGTTTGATTAATTTATAGGTTTATACATTTCTAACTTGGGCGGAACTGCTACCTTTATAATATTCAGTCCATCCAACAAAACAGTATTTCTACTCATTTATTCAAATTTTTATCTCATCCCAACAGGTTGTTGGTTTTCCAACACTTCATCTTGTTAAAAATAGTTCTGGAATTCTATACTTTGCAGTGGAGTTTGCTACTAAAGCCTCTTTTTAACAGGCTAATTATCATGGAATTTATTTTTTGCTGGCTTATGCTGTATCCAGCTTTTATTAATTCATACCTGCCTCTTGGTTAGGCTGCTGAAAGGGCTTACTAGACAAATCATACAAAGATGTTTAAAAGCATGAGCTTTGAAGCGAGGCAGATTTGGAACAAAATCTCTATGCCCTTTACTATGTACCTTACATGCTTATGAGGATCGAATGAACTATTTCATGTAAGGGACCCCATATTTGAATCATAATGTTCAATATATAATTTAAAATAACCCTCGAATGTAAGTAAAATCCATCAAAATTCTTTTTCCATGATGACCCCTGAAATGCTCTTATTCAGAAACATAAAAATCAATGAAAAACATGCTGACACTTTTGCTTTATTATTGGGCAGTTTAATAGACTACTGTAGTAGTCTATGTATTGCATAACCCAGTACTGGCAACTATTCTTACTAAAATTTCTCTTAATACTTCAAACAAATTAGGGATTTTAGTATTGCCATTAAAACCTATAGTGCAGTCTTAAAATGTGGAGTTAAAAAAATTCTTACCTTGCATTGGGAGTAAGACTTCGTAAGACATGAGTTAGCGAACTAAATGGTAGTGATCCAGACTGTTTAACCAGAAGAGAATTCTCATAGGAGGTTTCTTCAGTGTAAGGATTATACGTAGTTGTTTCATACCACAGCCAATTATAAAGACTCTGTTTTGCATGATCCCACACTAGAGCACATGATTGAAGAAAACAAGCATTATTAATTATTTTCATATTATTTTATTATCGGATTCTACTCCAGGAAAGAATGAGAGAGCATTAAATAAACAATGAATCCTGACATGTTTCATTATTGCCATTTCCCCATCCAAATCAGTACCCTTGCATTGTCAGTCAACATCTTATTTGTATAGCAAATACAAGTTATAAAGTGTGAAACATTTTATTGGAAAGGATTATCACAAAGTTTCTGAATTAAATGCATAACATAAATGTTGCAGTACTTTATGAAGAGAAAGAGATCAAAATAATAGTTGGGTCTCCTCAACCTTCATGAAACTTTTAATGTGTAAGACACCTTCTTTAGAATCTGAATTTTTATGTCTAAGAATGATGTTCTAAAATCAGATTAAGGACACCTATTTTTGGCAACCTGTGTTTTTAAACATGCAACAAAGAAAAAAGTGTACTAAAAAACAATAAATATTAGTTTTGTGAGACTGATATCTCAAGAAAGAAAAGTAATATTTAACTTACTGAGAGGAGCATTGAGGTGATCAATAGATGCTATAAGGTATATGTTATGTAAAGATGACAACTGTCCAATAATTTGCTGGCTTTTGTCTCCTCTCAACATTTGGCTATCCAAATTGTGAATGAGAAGGAAGAGTTCTAAAGAAGAATCTAAAATGAAAGAGAATTCAGTTATTATTTTCAGTGAGTATTTGTACAGTCCCTACCATACACAATGCCTCTGTATTAACGAATATATCAAAGTAGTATGGGACAAACTAACAATGCTTAAGGGTATGCAATTTATTTGAGAAGATATGACAGTCAGTTATAAAATAGACAAGATATTATTAAGTATTACAAAAAATTTTCATTAGAAATCAGTAGCGACTGGAGTGGTTACATTTAATTGGAATGGTTTACACCTGAATCACATTGTAAAGAAAATGGTTTCAATAAAGTCAATAAGGTATAGGCTACAAGGTGAGATGCATCCTGGATTGCTGGTGAATCTGTGTATGTTGAATTACAAGTTGAAATTGGCAGTGGGACACCAAAAAAACCCAAAAGTTCTCATTAAGTATTAAGAGATAACAGAAAACCCTGATTATCACAAAAGCCCAAGGAGACTAAAAAGGGGCAAGTACAGTTTAGGGTCCTACTGCTCAAGGCACCAGGAAGGTCAGAGAATTAAAAACAAAAAAGTCAATGAAGGAAGAATTTAGAGGATGCAGCTGTTAACACCAAATATTACAGAAATCAAGATAACAAAGGATGAGCAAAGGTTTAGAAAGAAGAAAATGAGGGGTGATCTTAAAGCAGCCAGTTCAGGTAGCACAGAGACTCATCTGTGAACTTCACTCACTCAACAAGAAAGAATTACTCCTACTACCTTGAATTTATACAGCTAAAGCCCCTTATTTCAGATAATCTTATCTTACACACTAATGCACATCTCCCTTGACCTACAATGGGGTGACATCCCAAGAAACCCATCATCATAGGCTGAAGTTGAAAATGCACCTGATACACCTGACCTACTGAATGTCATAGCTTAGCCTAGCCTACCTTAAACATTCTCAGAACACTTACATTAGCCTATAGCTGGGCACAATTATCTAACACAAAGACTATTTCATAATAAAGTGTTGAATAGCTCACGTAATTTATTGAATACTGTACTGAAACTGAAAAGTAGAATGGTTTTATGGGGACAGAATGATCTTAAGTGTGCTGACTATTCACCCTCACAGTGGTGTGGCCGACTGGGAGCCGCGGTCCGTAACAGCTGCCCGGCACCGTGAGAATATCATACCATGTATTGGTAGGCCAGTGAAATATTAAAATTCAAAACTCAAAGTATGCTTCCTACTAAACGCAAATCACTCTCACACCATTATAAAGTAAAAAATTCATTAAGTAAAGCCATTACAAGTTAGGTACCATCTGTAAATGAGTAAGTAGAAGTGTATGCTTAGCTTCATCCTAAAACTAGAACATCTACTTCATGTTACCTTCTTTAAATCTCTTCATTATCCAGTCGAGCTGATCCAGTGCACTTCGGAAAGGGCCCACATGATCGAGGACTTCTTCTGTTACAGAATTCAGGATCTGCCATGAAAGTGCAAGAGGCACATCCGTTATAACTTACTCTGTCATACAGGATAAATATAACTAGCGAATCAATCCTTTTTAAAATTAAAAGTGAGTTTGGATTTCCCATCAAAGCTGTAAAAGCACTTGAAAAAATCTACTGATACTTAAGTATACCTAATTCATTTTTTTGCCTAAGTTATGCTAAAAGGAAACAGGGAAGAATAACAAAGATTAAAGATAAGAGGGCAGAAACCCCACCCCCCTTAAAAAAAACCCAACAATATGAGAAGCAGAAAACTATAGATTTATCAAAGAAAAGAGGGCCCAAATATTAAGGACATTTTAAAAAAGGAATATTACATTGTTTAATGGCCAGCACCCAAGGGGTTTAAATTAATTTTCATATGATAAAGAGACATAGCATTTTGAGTACAAATGATCTATAATAAATGTATATTATAAAACTACAAACTTACTGGGTTTTTAAATTAGTTTTAGAGTATCAATGTGACATAAAAGAATAGTAAAATTGAAGTCCTCCATAATCCTGTCCTGCAGGAAGTACGGTTGATATTTGGTGTAGTAAACAAAGCAAATATTTCCCCAAGATTAAATACAGTATCAGCTACAAAGTAGGAAATTCAAAGATGAGGATTCAAAGCCAGAATGCTTTGAGCCCAAACACATGATCTTAAATTCTACACAGTCCTACTACTGTAAGGCTAAAAACAAAAACTGAGTGCTCCAGAATGAGAAGTAGCATCCTCATTCATGTTGGGGATATAGATTGGCAGAGTATAACATTACTCCTTTTAACATTTTTGAAACTTACTGATTTCACACTGATCCCAGGAAAGAAGCCATTGATGACAACATGAATGGCGTCTGGCAGCATGGTAGTTCGAAACCTTTCTAGTAAATCTCTCTTAGACCCCAAACCATAAAGCACGATGTTGAACCCCAGGCTGTTATGAAAGGTAACATTCATGAAATTAAAGTTCAGTACCTCTTATTGCTTATTTTATAATCAACCACTTTTCTTATTGTAAGCTTATAAAGAATCTAGGAAGAACTTAAATATGTTGATTCCCAACGTATACAAGTAAAAGCACAATTTTATTATTTGTACACCAAACTTAAGTTCCAACTTTAGTAGCCTTCTTTCCAGCAAGTATTACCTTTCAAGTGACAGATGGTTGGAGGTAAGGAAGAACATGGCAGGTACAAGGCACTAGAAAGTTTTACAGACTGAAGCAGAGTTTTAATTGATTGATTAAATTGGTAAAGTAAACAGAGGCCAAGTCACAAAGGTCATGTTAAGTCAACTAAATTAACTGATTTTATTCCAAGACAACAAACATTTAAAAGTAACTAGCCAGGTATGAACTGAATGGTTTTGTAAGAATGTAGCAGGATCTTTTCACAAAGATCATACAGGCTGAGGGAGGGTAGTGGGTAGGAAGAAGGGACAAACCTACCTAAGACTATGGACTTGAATTAGGTGCCATGGAGAAAAACTTAAGGGGTCAAGTACTTTATAGGTCAAATCAGCAGGATCTGGAGAGTGATTAGATGTGGAAGCTTAAGGACAAGGGAGTGTTCAGTAACTCAGTTTTCTGGCAGAGGCAACTACATGAATGGGGTAATATTCACTGTGCCAGGCAACAGGGGCAGGTGGGAATGATGGGTTTAAGATGAGTTAATTTTCTGTGTATAGAATTATTCATAGGACATCCACATAGAAACTTCCAATATACATTCAGATATCCATGTCTCTTGCTGTGGTGTGAGATCTGGACTGGACTGGGCTGGGCTGGAGATACAGTTAACAAGAGTTATTCATACACAAAAAGCAGCTGAAGCCAAGAGAGTAAGATGACCCAGGACACCAAGCACTAGGGGTGAAGCTATAGTTTAAGTCCATGATTGTTTATGGAGGTCAGTCAGATACAGTGTTTATTTATGTGATGCTCTGCAGCAATGGAGGATAGCCTAGAAATACAAGAGAAGAGACAACCCCCAAAGTAGAGATTAGCAATGGTAGGAGCAGCAAAAAAAAAAAAAAAGAAGCATGGGAATGCAGAGAGCTAGCAATTCTGAGAAAGTAGGTGACTATGAGGTCTCGGCTGGGACCTAGACCGAGCAAAGCAAGTCAAGGCATCAGAGTTAACATGCTGGATGAATGAAGTATATGAACTGGGGGGTGGGACAAGAGTGAAGACCTGCTTTATAAATTTGTAACAAACAGATCCATAAATAGTTACTTAGAGAAGTGGAGGTCCTTGTAGGGAAGATAATCATTCTCTTGCTAGCATAACCCTCCATGTATTATTAGCAAAAGAAAACCAGGGTCAACTGGGGATAATTGTGTCAAGTTCCATGTTCTTACTACTTGGTAGACCTGCCTTCTTATTTACCCCAGTGACTATGTAACTATGAGCATGTTCATGTATGTATATTTACATTAGCATCATTTTAAGTACTTCCTTATATTGAGAACATTTTTAATAAAGGTATAAAATTAAGGTAAAAAAATACTTTTAATTTTAATCATTCTTCTAGATATTTTAATGAAAATCTAAAATTCAACCTGCAGTATCTGAAGAATTATTAAAATTGAAAAAATATTCCAAGAAATAATTTTGAAATGGTAAAATAATGTTTATAGGACAGATCTCACAAAATTCTGAAGGTCTTAGGACATTTATATGGAATAAGTTTTAGAGAAATGAAATATTCTCTCATTTTGGAAACTTTGCTTGAAAAGCTAGATGAAAAATCTATTGATGGGGAAACAAAAGCAAAAAAATGAACAAGTGGGACTATATCTAGTTGAAAAGCTTCTGTACAGCAAAGGACACCATCAGTAGAACAAAAAGACATCCTACAGTATGGGAGAATATATTCGTAAATGACGTATCTGATAAGGTGTTGACATCCAAAATATATAAAGAACTCACACACCTCAACGAACAAAAAGCAAATAATCCAATTAAGAAATGGGCAGAGGACATGAATAGACACTTCTCTAAAGAAGAAATTCAGATGGCCAACAGGCACATGAAAAGATGCTCCACATCACTAATCATCAGAGAAATGCAGATTAAAACCACAATGAGTTAGGGGGGCATGGGGAGGGCTGTACAACCCAGAGAGGACAAGTAGTGACTCTACGGCATCTCACTACGCTGATAGACAGTGACTGTAATGGGGTTGGGGGGGGGACCTGATGAAGGGGGTAGTGTAATCACCATAATATTACTCATTCAATTGTAGATTAATGATATCAAAATAAACTTAAAAAAAAAACCACAATGAGATATCACCTCACACCAGTGAGGATGGCCAACATCCAAAACACAAACAACAACAAATGTTGGCAAGGATGTGGAGAAAGGGAGCCCTACACTGCTGGTGGGAATGCAAATTAGTTCAACCATTGTGGAAAGCAGTATGGAGGTTCCTCAAAAAACTCAAAATAGAAATACCATTTGACCCAGGAATCCCACTCCTAGGAATTTACCCTAAGAATGCAGCAGCCCAGTTTGAAAAGACAGATGCACCCCTATATTTATTGCAGCACTATTTACAATAGCCAAGAAATGGAAGCAACCTAAGTGTCCATCAGTAGATGAATGGATAAAGAAGATGTGGTAGATATACACAATGGAATATTATTCAGCCATAAGAACAAATCCTACCATTTGCAACAACATGGATGGAGCTAGAGGGTATTATACTCAGTGAAATAAGCCAAGCCGAAAAAGACAAGTATCAAATGATTTCACTCATATGTGGAGTATAAGAACAAAGAAAAAATACTGAAGGAACAAAACAGCAGCAGACTCACAGAACCCAAGAACGGACTAATAGTTACCAAAGGGAAAGGGACTGGGGAAAATGGGTGGGAAGGGAGGGATACGAGGGAAAAAGGGGCATTACGATTAGCAGACGTAATGCTGGGGGGGCATGGGGAGGGCTGTACAACTCAGAGAAGACAAGTAGTGATTCTATAGCATCGCACTACGCTGATGGACAGTGACTGTAATGGGGTTGGTGGGGGGATCTGATGAAGGGGTAGTTTAATAACCATAATATTGCACATGTAGTTGTAGATTAATGATACCAAAATAAATTATATTAAAAAAATAATTAAAAAAAAAAGAAATGGGCAGAGGACATGAATAGACACTTCTCCAAAGAAGAAATTCAGATGGCTAACAGGCACATGAAAAGATGCTCCACATCATTAATCATCAGAGAAGTGCAGATTAAAACCACAATGAGATATCACCTCACACCAATGAGGATGGCCACCATCCAAAACACAAACAACAACAAATGTTGGTGAGGATGTGGAGAAAAGGGAACCCTCCTACACTGCTGGTGGGAATGCAAATTAGTTCAACCATTGTGGAAAGCAGTATGGAGGTTCCTCAAAAAACTCAAAATAGAAATACCATTTGACCCAGGAATTCCACTCCTAGGAATTTACCCTAAGAATGCAGCAGCCCAGTTTGAAAAAGACAGATGCACCCCTATGTTTATCGCAGCACTATTTACAATAGCCAAGAAATGGAAGCAACCTAAGTGTCCATCAGTAGATGAATGGATAAAGAAGATGTGGTACATATACACAATGGAATATTATTCAGCCATAAGAAGAAAACAAATCCTACCATTTGCAACAACATGGATGGAGCTAGAGGGTATTATGCTCAGTGAAATAAGCCAAGCCGAAAAAGACAAGTACCAAAGGATTTTACTTATCTGTGGAGTATGAGAACAAAGAAAAAAACTGAAGGAACAAAACAGCAGCAGACTCACAGAACCCAAGAACGGACTAATAGTTACCAAAGGGAAGGGGACTGGGGAGGATGAGCAGGAAGGGAGGGACAAGGGGGAAAAGGGGGCATTACGATTAGCAGATGTAGTGTTGGGGGGGCACGGGGAGGGCTGTACAACTCAGAGAAGACAAGTAGTGATTCTATAGCATCTCACTATGGATGCTTATGGACAGTGACTGTAATGGGGTTGGTGGGGGGGACCTGATGAAGGGGATAGTTTAATAACCATAATATTGCACATGTAATTGTAGATTAATGATACCAAAATAAATTTAAAAAAGTCTACTGATGTATTGATCCATCTTGAAAAATTAGGATTTCAAATTTTTTTATGAGTAAAAACTTACAATTTGAAGAAATGCTATTTATTTTAACAATGGCTTCCATATCTGATAAATTTACAAAAGACAAGTTTCTTGACAACTGTCGAATTTCTGAGAAGAACCATAAATAATATGACATTTCCATACTAAGCCATAAGACTGGGGAAAAAACTATTTTTTTGAATTTTTATATACAAATAAAAATATAAAGTTAACTGCAAAAAGGAAATTAATGTGTTAAACTGCTTTGATGACTTGATAATAGGGGGTATAGTACCCATAATGTTGTTCAAGTGATTGTATATTAACGATACCAAAAAAAAACTGCTTTGATTTTTAGACATATTTTTTATCATACAAGTTTGCAATGATAATAGTACTTACTGTAACTGTAACATCCATTTATGAAATAATTGTTCATATTGTTGATTTAGTTGTTTAAGTTCAGTAGAAAAGGAAGGAGAAACCTTGCTCAGTAAGTTACGCAAAGTTTGCTTTAAAAAGAGAGGGAGGGAAGAATATCACTCTCAAGCTATGTACATCAAATCAATCCAAACTAAAATATTTCTTTAGAGGTAGAGGTCAGAAGAGACCACCATTGGAAACAGTACTTTAATCAGGTTTGGTAATGAGGGCATCAACTTGAAATACTGTAAAATTTCAAATATGATTTAAATCTTTTTTTAAAACTTCTTAAACATTCTTTTTGGTACAAATATAACAATAAAGAATTTGCCAAGTTTTGTCTAAAACCATTTAGGTGATTAAAAATTCCAAATAGAATGCTTTAATTTCTAAAAAGATTATTACCATAAGATGATTAAACCTGACTCCCAGCTTTGACAACAAATCCAGATAGACTTAAAAATCTGAATCTGAAAAGATGTGAAAGCTTAAGGTAATATAGTTCAATATTAATTCTCAGGAAACATTAAATGTTCTTTATAATTTATCATTATCAGTATTATTAAAATAAACTTGCATTGCTGCTCTTCTTGCAAAAAAGCTACTTCTAACAAATCCTTTATCTTTGATGAGTATGGCAAAGTTTTTAAAACAACAATGTAAATAAACTGAGGAAGGTACAATTGCCCTGCAGCCAAAACTTGAAAATTCATGCTGGTGAATCAAACATAGCTCACTTTTTGAAATGAAACTCTAGCAAAAGCTGTATATGCATTTTTACCCTGGCATTGCATTTTCATGATTCCACTCTTAATTCTCTTAATACTGAAGACTAGAGTTGCAAAGTCAACATTCCAGGCACTCTGGCCTGTATAGTTTTTATTTACGTAACTTAAAGAGAAATAGGACAAAGTCTAAGTCAGACTGTTAAGTAGTTTAGTTTTAAAAAATTTCTTTCACTCCTTCTGAAGTTTAGAGCCCTGAAGAAGCCGATAAAGCTCTAGTATCATTTCCAGTAGTCATTCCCACTGGCTTTTCCGAGCATGCCCACACTTAGGTGGGAACTCTGGACTATTATCTCGTCTATGAACTTTCACTTCGAACTTCAGTATCTGTGGGGAACCATACTACAGCATCCACAGTGGGAACAATTTAATAGTGTTGCACTACAGTGTCTGTAGGATCCAGTGTTGGTCTGAATAATTGCTTCCTCCTTATTTCCATGCCTGTCACCATGTGACCTTGCAATCCTTCCCCATACAGAGATGGAGTCTAGTTCCCTGGTCAGTCACTTTGTTTTCAGCCACATGATTTGCTGTGGCCACTAGGATGAGGCAAAGTGACACTGAACTAGTTCTGAATCAAGCTTTTAAGGATTCTTTTGTTTTTCCACTTAACATCTCTGATACTGTCAGGAGAACATGCCTCAGCTAGCCTGCTGGTCCAAGAGAAGGAGAGACATATGGAGCAAATCCTAGATCAGCAGACCCGCAGATATGAAAACAAATGCTTACTGACATATGCTCCTGATACTGTATTGTTGACTACATCCACAGTCAACAAGAGACTTTCCCTTCCCTCATTACTGGCAACAGGTATGTCATCCGCTCAGAGGTCATTTTTGCCTCTAGGTCCTATGAAGTCTTACTCTGATCCTGGATCCTTTTATTATTCCATGTTGCTTATATAAAAATATAACCATGAAACATGTGTTAGTGCCCTCTCCTCCCTGGAACAAATGGCTTCTTGACACACATGTTCAGCTAGTCTCTGATCTGTATCTCAGTACCAATAAGCCAGGTGACAAAAAAATAGAAACCATCCAACCCACACAGCACCACCTCACCCAGGTTAGAGAGGTTTATCCTATGTTCTCCTTTTTACAGTTTGAAAACTGTCTAAAGCCCTGTATACCTTAGAAAACTGCACTCAATTCCAGTTTGCAGAGAAAATAAAACTGATCATCTTTGAGCCAGTAACAAACTCTTCTTGACTTAGATTATCAACCCCACTTTCTACTGAAAGATTTTCTCATTCTGATAGTTCTATCTCCTCTCTCAAGGAGATAGCAATCAAAGCCCTAGGGAGTACAACTATAGGTATTTTTTGAAAAAAGAGAAGGAACCATTGGTATATATAGTAACCTTGTTATCTTACTGTACTGGTCAGGTTTTCCATATCAAGAAGCAGAGTATCCTCTGCTTTTTGCAAGGTTTGTAACTGACAGATCACAGTGTTTGTTTTTTAACCACTGTGAGGGTCAATGAATATGTGCGTTAAATGAATGAGCAATTAATGGTACACAGATACCAAAGAAACTATGACCCCGATGATTCTTACAGATCCTGAAGAAATAATAAGAGAAAAAAGCATATAGTTATAGTATGTCAAACAGAATCTAACCCAGTGAACCATTTATATAATAAAGTATATAATAGCAATGCCATATTAATTTGTGTCTCACTTTATCAGGACAGTAATTCTGCTTGAGTGCACTTAACTCTCCAACTTTGCTGATTATGTAGTATATTTTTCAGCTCACAATAGGAAAAATTTAGAAGTAGCATTCCTTGTAACATACCTGATCCAATTTAGCTCTCTTTAGTTTCTGCAGTGTTCTATCAGAGGTTAAAACTTTTGAACTGCTGTGAGCTTCAAAATATTCTTCTACTAAGTCACTCTGAAAATGGATACAGCAAAGTTAGTTCTTAGGTTTATGTCAAAACTAGACAGTAACACTAATGTAAAATATGTGGAATTCTTTATTTGGCCGTTAGTATTTTCTTCCTCAAGCAATAACACAGATTAAGGACTAAGCAAATTAAGTCTAATAATAAAACTAAGTAACCCTTAGGATCATAAAAGTTAAAAAATGACTAGTTTCAAGTAGTCTATTCCCCCAAACAATTCCTAAGTTCCAACATATAATTTCCATTTAGACTTAAAAAAGGAGGGTTGGGAGGCTTTGTTTTGCCTCACACAGTTCTAGCAAATCCTTTATCAGTAGTACAATTGAAGAACTGTGAAAATGAGAAAGACATCAACAGCACGGTAAAAAAAGACATTGATTACGATTCCAATAAAATGGCTCACTGTTTGTTCTACAGATCTGGGCAGGACCGACCTCCATGGTAGTGAGGAAAAGATGGGAAGCCATTCAAGTAGTAGGCTTCCAAGACTGCTTTGAATCCTTACACTGAACACCAGGTCTTCTCTCAAGCCATGGTGCCTGCAGTGTTCTCCCAAACAACTCAACATGGATCCAAAGCCATACCATTTATTACTTACACTGACTTTAATACATCAACATTAGAAAAATAAAATTACATAGAAAGGTATACACTGGTAAGTCTTGCCTCCAATTATCCAATCAGCATTTATTTATTTAAAAGCTCATTTTTATACAACTGAATTGAGATGTCACCTTTAGTATATATACATGGATATGAATGCAGATTAAGTCAGAATAGAAAGTCCAGAAACAGATACAAGTATGTATGAGAACTTATGTGAAAAAAGACTGAAAAAACATAGAAAAGTGAAGAAAATAATTATGTTGACCCCCCCCATATGGGTGTCTTCTCTTTGGGTAGCTTATCTTTGAGATATTACACAATTTTTCTTTAAAGTTAAGGTCGCTCTCTTCACTTACTGTTTTATCTCTTTTCATTTTCTTACAAGGTGTTGCTTTGCAAACAAGAGCTGAAACTACTTTATCCTGAGGTTGAATCTTTCGGCTGAATTCGTTAGCGTCTTCTTCATGTTCTTGTGCAGCCCCTTCATCATCCTCTGAGTTGGAAGCAGAATATTCACTTTCACTGTCAGAATGAGACCTTGGAACTGTTGGAGGGAAAAGCAATAGGGGAAATCTGACAGTCTGACATAAGAGCCATTATGTGATAATGGAAAGAGTATGGTCTTTTAAGTTAAGAGAAATTGACTTCTGGTTTTGTCATTATTTGCAGATAATCTCACTAGAGCTAGTTACATGTTTTCTGAGCACAGTTTCCTAGTGCTTAGTTTAATGAACTATTACACAGTGAAGATTACACTGAAATATATGTAAAGCAACTAACAATGAGTGACCATAGGAACTGTGGCAGAAACTGTCAGTCATGCCTATTAACATTTCTTCCCTTTTTTCTTGCTAAGAGAACTCCAATGTGCCCCACCCTAAAGGATAATCACTGTATCATCTTTTCCTTTTCCCATACTTGCTTTCCCAGCCTCCTCTGCAACTAGAGTTGTATGTAAGCTTTTGACCAATGAAACTTGAAGAGAAATTTCCTCAAGCTTCTGAGAAATTTTTATTGCTTATGGAAGGAAAGCTCCTTATTTATACCCATAGCTTAAAGCCATGGAAGCCATTTCACAATATGAAGTATGAAACTTAAAGGTGAAAAATGCTGGTGGCAAAGCAAAGAGACAGGAAGGACGTGGGTCCTTCATGACACTATTAAGTCACTACATCAAACATGGGATTTTTATGTGCGATACGTAAGTGCCTATGGTTTAAGCCACCATTATAGAATTTTCTGTTGCTGCCTACTGAAAATGCCATCATTAGTATGATAGAAAACTCAATAAATGGTAGCTGTTATAAGTACTAATAACTAATAATATAAGTTCAGGCATGCCCATCCTGGAGTTAATAAAAGAACTGTATTTTTAAATAAACCATAGCCACCTCCACCACTCCCCAGAAATAATAAAGCTACTTTTACACTCAATTAGTATAAAACTATTAAAGAAAGTTACCTTCCAAAATACAAGTTAAATAACTTAAACCAAATCAGTGTATTTATTTTGAACAACAGATATATTTCAGAATATCCAGTTAATATATAGCAAATATAGACACTAAAAGGGAGGGGAAGAGGAAAAGAAAAGAAAAAAGGCTTTTGATTTTGTGGGCACAGTTTTGCAGCTTCATATTTGCACTGACTGCTGCCCACGGTAGATACATGGGTTAGCAATAATAGGAGGTACCAGAAATGTCTATCATACTTACATGTAACATCATACATGTACGTGTGTATGTTTGGTGGTGATTGATAGGAAAGAGAAAGTTCATCTTCTCTCTAAAAATGATTCTTTTTTGGAGTAAGGAGGAAACATAGGACATGGGACGTACCTGATATACAATAACCATAATTGTATCATCTTTTATTGCTTCAGATATCCAATCATTTAATTTTACCATTTTTATGCTGATTAAAAATGTAGTATAAACAGTTCTATGAAACCTATACCTTGAAAAGAATGGCTATAACATGGATTTGACAATGTTAGCTAGTATTATTGTCAAGGGGTCAACCTCAAGAAAGAAGCTGACATCTTTCTCAAATGCAAAGGTCAAGAAGTCATTTGCTCCAAACTTAAATATTTAAAAATCTAAAGCCATTTTTTTCTTTCTTACTATTCATCTTTTACTGCATGTTAACTCAGGAAAGTCACACTGCCCTAGGCCAAATAATGTCAGACTGACTAAGTACTTCCTTCCATTCATGTGCCATTCCACCCACTCCACCTTCCTGACACATGTAAGAGTTCTGTTTTGTCATGTGACTACTGGACTAAGCTAAACCACCGGGTTTTTGGTGAAGTGATCAGGGAATATGTGCAAAGATGAATGAAACCAGGCAAAGTTTCTATAATAATTTTGGTCTCATATCCCTATCTCTCAAAATATCCGAAAAAAGCATATTTTTGAATAATGTTTGAGACAGATTTTCTCCAATTGCATTAGTAAAGTGATCTAATATCTTAGAGACAGCATTATTAGGCAGTGTGGCCAAGCTCCCGTATCTGTATTCTCTATGGTAAATCTTTTTTTTTCCATTCTTTTTTTTTATTAAGGTATTATTGATATACACTCTTATGAAGGTTTCACATGAAAAAACAATGTGGTTACTACATTTAACCATATTATCAAGTGCCCACCCATACCCAAATGCAGTCACTGTCATTGGGTGTAGTAAGATGCCACAGGTTCACTGTTTGCCTTCTCTGTGCTACACTGTTTTCCCCATGACCCCCCACACTATGTGTATTAAACAAAATACCCTTCAATCCCCTTCTCCCACCCTCCCCACCTGCGCTTCCACACCCCTCCCCTTTGGTAGCAACTAGTTACTTCTTGGAGCATCTGAGTCTGCTGCTATTTTGTTCCTTCAGTTTTCCTTCATTGTTATACTCAACAAATGAGGGAAATCATTTGGCACGTGTCTTTCTCCGCCACACTTATTTCACTGAGCATAATAATCTCCAGCTCCATCCATGTTGTTGCAAATGGTAGAATTTGTTTCTTTCTTATGGCTGAATAGTATTCCATTGTGTATATGTACCACCTCTTCTTTATCCATTCATCTACTGATGGACACTTAGGTTGCTTCCATATCTAGGCTATGGTAATAAGTGCTGTTTAAAAATAGGGGTGCATATGTATTTTTGAATCTGAGAGGTTGTATTCTCTGGGTAAATTCCAAGGACTGGGATTCCCGGGTCAAACGATATTTGTATTTTTAGTTTTTTGAGGAACCTCCATACTGCTTTCCACAATGGTTGAACAACCTTACATTCCCACCAGCAGTGTAGGAGGGTTCCCCTTTCTCCGCATCCTGGCCAGCCTTTGTTGTTCTTAGTCTTTTTGATGCTGGCCATCCTCACTAGTGTGAGGTGATATCTCATTGTGGTTTTAATTTGCATTTCCCTGAAAATTAGTGATGTGGAGCATCTTTTCATATGTCTGTTGGCCATCGAAATTTCTTCTTTGGAGAACTGTTTCTTCATATCCTCTGCCCATTTTTTAATAGGGTTACTTGCTTTTTGGGTGTTGAGGCGTGTAAGTTCTTTATATATTTTGGATGTTAACCACTTGTCGGATATGTCATTTACAAATATACTCTCCCATACTGTTGGATGCCTTTTTCTTCTGTTGACGGTCTCCTTTGCTGTACAGAAAACTTTTAGTTTGATGTAGTCCCATGAGTTCATTTTTGCTTTTGTTTCCCTTGCTCTAGAGGATGCGTTCAGGAAGAAGTTGCTCATGCTTATATTCAGGAGATTTTTGCCTATGTTGTCTTCTAAGAATTTTATGGTTTCATGACTTACATTCAGGTCCTTGATCCATTTTGAGTTTACTTTTGTGTATGGGGTTAAACAATAATCCAGTTTCATTCTCTTGCATGTAGCTGTCCAGTTTTACCAACACCAGATGTTGAAGAGGCTGTCATTTCCCCATTGTATGTCCACGGCTCCTTTATCATATATTAACTGACCATATATGCTTGGGCTTGTATCATGGCTCTCTAGTTCGTTCCATTGGTCTATGGGTCTGTTCTTGTGCCAGTACCAAATTGTCTTGATTACTGTGGTTTTGTAGTAGAGCTTGAAGTTGGGGAGCATAATCCCCCCAGCTTTATTCTTCCCTCTCAGGATTGCTTGGGCTACTCGGGGTCTTTTGTGGTTACATATGAATTTTAGAAAGATTTTCTCTAGTTCGTTGAAGAATACTGTTTGTATTTTGATAGGAAATGCATTGAATACGTAGATTGCTTTAGGCAGGATAGCCATTTTGACAATACTAATTCTTCCTATCCAGGAGCACGGGATGTGTTTCAATTTATGGGTATATTCTTTAATTTCTCTCATGAGCTTCTTGTAGTTTTCAGAGTACAGGTCTTTCATTACCTTGGTTGGTTTATTCCTAGGTATTTTATTCTTTTTGATGCAAGTGTGAATGGAATTGTTTTCCTGATTTCTCTCTCTGCTAGTTCATTGTTAGTGTATAGGAATGCCACAGATTTCTGCATATTAACTTTGTATCACGCAACTTTGCTGAGTTCAGATATTAGATCTAGTAGTTCTGGAGTGGATTCTTTAAGGTTTTTTATGTACAATAACATGTCATATGCAAACAGGGACAGTTTAACTTCTTCAATGCCAATCTGGATGCCTTTTATTTCTTTCTGTTGTCTGATTGCCATGGCTAAGACCTCCAGTAGTATGTTGAATAGAAGTGGAGAGAGTGGGCATCCTTGTCTTGTTCCTGATCTTAAAGGAAAACTTTTAGCTTCTCGCTATTAAGAATAATGTTGGCTGTGGGTTTGTCAGGTATACCCTATATTATGTTGAAGTACTGGCCCTCTATATCCATTTTTTAAAATAATTTATTCTGGTATAAATAATTTACAATTACATGTGCAATATTATGGTTATTAAACTACCCCTTCATCAGGTTCCCCCAACCAACCCCATTACAGTCACTGTCCATTAGCGTAGTGAGATGCTACAGAATCACTACTTGTTTTCTCTGAGTTGTACAGGCCCACCCTTTCCCCCCAACATTACACATGCTAATCCTAATGCCCCTTTCTCCCCCTTATCCCTCCCTTCCCACCCATCTTCCCCAGTCCCTTTCCCTTTGGTAACTATCAGTCCATTCTTGGGTACTGTGAGTCTGCTGCTGTTTTGTTCCTTCAGTTTTTTTCTTTGTTCTTATGCTCCACATGAGTGAAATCATTTACTTGACTTTTTTGGCTTGGCTTATTTCACTAAGCATAATACCCTCTAGCTCCATCCATGTTGTTACAAATGATAGGATTTGTTTTCTTCTTATGGCTGAATAATATTCCATCGTGTATATGTACATCTTCTTTATCCATTCATCTACTGATGGACACATAGGTTACTTCCATTTCTTGGCTATTGTAAATAGTGCTGCGATAAACATAGGGGTGCATCTGTCTTTTTCAAATTGGGTTGCTGCATTCTTAAGGTAAATTCCTAGGAGTGGAATTCCTGGGTCAAATGGTATTTCTATTTTGAGTTTTTTGAGGAACCTCCATACTGCTTTCCACAATGGTTGAACTAATTTGCAGTCCCACCAGCAGTGTAGGAGGGTTCCCTTTTCTCCACATCCTCGCCAACATTTGTTGTTGTTTGTGTTTTGGATGTTGGCCATCCTCACTGGTGTGAGGTGATATCTCATTGTGGTTTTAATCTGCATTTCTCTGATGATTAGCGATGTGGAGCATCTTTTCATGTGCCTGTTGGCCATCTGAATTTCTTCTTTGGAGAAGTGTCTATTCATGTCCTCTGCCCATTTCTTAATTGGATTATTTGCTTTTTGTTTGTTGAGGTGCGTGAATTTTTATATATTTTGGATGTCAACCCCTTATCGGATACGTCATTTATGAATATATTCTCCCACACTGTAGAATGTCTTTTTGTTGTACTGATGGTCCTTTGCTCTACAGAAGCTTTTCAACTTGATATAGTCCCACTTGTTCATTTTTGCTTTTGTTTCCCTTGCCCAGGGAGATATGCTCATGAAGAAGTCGCACATGTTTATGTCCAAGAGATTTTTGTCTATGTTTTTTTCTAAGAGTTTTATGGTTTCATGACTTACATTCGGGTCCTTGATCCATCTTGAGTTTACCTTTGTGTATGCGGTTAGACTGTAGTCCAGTTTCATTCTCTTACATGTACCTGTCCAGTTTCCCCAACAACAGCTGCTGAAGAGGCTGTCATCTCCCCATTGTATATCCAAGGCACCTTTATCAAATATTAATTGGCCGTATATGTTTGGGTTAATGTTTGGATTTTCTAGACTGTTCCACTGGTCTGTGGGTCTCTTTTTGTGCCAATACCAAATTGTCTTGATTACTGTGGCTTTGTAGTAGAGCTTGAAGTCAGGGAGTGTAATTCCCCCTGTTTTATTCCTCCTTCTCAGGATTGCTTTGGCTATTCGGGGTCTTTTGTGGTTCCATATGAATTTTATAATTATTTGTTCCAGTTCACTGAAGAAAGCTGTTGGTGTTTTGATAGGGATTGCATTGAGTCTGTAGATTGCTTTAGGTAGTATAACCATTTTTACAATATTCTTCCTAGCCAAGAGCATGGGATGCATTTCCATTTGTTAGTGTCCTCTTTAATTTCTCTTAGGAGTGTCTTGTAGTTTTCAGAGGACAGGTCTTTCACTTCCTTCATTAGGTTTATTCCTAGGTATTTTATTCTTTTTGATGCAATTGTGAATGCAATTGTTTTTCTGATTTCTCTTTCTGTTAGTTCATCGTTAGTGTATAGGAAAGCAGCAGATTTCTGTGTGTTAATTTTGTATCCTGCAACTTTGCTGAATTCAGACATTAGTTCTAGTAGTTTTGGAGTGGAGTCTTTAGGGTTTTTTATGTACAATATCATGTCATCTGCAAATAGTGACATTTGACTTCTTCTTTACCAGTCTGGATGCCTTGTATGTCTTTGTTTTGTCTGATTGCCGTGGCTAGGACCTCCGGTACTATGTTGAATAACAGTGGAGAGAGTGTGCATCCCTGTCTTGTTCCCGATCTTAGATGAAAAGCTTTCAGCTTCTCACTGTTAAGTATGATGTTAGCTGTGGGTTTGTCATATATGGCCTTTATGATGTTGAGGTATTTGCCCTCTATACCAATTTTGTTGAGAGTTTTAATCATGAATGGATGCTGAATTTTGTCAAATGCTTTTTCAGCATCTATGCAGATGATCATGTGGTTTTCTTCTTTTTGTTGATGTGGGGGATGATGTTGATGGATTTTCAAATGTTGTACCATCCTTGCATCCCTGGGATGAATCCCCCTTGATCATGGTGTATGATCCTCTTGATGTATTTTTGAATTCGGTTTGCTAATATTTTGTTGAGTATTTCTGCATCTACGTTCATCGGGGATATTGGTCTGTAATTTTCTTTTTTGATGAGGTCTTTGCCCAGTTTTGGTATTAGAGTGATGCTGGTTTCATAGAATGAGTTTGGAAGTTTTCCCTCGTCTATTTTTTGGCAAACATTAAGGAGAATAGGTGTTATTTCTTCTCTATATGTCTGGTAGAATTCAGAGGTGAATCCATCTGGTCGGGGGTTTTGTTCTTGGGTAGTTCTTTGATTACCGATTCAATTCCATTGCTGGTGATTGGTCTGTTTAGTTTTTCTGTTTCTTGCTTGGTCAGTCTTGGAAGGTTGTATTTTTCTAAGAAGTTGTCCATTTCTTCTAGGTTTTCAAGCTTGTTAGCATATAGATTCTCATAATATTCTCTTATAATTCTTTGTATTTCTGTAGGATCTGTCGTGATTTTTCCTTTCTCATTTCTAATTCTGTTTATGTGTGTAGATTCTCTTTTTCTCTTAATGTGACTGGCTAGGGGTTTATCTATTTTGTTTATTTTTCCAAAGAACCAGCTCTTGGTTTCATTGATTTTTTCTATTGTTTTATTCTTTTCAATTTTATTTATTTCTTCTCTGATCTTTATTATGTCCCTACTTCTGGTGACTTTGGGCCTCATTTGTTCTTCTTTTTCCAATTTCAGTAATTGTGTCTTTAGACTATTCATTTCGGAATGTTCTTCCTTCTTTAAATAGGCCTGGATTGCAGTATACTTTCCTCTTAGCACTGCCTTTGCTGCGTCCCACAGAAGTTGTGGCTTTGTGGTGGTGTTGTCATTAGTCTCCGTATATTCTTTGATTTCTCTTTTGATTTGGTCATTAACCCATTGATTAAATAGTAGAATGTTGTTAAGTCTTCATGTATTTGGGAGCCTTTTTGATTTGTTTCTAAAATTTATTTCTAGTTTTATACCCTTGTGATCTGAGAAGTTGGTTGGTAGAATTTCAATATTTTTGAATTTATTGAGATTCCTTTTGTTGCCTAGTATGTGGTCTATTCTGGAAAATGTTCCATGTGCACTTTAGAAGATTGTGTATCCTGTTGCTTTTGGGTGTTGAGTTCTGTAGATGTCTGTTAGGTCCATCTGTTCTAGTGTGTTGTTCAGTGCCTCTGTGTCTTTACTTATTTTGTGGCTGGTGGATCTGTCCTTTGGAGTGAGTGGTGTGTTGAAGTCCCCTAAAATGAATGCATTGCTTTCTATTTCCTCCTTTAATTCTGTTAGTATTTGTTTCACATATGCTGGCGCTCCTGTGTTGGGTGTATATATATTTATAATGGTTATATCTTCTTGTTGGAATGACACCTTTACCATTATGTAATGTCCTTCATTATCTCTTGCTACTTTCTTCTTTTTGAAGTCTATTTTGTCTGATACAAGTACTGCAACACCTGCTTTTTTCTCCTTGTCGTTTGCATGAAATATCTTTTTCCATCCCTTCACTTTTAGTCTGTGTATATCTTTGCGTTTCAGATGAGTCTCTCATAAGCAGCATATAGATGGGTCTTGCTTTTTTATCCATTCTATTACTCTGTATCTTTTGATTGGTGCATTCAGCCCATTTACATTTAGGGTGATTATTGATAGATATGTACTTATTGCTATTGCTGGCTTTAGATTCGTGGTTAACAAAGGTTCAAGGGTTGCTTCTTTACTATCTAACAATCTAACTTAACTTTCTTGTTAAGTTATTGTAAACACAGTCTGATGTTTCTTTATTTCTCTCCCTTCTTATTCTTCCTCCTCCATTCTTTATATACTAGGTGTTTTATTCTTTGCCTTTAGTTAGTAGTTGGGTAGTCTGTTTTCTTTGCTATGATTTTATTTTCTCTGGTGACATCTTTTTAGCCTTAGGAGTGCTTCCCTCTAGAGCAGTCCCTTTAAGATATCCTATAGAGGTGGTTTATGAGAGGCAAACTCTCTCAACTTTCGCTTGTCTGGAAATTGTTTAATCCCTCCGTCATATTTAAATGATAATCGTGCTGCCTACAATATTCTTGGTTCGAGGCCCTTCTGTTTCATTATGTTACATATATCATGCCATTCTCTTCTGTCCTGTAAGGTTTCTGTAGAGAAGTCTGATGATAGTCTGATGGGTTTTCCTTTGCAGGTGATCTTTTTCTCTCTTTAGCTGCCTCTAATACTCTTTCTTTATCTTTGATCTTTTTCATTTTAATTATTATATGCCTTGGTGTTGTCTTCCTTGGGTCCCTTGTGTTAGGAGATCTGTGGGCTTCCATGGACTGCGAGACTATTTCCTTCCCCAACATGGGGAAGTTTTCAGCAATTATTTCTTCAAAGACAGTCTATCCCTTTTTCTCTCTTCTTCCTCTGGTACTCCTATAATGCTAGTATTGTTCCGTTTGGCTTGATGACACAGTTCTCTTAACGTTCTTTCATTTCTAGAGATCCTTTTATCTCTCTCTGCCTCAGCTTCTCTGTATTCCTGTTTTCTGATTTCTATTCCATTAACAGTCTCTTTCATCTCATCCAGTCTGCTGCTAAGCCCATCAATCGCTTGTCTCAATTCTGTATTGTCTTTCCTCACTTTCGTCACTTTCTCCCTTAGCTCTTGCATATTTCTCTGTAGATCCATCAGTATGGTTATGACTTTTGTTCTGAGTTCTTTTTCAGGAAAGTTGTGCATTTCCATCCCTTCAGTTGTCCTCTCTGGTGTTGCATGGGTCTGAGTGAGTTTTATTTGTACCATATTCCTCTGTCTTTTCATGGCGATAGAAGTGGTTGCTGGCAGGTGCCACATATATCAGCTGGGTTTTTTAAGACTTTTGAAAAGATAGGAAAAAAAAGTCCACTGGGAGTAGATTCTGTGAGGATGCTGTATGTGTCGCTGTTGTTTCACTATTCTGCAGCTGCGTCCGCGCCGCTCCGCATGGCCCTTTTTAGCTCTGGCTAGGGTGGGAACGAATGGGATGCTGTTGATCTCTGTGGGAAATCTGAGTGCGGCTACTCTTTTCCAGTCACCAGCCAAGGGGTCTGAAATTCCCCAGGACTCCCGGCCTCCTGGGCCCTTGTCTCTTAAGTCCGCTAAAAAAAGGTGTGCGCTTTTCTTTTGTCCCGGGAGCCGGCTGCGAGGATGCAGTGCATTCCCAAGCTCAGATCCTGCACCCTCTGTCTCTCCAATCTCTGATACACCGCGTGATGTGTCAGCGCTCCCAGCGCAGATTACCAGGGCTGGTTATTTCGCGGACCTGTACTTCCACTCCCTCCTGGCTCTGAATCCTCTCCTCTCACCGGTGCGCTGTGGTTGGGGAGTGCTTGTGTCCCGCCGGGTTGTGGCTCCGTATCTTACCCGCCTCGCAGGGTGCTGAGTCCTCTCAGGTGGAGATGCAGGCTGTGTGCTGTCCTGTATCTTCCGGTCTCTCTTTTAGGAATAGTTGTATTTGTTGTATTTTCATAAATAAATATGGATTTGGGAGGGGATTTCCGCCGCCCTGCTCACACCGCCATCTTCCCGGAAGCCCCGCCCTCTATATCCATTTTGTTGAGTTTTTATCAAGAATGGATGCTGAATTTTGTCAAATGCTTTTTCAGCATCTATGGAGATGATCATGTGGTTTTTGTTCTTCTTTTTGTTGATGTGGTGGATGATGTTGATGGATTTTCGAATGTTGTACCATCCTGCATTCCTGGAATAAATTCTACTTGATCATGATGGATGATCTTTTTGATGTATATTTGAATTCGGCTTCCTAATATTTTGTTGGGTATTTTTGTATCTATGTTCATCACCGATATTGGCCTGTAATTTTCTTTTTTTTTTTGATGTCTTTTCCTGGCTTTGGTATTAAAGTGATGCTGTCCTCACAGAATGGGTTTGGAAGTATTCCTTCTTCTTCTACTCTTTGGAAAACTTTAAGGAGGATGGGTATTAGGTCTTCACTAAATGTTTGATAAAATTCAGCAGTGAGCCATCTGATCCAGGCATTTTGTTCTTACGTAGGTCTTTGATTACCAGTTCAATTTCATTGCTAGTAATTGGTCTGTTCCGATTTTGTTTCTTTCTGGGTCAGCCAGCCTTGCAAGGTCGTATTTTTCTAGAAAGTTGTCTATTTCTTCTAGGTTATCCAGTTCATTAGCATATAATTTTTCATAATATTCTCTAATAATTCTTTGTATTTCTGTGGTGTCCATAGTGATTTTTCCTTTCTCATTTATGATTCTGTTTATGTGAGTAGACTCTCTATTTTCTTGGTAAGTCTGGCTAGGGGTTTATCTATTTTGTTAATTTTCTCGAAGAACCAGCTCCTGCTTTCATTGATTCTTTTTATTCTTTTACTCTTCTTGATTTTATTTGTTTCTGCTCTAATCTTTATTATGTCCCTCCTTCTAATGAATTTGGGCCTCATTTGTTCTTCTTTTTCTAGTTTCGTTAATTGTGAGTTTAGACTGCTCATATGGGATTGTTCTTCTTTCCTGAGGTGGGCCTGTATTGCAATATACTTTCCTCTTAACACGGCCTTCAATGCATCCCACAGCTTTTGCAGTGTTGAATTATTGTTGCCAGTTGTCTCCATATATTGCTTGATCTCTGTTTTTATTTGGTCATTGATCCATTGGTTATTTGGCAGCATGTTGTGAAGCCTCCATGTGTTGGTGGGATTTTTCATTTTCTTTGCATAATTTATTTCTAGTTTCATACCTTTGTGGTCTGAGAAACTGGTTGGTACAATTTCAATCTTTTTGAATTTACAAAGTCTCTTTTTGTGGCCTCGTATATGATTTATTCTTGAGAATGTTCCATGTGCACGTGAGAAGAATGTGTATTCTGCTGCCTTTGGGTGTAGAGTTCTGTAGATGTCAGTTCCATCTGTTCTATTGTGTTGTTCAGTGCCTCTGTCTCCTTACTTATGTTCTGTCTGGTTGATCTGTCCTTCAGAGTGGGTGGAGTGAAGTCTCCTAGAATGAATGCATTGTATTCTATTTCCCCCTTTAATTCTGTTAGTATTTGTTTTACATATGTAGGTGCTCCTGTGTTGGGTGCATAGATATTTATAATAGTTATATGTTCTTGTTGGATTGACCCTTTTATCATTATGTAATGTCCTTCTTTGTCTCTTCTGACTTTTTTGTTTTGAAGTCTATTTTGTCTGATACAAGTACTGCAACTCCTGCTTTTTTCTCACTATTAGTTGCATGAAATATCTTTTTCCATCCCATCCCTTCCCTTTTAGTCTGTGTATATCTTTGGGTTTAAAGTGTGTCTCTTGTAGGCAGCATATAGATAGATCTTGTTTTTTTATCCATTCAGTGACTCTATGTCTTCTGATTGGTGCATTCAGTCCATTTACATGTAGGGTGATTATGGGTAGGTATGTACTTCTTGCCATTGCAGGCTTTAGATTCTTGGTTACCAAAGGTTCGAGGTTAACTTCCTTATTATCTAAGAGTCTAACTTACCTTACTTAATATACTATTACAAACACAGTCTGAAGGTTCTTTTTTTCCTCCTTCCTCCTTTTTCTTCCTTCTCCATTCTTTATATATTAGGTATCATATTCTGTACTCTTTGTCTATCCCTTGATTGACTTTGGAGATTATTTTAATTTTTGCATTTCCTTAGTAATTAGCTGTTCTACTTTCTTTACTGTGGTTTTATTACCTCTGGTGACAGCTATTAAACCTTAGGAACACTTCCATCTATAGCAGTCCCTCCAAAATACACTGTAAATATGGTTTGTGGGAGGTAAATTCTCTCAGCTTTTGCTTATCTGGGAATTGTTTAACCCCTCCTTCAAATTTAAATGATAATATTGCCAGATAAAGTATTCTTGGTTCAAGGCCCTTCTGCTGCATTGCATTAAATACATCATGCCACTCCCTTCTGGCCTGTAAGGTTTCTGTTGAGAACTCTGATGATAGCCTGATGGGCTTTCCTTTGTATGTGATCTTATTTCTCTCTCTGGCTGCTTTTAATAGTCTGTCCTTATCCTTGATCTTTGCCATTTTAATTACTATGTCTTGGTGTTGTCTTCCTTGGGTCCCTTGTGTTGGGACATCTGTGCATCTCCATGGCCTGAGAGACTATCTTCTTCCCCAGATTGGGGACGTTTTCAGCAATTACCTCCTCAATGACATTTTCTATCCCGTTTTCTCTCTCTTCTTTTTCTGGTACTCCTATAATGCGAATATTGTTCCATTTGGATTGGTAACACAGTTCTCTCAATATTCTTTCATTGTTAGAGATCCTTTTTTCTCTCGTGCCTCAGCTTCTTTGTATTCTCCTTCTCTAGTTTCCGTTTCATTTAACGTCTCCTCCACCATATCCAATCTGTTTTTAATACTGTCCAGTGTTCTTCAATGATTGGATCTCTGACCGGAGTTCATTCCTGAGTTCTTGAATGTCTTTCCGTACCTCCATGAGCATGTTAATGATTTTTTTTTGAACTCCCTTTCAGGAAGAGTCATGAAGTCGATGTCACTTAAATCTTTCTCAGGAGTGGTATTAATAATTTTACTCTGAACCAGATTCCTTTGGCGTTTCATATTTGTATATGGCACCCTCTAGTGCCCAGAAGCTCTACTCCCTGGAGCTGCTCAGCCACTGAAGCAATGTCAGGGGTCATAGGGGAGTGGTATTGGTGCCTCGGGGGAGGAAAGAGCTGTTTCCTTCTACCTGGCTGCTATGCTTGTTTCCACTGCCTGAACCAGTGTGCTGAGCACACAGGTGTAAGCCTCTATGCTCTGCGTTTGTAGTTGCTATAGACAGATCTTCCCTCTGGGTGGCCTCACACCAGGGTAGGGTTTGCTGTTTTGGAAGCCAGGTGGTGCTAGCCAGGAGAAAGGCGCAGTAGGCTGCGTATCACAGAGGGGGTCCTTGTATCTGTGTTGCCAGCCAGGGAGCTGGAGCACCTGAAGATTGTCTAAGGAGGAAGATTTCCTTTTCCTCCTTAAATATGAGAGTCTATATGGCAAAGCTCCAAATCTGCTGGTCAGAGTGCAACCACACAGTTTTGTCTACCTGTCCTCTCTCCTGAGCAGTAAGCTCTGTGCAATCCTTGCCCCTTTACCAGCCCTCTTGCTAAGGGCTTTCTTGTTAGGAAGTCTCTCAGACTGTCCACCTTTCTTTTGTCCCAGAGCAGCCGAATATGGATCCCTGCTTTCCACACGTGGCTGGAATCTCAGTCTCTCCAGGAATTCTGCATGTCTTAGCTTCCCAATCCCATAATCACGAGAGTATCATGCAAGCACCATAAAATGTAGATTTGTGCTCCCAGAGCAGATCTCCGGAGTTAGGTATTCAGCAGTCCCAGGCCTCAACTCCCTCCCTGCTCGGTTTCTCTTCGTCCCACTGGTGAGGTTGGGTGGGGGAAGGGCTTGGGTCCCGCTGGGCCACAGCTTTGGTACGTTACCCTGTTCTGTGAGGTCTGCTCTTTTCTCCAGGTGTATGCAGTCTGGCACATTCCTCTTTCCTGTTGCTCTTTCAGTATTAGTTGTATTAATTATATTTTTGTATTATATACAGTTTTAGGAGGAAGCCTGTGTCTCACCCCTCATGCCACCATCTTTAATACTAAAGCTATTTTTAATTTCCCAGAAGGTAGGACTCATGTCTGTTTCTTTGGCTTCGTATAGTATTCAGTACAACTATGAATATTTAAAATTATTTTATCATAAAGCTTCTTAAAAAAATCAGTAGAACCATTTCCAAAAATGTCTCAAAACAAACAGGCATGTTATTTCATTGGAGAGACATTTTAACTAACCTCAATACCCATTTACTATAATGTAAAAAGCATAGTGCTTAGTGCTGAATTTGAAAATATTAAGATACAGTCCTTACTCCTTAGGAATCTACCAGTTTAGTTTAGGACATGAAAATACCCTTTCTTTCAGTTAATCTCAAAACAACTCTGGGGCTGGCATTATTATCCTCATTTTGCAAATGAAAAAACTGACTCATAGAGATGCCTGTTAGTGGCACAGCAAAGGTAAAAAGCAGTCCAAATCTACGACCTGTGTACTTTAGCCATTACTGCCTCTTGTTTGCATGCTTTTTAAAATGAAAACTCAGTATAAAAAGAAATACATACCTATTAATCTTTTCCTTAGGCCACAAGGTGCTGTTGACAGAAATTCACTTTTATCATTGTTCTGTTTAAAAAAAGATCAGTTCAATTTAAATGTCAAATAATAATGATGACATGAAAATTAATTAACAGATCTGAGTGAAAGAGGCTAGAAAAGAAAAAATGGATTTTGATAACAGTGGACTACATTACTAGATAAACCTAGTTCCTAGAACCAGTGGACAATCACAATTTGGTTGGAGAAAATAAATAAGGTATAGAAACAAAAATGATACAATTTCTGAAGAATTCCTAGAGTGATTCTATAAGTTGTATTCCAGACACCTGTAAAGTATGTATGTATTTCTATTATTATGTAAAGGAAAAACATAAGTACATCATTCTTTTGAATCTCTTTTCACCCATAAGCTTAGCAGAGTATTTTTTTTAAAAAAAGGAATATCCAATAGTGAGCAAGCAAGGAAATGGGTACTCCTATGATATACAGCAATGGGCCACTTAATGTGCTAGAAACTAACTGGTATAAAGTATTACATTCTGTAAGAAGAGAAACAGAGATTTATACTGTTTACTTCTGTATTTTTCAATTTCTTAAACATTTTACAGAAGCATAAATTTTCTTTACCTCACAGACTATAATACTTTAACACCAGTAAATTTATAGCATGTTAAAATGGCCATGGTTGTATACATGTTTTTAATGGTACTAATAAAAAGATAAACTACCTTGTATGAAAATAATAACAAAAAATTTAAGTTTGTTGTCTTCTGATAGGTAGTTGGTGCTAGTTCCAAATACTAATAAATTCTGATTTGGGATATTAAGAATAGTAATATAATAATTGAGCTGGTCCCAATGGGTTTATAAAGCACATCACATTGTGTTTGAAACTTTTTTGATCCAGATCCTTAACAGAGTTTTTTTACATTTTGCCATGTACAGTGATTCATGTGTGTATACAGACAGACCTCAGAAATACAGTGGGTTCAGCTGCAGACCACTGCAATACAGCAAATACTGCAATATAGACAGTCAAATGAGTTTGCTGGTTTCCCAGTGTAGATATAAATTATACTCACACTACACTGCAGTCTACAAGTTGTACAATAGCACTATGTCTAAAAAAATATACACCTTAATTAAAAATACTTTATTGCTAAAAAATGCTAACCATCATTGAAGCTTTCAGTAGGTCTTCATTTTTTGGCTGGTTCCCATGCTGATTAGTCAGGGTGGTGTTGCTAAAGGCTGGGGTGGCGGTGACAATTCCTTAAAATAAGCAATGATGACGTCTGCTCTGTCAACTGACTCTTCCTTTTATGAACAATTTCTCGGTAGCATGTGATGCTGTTTAATTCCATTTTACTCAAAGAACTTCTTTCAAAATTGGAGTCAATACTCTCACAAGCTGCCTTTGCTTCTCAACTCAGCTGATGTGTTTTTTTGTTGTCATTTCAACAGTCTTGATAGTATCTTCACCAGAAGTAGATTCCGTGTCAAGAAACCACATTTTTGCTCATCCATATAAGCAACAACTCATCTGTTAGTTTGTCCACGAGATGTAGCAATTCAGTCACATCTTCAGGCTCCACTTCTAATTCTATTTCTCCTGCTGTTTCCACCACATCTGCAGTGACTTCCTCCATAGAAGTCTTGAATTCCTCAAAGTCACCCAGGAAGGCTGGAAACAACTTCCAAACTCCTGCTAATGTTGGTATTTTGACTCTTTCCCACAAATTATGAATTTCTTAAGGCATCTAAAATGGTGACTCCTTCCAGAAGGTTTTCAATTGGCTTTGTCCAGATCCATTGGAAGAATCACTATCTATTGTAGCTATAGCTTCATGAAATGTAATTCTTAAATAATGAGACTTGAAAGTCAAAATGTCTTCTTGATCCATGGGCTGCAGAATAGATCTTGTGTTAGCAGGCATGAAAACATTATCTTATTGTATGTCTCCATCAGTGCCCTTAGGTGACCAGGTGCATTGTCAATGAGCAATAATATTCTGGAAGGAATCTTTATCTGAGCAATGTCTCAACAGTGGGCTTAACATATTCAGTAAACCGTATTATAAACAGATGTGCTGTCCTTCAAGCTTTGTTTTACCATTTATAGAGAGAGCACAGACAAAGTAGATTTAGCATAATTCTTAAGGGCCCTAGGATTTTTGGAATGGCCAATGAGCCTTGGCATCAACTTAAAGTCATGAGCTGCATTAGCCCCTAACAAGAGTCAGCATGTCCTTTGAAGTTTTGAATCCAGGCACTGACTTCTCCTAAGAAAGTCCTAGATGGTATCTTACAAAGAAGACTGTTTCATCTGTATTGAAAATCTGTTGTTTAGTGTAACCATCCTCAGTAATGATCTTAGCTAGATCTTCCAGGTAACTTGCTGCAGCTTTAACATGCATCAGCACTTGCTACTTCACCTTGCACTTCTATGTTATGTAGGTGACTTCTTTCCTTAAAATTCACGAACCAATCTCCACTAGCTTCAAACCTTTTTCAGCAGCTTCCTCACCTCTCTCAGCCTTCACAGAATTGAGGAGTTAGAACCTTGCTCTGGATTAGGCTTTGGCTTAGGGGAATGTTGTAGCTGGTTTTATCATCTATCCAAACCACTAAAACTTTCCCATATGAGTAGTAAAGCTGTTTTGCTTATCATTCATGTGTTCACTGGAGTAGAACTTTTAATTTCCTTCAAAAACTTTTCCTTTACATTCACAAATGGCTAAGTGTTGGCACAAGAGTTACCAACATACCTTCCTCACTAAGCTTAATCATTTCTAGCTTTTGATTTCAGGTAAGAGACATGTGACTCTTCCTTTCACTTGAGCACTTAAAGAGGCCACTGTAGGGTTATTAACTGGCCTAAATACAGTATCTATTTAGGGAGTAGGGAGGCCCAAGGAGAGGGAGGTCAGGGAATGGCAGGTGGGTGGAGCAGTCACAACACACACATTTACCCATTAAGTTGTCCATCTTATGGGTATGGTTCGTGGTGCCCCAAAACAATTATAATAGTAATGTCAAAGATCAGTGATCACAGAGTCAGACAAGCTGTATCCCCATAGCTTAATTATCAGAGAACACCTGTTTCAAAATAACTGTTTCAGAAAAATGTTGTTTAGAAAGATAAGGCTATAAACTAATAAGTAACTTCACTGTTTGCTACAGAAATTTCTGAAAACTAGTTTATCTTGACAGTTTGTTTATTTGGGCAACCTGTTCTCCCATCAGGACAAACAGATTACTCACCAGGTCAAACAATAATTTACTGTGTCCACTAGTCCTAAAATATCATGTCATGAGTTTTGTCTAATACAGATCAGGTCCCAACTTGACAGATATGCCTTAAGCCGTTTGAGTCCAGATCCCCAAGCCCTATACAAATTTTCTTCTGAACTCCCCACTCCAAGAGCACTAAAACTCTGTCATAATGAGGTTGTCTCTTATTGTGGTAAGTAAAATACCTTTGATTAACAGGTTTTCTGATGGTCTCTTGAGGAACTGACAAGATCCACTAATGTGTTGTGATCCACAACTTAAGGAAAGAACACACTAATGTATCTAAATTCTTGACTGGATTATGGGAATGAGTTTTATTCTTTTATAGTGATACAATATACAAGATATAACACAGGAAAAAAGCATTATTAAAAACAAAGTTTGAGGCTCTGATGTGTCTAATCCCACATCTAGACTTGCTTAACTAAATAGGACATTACTGCACAGGCTATAACCATGGCTCTGAATGTCTACATTCACATTCTTATAAGGGTTCCCTAAACTCAGCTGTACCCAAGTCCAGACATGTCTAAATCTATAACCGTCCAGGCCTGAACAAACGCACACATACTCATTTTCCTGGATTAATGCATGCCCACCTAGGCTTGCCCACATCCAGTCAGGGCCACTTAACAGGGAAAATGAAAAAAAAAAATCACAAAAAACACAAAGTAGAGTATAAATACTGTTAATTCCTCTCAGCTATCCCGGAATGAATTTACCAAAACAACTTAGTTTTTAAATGTAAATTAAAAAATGATAGATTAATGTAGTTAATTTATCTTGGAAATGGTCTGCCAAGAAACAACAGAACATTTTACATAAAAGCAAAACAAAACAAAATAAAACCCAGAAAATTTCCAGGCCTGCTGTACTAAGTTGAAAATACCCAGGGATAGTTCTGACACAGCTGGGTCCAGCAGACCTGGCTTCATTTTTTCCAGATTTTCTTCTTCCTAGTTAGGTGAACTTAGACAAGTCAATTTACCTCTCTGAACCTCAGATTCTTGATCTGTAAGTTAGGTATTTAAATGGCAAATATCTGTAAATTATAAAGCACTGTAATACTAAGATACTAAGGGTTTGCTTATTTTAGTCAAATGCTTACCTTCAACTCAACTTTGTCTGAAGCAGAATGCCCTAATAAAACAAAAAGCCATTATTCAGTATAAATGTTTCAATTTTCATAATAGTCCAGTTTCATTAAAAGCAAAGTAGCAGTTTCTACCCAGAAGCCACCAATTATTGAATTCTCAATTAACTGCCTGTCCTCTAGAAATTGAACAACTATCACTATTAATTTCATGCTTACAGCTATTAATGACAGCTATGTCCTACATTTCTGTTGTAGTATAAAAGAAAAAATGGAGCCCTTTTCATTGTTCATTATTTAAAGTTCACTGTTTAACCTGGTTGGAATGGGTCCCTCAAAAATCACCACTCCAGAATTCTCCATAAACTGAAACTTTCAAACCTCAAGGTCTTACTTCAACTAGTTTCTGCTAAGGCAAATCTTCCATGAACATTTGGTTAATCCAAGCAAATAACAAAAGGATTTTAAGACTGTTTCTAATTGGCCCTGTCAATTTGACTTCAACCAGCACAGACATTTTCTCCTTTTATTGATAGCTAAATATGAGTAATACTAAAGCACAGGTTGGGATATTAACTGCATTTTGTTGAATGCATTTTCACAACAAAAAAGAAGAAAATATATACAAATGCACTTAGACAAGGAAAAAAAATAACACACTATATCTTGAAGCAACTATGAAAACTCTCTTCAAAGAATGGAGGTAAAATCTTACCCTTGCTACACTGGGGAGTGTTTATCATAATTTCAGGATCATTCTTCAAAGTGAATGAAACATTTTTTCTCGGTGTTTCTGCTAGTTCTGAAGCTGTAAACAGACAGAAGAAATATATAAAAAACCTTTTGATGTATTACCACCAGATGAAGAGGGGGAAGACCCTCATTTCACTTATATAAATTAAAAAAAAAAAAAAAAGAAACCTGCCTGCTAGTAGTATCAGAAAGATAAAGTAAACCTACCCATACTAAGATTACTACTGCTTTCATATTTATTCACCATGTTCCCAGCATCTTCAAGTTTTCCCAGCATCCTTCAATTATCCACAGGTCTCTCAAAACCTACAAATAAAGAGCTAACTTGGACCTTACTGCTTTCTCTATCATACTCTCTCTCTCTCCATAAACTTATCTATCTTCCATTTCTTTACAATATATACTTGAGGCACGTCTTTGCTAGGAGTTAAGAAAGGCAGGCCTGAAAGTGGGATCTAAAATCAAGTGAAAACCATGTATATTTAAAATTATACTTTAAGAGCTCTTAAATCTCCCATGTGATATATTTTCTTTTTTGCCTACAACTATATAATACATATGAATAATGTAAAACATGTAATATTGCATTGACCAGATGGCCATTTCTTCAATTGTGCAACAGGTGAAATAGGTGGCTTCTGAATAGAAGGGGCCATTTTATCTTTACCTTTAAAAACATTATCACACTGTGAAAGGCATACGGGAACTGAGTCCAACTGAAAGAATAGACTTACATTTCCCAAATTAACACATACTGGGACATTGTTCACTGAGAAAAAAGGTATATATTATTTCAATTATCTCCCTCCCTTTTTTTTTCCAGAGGAGAAAATAGAGTTGAATTTAAGTTAAAGTCGTATTTTCCTGATTCAAACTTCTTTTAACCTATTTCCACACAGTTTAATCCTACAATCTTGAAACTGACCCAAGATACTCATGACAGTCCTCACAAATGTACTCGCTTCTTTTTTAACCTCATTGGTTAAGCTTTTATCATTCACTAGACTTTTAAAAATCTTTCTTTGAAATCATTCCTCCATCTGGGTCCTATGGCATTGTCCTGGTCCCCTGGCTACTGTTGGTAGTCATTCCGTATCTTCTTCACTGTCCTCATCCTCCCCAGCATTCTACCTGTAGGCTCTGCCTGAGGCTCAGGCCTTGGCCTTCTCTTTACATGAGAAAATATACTGTGTTTGGACTAAAGGCCACTAATCTACAGGATAGCAAAAAAAAAAATTTCACATCAACAAAAAGTCATGTAAGTACAAAGCAACTTAGCTGAGATTTTGGTTTTATATTGAAACAAAAATTCTCTACTTGCTTTTCAGTAACTATCAGACTACAAAAGGAGAAAGGAAGAATAAGAATTGAAGAGGAAAAACAACAAGAGTCATCCATACATGGCTAGTGATTCTAATAATAAAAAACTGGGGCATATATTTTACATGTCTCTATTTAAATTTTTCTAATAATTCATTTGTATTGTATTTTACACAAAAGCTGGTCTGCAACATACTGGAAATGTTAAAATAAAATTCCTCTTTGCCTAATGATAACTTCTCATCAGGCTGTTACCTGATACTATCTAACCAATTTGTTTTTGATTTCCTTAAAGTGATTTCTTTCTCCAGGGCAGTTAAACTTCTCACTGTTCTAATTGGTATTTTCGCCTTTGCTCTTTTGTTGGCATTTATTTACTCATTCAGGACATATTCTCAGCATTTTCAAAGCCTTCCAATCTAACTCATTTTTAGCCCTGTATCTTGGTTAATTTTATTTAATCATCATTTATACTCAGAGTATATGATTTTCTAGCAGATCATGTCATTTAAAAATATTAAGGCATTTTATTTTATGATATATTTAGATGTAAACACAATTAGCAACAATACTTAATGAGTCAAACTCTTTAAGGAGCATCATAACTAAATGCTGGTCCTAACTAAACACAGATTTTGGAAAGTATGATAAATCTCAAATTATCCAGAAAACTATCCTTTCATGACTGTATATTTCTATCAATATGATGACATAAATTCACAACAATACTTAATTTCTTGTAGTGCATAGATATATTAAGACATATATCACTCTAATTATGTGTATGCTGATTACCCACTTGGAGAACTTCTATTTGATTATTTCTCTGGGGTTCCACTCTTCTTTCCCTATTAGTTCTCCTCTTTCTCCAAGGTTCTTTGTCCTGCTTCATTGTCCTATGGTTTCATTTTCGTCTTGATGTCTATGTGATCTTTCCTCTAATAATTATATAAGCATTTCTTCTCTGGATCTCAGAGAATTCAGTCATTTTTACTGACCGAAAACCTTTTAATTTCTTGATGTGGATTATAAACATTAAGAAACATATCAATTAATGTAAATTATTGTATGTATCATGTTAGGTTCAAAATTAATGATGTATTTAAAATAACACACTTAAGAAAAACTGAATTTTGCAAATGATTAAATCATATTGTGTTCAGAAACACTGGTCTTATAATTATTTCTTGTATGTCCTCTTTCAGTGTCAACTCTTAATGAGCATACTTTTCACTGGACCTTGAACATTTACGTGGTCACTGGCTAGAATAAATACATAAAAATATACCACTTAAGAAATTTACATTAAGAGTTTTATAATTAGATTATAAGCCCTCTTATAAAACTATTACATTTTACCAGGTAGTTCATTATTATTTCCTTGCTCTTGACTTTTTGGTATTCCCAAACCTTCACGTGCTTTTGGACCTCCTTAGCTGTCCAACCACTTTCTTATTTCCTTCCCTCAAAGCTTTCAAAAGTGATGGCCCCCTTATACTATAAGATCCAAATATACTGCCATTCAAATTTTTAAAAAAGAATTATATTGACAGTTTAATTTTAATATTGTATGTAATTTATTGTAGTCTAATTCTCTGGAAATCAGTTCACGTGTAATTAGTATAACAGGCAACTTTGATAAGAAAAATGTTAGTATAGACCATTCCTAATCACTTTATATAATTAGTTTTCTTGAATACATTTTTCTATATACAGTGTAAAATTCTTATTCCATAAATTCAGAATACCTGTATATCACTTAAGTCACTCATTTACTGAATACAAATTTGTTAAGAACCTATGGCAGAAGTTGTGGGAAGAAAACTAAGACAGGATTCCTACTATGAGAAGCTTATAACCTAGCTGAGAACAAAAGACGTCTGAACACTAAAAAAAACTATTAACCTTAAGTATGCTTGATAATGTGTATGTTTGATTACAATGACATCCCTCATTCTTTCAGGGAATGCAATGGATGATAACTGTGGGGAATGTTGTTAAATACACCTTCTTAGAAAAGGTGAATAGTGATTATAGAATCAGAAAAACAACATACCTAATTTTGCCATCTTTTCAGAGTGTTTTCTATTCTGAAAAGAATAAACTTTATTCCCACCATCTGTAGCAGAGCCATTTTTCAAGGATTCTGAAAGAAAGAATGCAACATGTATTTAGGAAAAATGGGAAAAATAACAGGAAAAAAAAGAATTTTAACTAAAAACTTAAGATTTGTATCCCTCACTTTCTTAAAGGTTTAACAATACCTACTTATACATAAAATCTTTTTAAAAAATATAATACTGTGTACATAAATTTTTAAATACAGAAGACATGTATTACTCACAGATACAAAAAATTCCACTAAAAAACCCCTCTAGACTAGACAGATACACATTCATGATAGTTACCCCTGAGGACAGAGGACAGAGGACTGAAGGAATTATTCTGTTTCCTTCTTGAAGCAAACATACATAAGCACAACTATTACTTGCAGTTGAGATTTAAATCGTTGTTACATGGTAAAAGCTCTTTTACTCTCAATTAAGACCTTTACTTAATTTCATTCTTCAATTTTCCCTTTAAATAACAACTGCTACCTATACACACAGTAGACTCTCATGGCCAATAGCCTACTCTCTAGCACAGCAATTCTCAAAGTAGGGTCTGGGGGATCTGTGAGGTCCCTGAGACTAAGATATTTGACTTTCTGACTCTCCACTAAGGGTGTATAGTGACGTATTCCAGACACTACATGATATGTGATGACATCACCATCCCACTGGCTAATGCGATGGATGTGTGAAACAGGTATGAAAATCCAGCCATCTCCTATTAAGCCATACTTGCAAAGATGAAAGTGATTTGCAAAAACGTAAATCAATGACCTCTTCACTACTTTTTTTTTTGGAAATAGTTGTTTTTCATCTAAATATATGTAATTATGTTAAAATGTAATGGGTTTATTATTTATTACAATACAGTGCCAAACTTTTCCAAAGTTGGTGTTCACTCTCCATAGAACTTAAAGAGTTCCCACTGATCTGTATATGCACTACAACTTGGTATTATTCATGCTCCTTAACTGTTGCCAATCTAGTGGGTATAAAATCAATCTCATGGAGGGAGATGTTTTAATTTGCCTTTCGTTAATCACTAGTGAGGTTGAACATCTCTTCACATTTCTTATTTCCAGAAGAAATATTTTCTCTGTCCTATGACTTGTCTTTTCACTTCTTTATGGTATCATTTGATAGAAGAACTGAATCTTTTTTTAAATAGACTTTTAGAGCAGTTTTAGGTTCATAGCCAACTGGAGTGGAAGGAACAGAGATTTCCCATATACCTCCTGTCCCAAAATATGCATAGTCTCCCTCACTATCAACATCCCACACCACTGGTAGTACATCTGTTACAAGTGATAAACTTACAGTGACACAGCATTATAACAAGGAGTCTACAGCTTACGTTAGGGTTCACTCTTGGTGTGGTACATAGGTTTTGACAAAAGTATGATGACAAACACCCAGCATTATAATGTCCTACTGAATAGTTTCACTGCCCTAAAAACCCTGTGCTCCACCTACTCATCCCTCCCTTCCCCCAACCTTTGGCAACCACTGACCATTGTACCATCTCCATAGTTTTGTCTTTTCTATTCTAGATCATTATATAGTAGGCAGCCTTCTTAGACTAGCTTCTTTCACTCAATAACACACTTAAGGCTCCTCCATGTCATTTCATAGCTTGACAGCTTTTTTTTAGCACTGAGTATTACTTCATTGTACCATTGATTTATCTTTGGTTGATTTCTTAGTTGCTTCTGAGCCTTGGCAATTATGAGCAAAGCTGCTGCAAAAAACATCTCTGTGCAGGTTTTTAGGTGGACGTAAGTTCTCAACTCATTTGAGTAAATACAGAGGAACACAATTGCTAGGTCATATGGCAAGAATACGTTCAGTTTGTAAGAAACTGCCAAACTGTTTTCTAAAGAGTGGTACTATTTGCATTCCCACCAACAAATTAGAGCTCCTGTTGCTCTACATTGCTGTTAGCATTTGGAATTGTCAGGGTTTTGAGTTTTGGGCATTCTAATAGATGTGTAAGTGGTATCTCACTGTTGTTTTAATTTGCAATTCCCTAATGACATATAATGTTGAGCATCTTTTCATATGCTTATTTACCATCTGTGTATCTTCTTTGGGGAGATATCTGGGTCCTCTGCCATTTTTTAAATCAGGTTGTTAATTTTCTCACTGTTGAGTGTTAAGAGCTCTTTGGATTTGTATTTTGGATAACGGTTCTTTAACAGATACATCTTTTGCAAATATTTTCTTCTAGTCTGTGATTGTCTTATTGTCTTTTGAGAAGTGCTGAATTTTAATTTGGGGTGAATCTGTCAAACATTTTTTTTGATTACATGATTACATATTTTTAAAGAAATTATTCCACAAAGATCAAAACCATATTCTTACATTTTCTTATAAAAGCATGTGCAATTTGCTTTCCCTATGTAAATCTTTAATAAAGGTAATTACATTATTTATAATGGGAGGTAGGGATCCAATTTCTCTTTTTCATAAGGATACCCACTTACCCAAATACCATTTATTGACCAGTTAATCCTTAGCTGAGTGATATACAATGCTGCCTTTATCATTTATCTAGTTTCTATACATGCATGAGTCTGTTTATAAAGAACTTGTTGCTGCAATCATGAAACTTAAATTACTGACAGAGAAAATATGAATTTAAAAATATCAGGTAGTTTCTAAGTAAACTAGATTAAATGCTTTAGGAAGATTTTATAAAAGTTATTAACTAAAACAATTAGTTTCAAATTACGTATGGATAAGAAACCATAAAGATTTAAGAAAAACAGTGAGAAAAATCAAATGGAAAGAAATAAAATCTGAAATATTGTATGATACATCATGGATATGCTGTCTAAAAAACACCTCACACCAAAATCAAAAGGTGATGTTGTTCCTCAACCAGCTAATCTATCACAAACTTATATTCAAAGACTCTGGTGTATGTGTATGCTCATGCACATATGTGTATGTGTGTACACCCACACATACATGCACACACATACTTTCGTGTACAACAAAATATTAGGGTATATAAACTATATGATTTCCTAGTTGATATTCTGACTGACCAACTAATAATGGTTTTAATCACAATGGCCAAGAGGGCTTTACTGTAATATATATATGAGACATTTAATACTTTTAAAATTACTGGAAGTACACAATACCAAAAAAGCATAAATATGCAGTTCACAGAAGAAATTAAAGTGGCTAATAAATATAAGATAAAATGTTTAATGCTGATAAGGGATCTTAATACTAGTTATCTCTTCCTAGAAAGCAATTTTACAATATGTATATCTTATAAAGTTCATACACTTTCTTAGGAGTCTCTTATGAAGAAATAAGGAATCTAAACAAAGATTTACATCCAAGGGTAATCACCACTGCATTAATTACAAAAATAAAAAGTTAGAAACAATACACAAGTCTAACAAAGGAAACGATGTATTATTTAGATTAGAATACAATATTAATAGTTTATAAAGTTCTTTTTGTCCAGAGAATAATCTCTAAGAATTCAACAATATATTAAATTTAAAAGGAAATAATATACCACTTCATACGTATTAGAATGGGCTATTATTGAAAAACAGAAAACAAGCGTTGGGAAGAATGCAGAGAAACTGGAACCCTTGTGCACTGTTGGTGGAAATGTAAACTGGTATAGCTGCGGTGGAAAACAATTTTGTGGTCCCTCAAAAATTAAAAATAACCTCACCATATGATCCAGCAATTCTACTTCTGGGAATACAGCCAAAACAATTCAAATCACGGTATCAAAGAGCTATTTGTACACCCATGTACATGGCAGCATTATTCACAATAGCCAAAAGGTCAAAGCAACCAAAGGTCCAGTGGCAAATGAATGGATAAACAAAATGTGGTATATACATACAATGCAATATTATTCAGCCTCAAAGAGGAAGGAAATTCTGACACATGCTAAAATATGTTTTAAACAAGGATAAACCTTGGTGACATTATGATAAGTGAATAACCAAGTCACAATGAGACAAACACTGTATGATTCCACTTACATGAGGTACCCAGAATAGTCAAATTCAAAGAGACAAAAAGTAAAAAAGGTGTTTGCCATGGGGAAAGGGAGACTTGGGAGTGGTTTAATGGGCACAGAATTTCAGTTCTTTAAGATAAAAAGAGCTCTGGAGATTGGATGAAACAATGTCAATGCGACTTCTGGGAAGATGATGGCATAGAGAGTGATTAAACGCATCTCCTACCACCTTCACACCAAATCTATAGCTATACACACAGCAATTCATGTTAGAAAGAACCAAGGCCCCAGGTTAGCACCTCTGCACAAGGCATAAAAAGATCACATAAAAAGCAGCAGGAGAAACAGAGACATGGTAATGGAGGAAACCACAGCCCCAGCGCAATGACCTACAGTGGGGAGGGATATTGCTCAGGGAACAGAACACAGATTCCCTGCCCTGGGGCAGAGAAAAAACAGCCATGCTTTAAAGTGCATTTAGATATGTTTGGATAAAGGATGGTGGCTTGAGAGGTGAGAAAGATACTTCCTCCTAAAACTGCATATAATACGAAAATATAACTGATACTACTCCTGAAAGACAAACAGGAAAGACGACTGCACCAGACTGCATACACCTGGAGACAAGAGCAGACCCCACAGAACAGGGTAATGTACTAAAGCTGTGCCCCGGTGGGACCCAAGCCCTTCCCCCAACCCAGCTCACCAGTGGGAGGAAGAGAAACTGAGCAGGGAGGGAGGGGAGACCTTACACTGCTGAATACCTACCTCCGTAGATCCGCTCTGGGAGCACAAACCTACATTTCATGGTGTTTGCATGATACTATCCTAATTAGGGGGTTGGAAAGCTAAGACAGGCAGAATTCCTGGAGAGACTAAGATTCTAGCTGCTTGTGGAAAGCAGGGATCAATATCTGGCTGCTCGGGACAAAAGAAAGGCGGGCAGTCTGAGAGAATTTCTAACAAGGAAGCCCTTAGCAAGAGGGAGGCTAAAAGGGCAAAGGATGGCACAGAGCATACTGCTCAGGAGAAAGGACAGGTAGACAAAATAGTCCGGGTGAACTCTCCCCAGCAGGTTGGAGCTTTTACAATCTTCAGGTGCTCCAGTTCCCTGGCTGCCTACACAGCTCCAAGAACCCCCTCTGTAATAGGCAGCCCACAGTGCCTTTCTTCTGGCCAGCCCCACCTGGCTCCCAAAACAGCAAACCCTACCCTGGCATTACGCCACCCAGACGGAAGATCTGTCTAAAGCAACTATAAACGCAAAGCATAGTGGCTTATATCTGTGTGCTCAGCACACTGGATCAGGCAGGAGACAGGCATAGCAACCGGGTAGAAGGAAACAGCTCTTTCCTCCCCCGAGGCACCAATACCACTCCCCTGCAACCCCCAACAATGCTTCAGCGGCCTAGCAGCTCCAGGGAGTAGAGCTTCTGGGCACTAGAGGGTGCCATATACAAATATGAAACGCCAAAGGAATCTGGTTCAGAGTAAAATTATTAATACCACTTCCGAGAAAGATTTAAGTGACATCTACTTTATGACTCTTCCTGAAAGGGAATTCAAAATAAAAATCATTAACATGCTCATGGAGGTACGGAAAGACATTCAAGAACTCAGGAATGAACTCCAGTTGGAGATCCAATCGTTGAAGAACACAGTGGACAGTATTAAAAGCAGACTGGATACGGCAGAGGAGACGTTAAATGAAACAAAAACTAGAGAAGGGGAATACAAAGAAGCTGAGGCACAGAGAGAGAAGAGGATCTGTAAGAATGAAAGAATATTGAGAGAACTGTGTGACCAATCCAAATGGAACAATATTTGCATTAGAAGGGTACCAGAAGAAAGAGAGAAAAAGGGATAGAAAATGTCATTGAGGAGGTAATTGCTGAAAACGTCCCCAATCTGGGGAAGAAGATAGTCTCTCAGGCCATGGAGATGCACAGATGTCCCAACACAAGGGACCCAAGGAAGACAACACCAAGACATATAGTAATTAAAATGGCAAAGATCAAAGATAAGGACAGACTATTAAAAGCAGCCAGAGAGAGAAATAAGATCACATACAAAGGAAAGCCCATCAGGCTATCATCAGAGTTCTCAACAGAAACCTTACAGGCCAGAAGGGAGTGGCATGATGTATTTAATGCAATGCAGCAGAAGGGCCTTGAACCAAGAATACTTTATCTGGCAATATTATCATTTAAATTTGAAGGAGGGATTAAACAATTCCCAGATAAGCAAAAGCTGAGAGAATTTACCTCCCACAAACCATCTTTACAGTGTATTTTGGAGGGACTGCTATAGATGGAAGTGTTCCTAAGGTTTAATAGCTGTCACCAGAGGTAGTAAAACCAGAGTAAAGAAAGTAGAACAGCTAATTACTAACCAAATACAAAATTAAATTAATGATCTGCAAAGTCAATCAAGGGACAAAGAGTACACAATATGATACCTAATATATAAAGAACGGAGGAGGAAGAAAAAGGAGGAGAAAAAAAGAACCTTTAGATTGTGTTTGTAATAGTATATTAAGTGAGTTAAGTTAGGCTGTTAGATAGTAAGGAAGGTAACCTTGAACCTTTGGTAACAAGAATCTAAAGCCTACAATGGGAAGAAATACATACCTATCCATAATCACCATAAATTTAATGGACAGAATGCACCAATCAAAAGACATAGAGTCACTGAACGGATAAAAAAACAAGACCCATCTATATGCTGCCTACAAGAGACTCACTTTAAACCCAAAGATATACACAGACTAAAAGTGAAGGGATGGAAAAAGACATTTCATTCAACCAGCAGGGAGAAAAAACCAGGAATTGCAGTACTTAGACAAAATAGACTTCAAAACAAAGAAAGTCACAAGAGACAAAGAGAGATATTACATAATGATAAAAGAATCAATCCAACAAGAAGATATATCCACTATAAATATCTGTGCACCCAACACAGGAGCAGCTATGTATGTGAAACAAATACTAACAGAATTAAAAGGAGAAATAGAATGCAATGCATTCATTCTGGGAGACTTCAACACTCCACTCACTCTGAAGGACAGATCAACCAGACAGAACATAAGTAACGAGACAGAGGCACTGAACAACACAACACAACAGAACAGATGGACCTAACAGACATCTACAGAACTCTACACCCAAAAGCAGCAGAATACACATTCTTCTCAAGTGCACATGGAACATTTTCAAGAATAGATCATATGCAAGGCCACAAAAAGAGCCTCGGTAAATTAAAAAAGATTGAAATTGTACCAACCAGTTTCTCAGACCACAAAGGTGTGAAACTAGAAATAAATTACGCAAAGAAAATGAAAAAGCCCACAAACACACGGAGGCTTCAAAACATGCTCCTAAATAACCAATGGATCAATGACCAAATAAAAACACAGATCAAGCAATATATGGAGACAAATGACAACAATAATTCAACACTGCAAAATCTGTGGGACGCAGCAAAGGCTATGTTAAGAGGAAAGTATATTGCAATACAGGCCTACCTCAGGATAGAAGAACAATCCCATATGAGCAGTCTAAACGTACAATTAATGAAACTAGATAAAGAAGAACAAATGAAGCCCTAAGTCAGTTGAAGGAGGGACATAATAAAGATTAGAGCAGAAATAAATAAAATTGAGAACAATAAAACTATACAAAGAATCAATGAAAGCAGGAGCTGGTTCTTCGAGAAAATAAAGAAAATAGATAAACCTCTAGGCAGACTTATCAAGAAAAAAAGAGAGTCTACTCACATAAACAGAATCATAAATGAGGAAGGAAAAATCACTATGGACACCACAGAAATACAAAGAATTATTAGAGAATACTATGAAAAATTATATGCTACCAAACTGGATAACCTAGAGGAAATAGACAACTTTCTAGAAAAATACAACCTTGCAAGGCTGACCCAGGAAGAAATGGAAAATCTGAACAGACCAATTATCCAGCAATGAAATTGAACTGGTGGTAATCAAAAACCTACCTAAGAACAAAATGCCTGTACCAGATGGCTTCACTGCTGAATTTTATCAAACATTTAGTGAAGACCTAATACCCATCCTCCTTAAAGTTTTCTAAAGAGTAGAAGAATAGGGAATACTTACAAACTCATTCTATGAGGCCCGAATCACTGGGATACAAAAAGAAGGCAAAGACACCACAAAGAAGAAAATTACAGACCAATTACCCTGATGAACATAGATGCAAAAATACTCAGCAAAACATTAGCAAACAGAATTCAAAAATACATCAAAAAGATCATCCATCATGATCAAGTAGGATGTATTCCACGGATGCAAGGATGGTACAACATTCGAAAATCAATCAACATCATTCACCACATCAACAAAAAAAAGGACAAAAACCACATCATCATCTCCATAGATGCTGAAAAAGCATTTGACAAACTTCAACATTCATTCATGATAAAAACTCTCAACAAAATGGGTGTAGAGGGCAAGTACCTCAACATAATCAAGGCCATATATGATAAACCCACAGGCAACATTATACTTAACAGCGAGAAGCTGAAAGTTTTCCTTTAAGATCAGGACAAGACAAGGATGCCCACTCTCCCCACTTCTATTCAACATACTACTGGAGGTCCTAGCCAAGGCAATCAGACAACACAAAGAAATAAAAGGCATCCAGATTGGCAAGAAAGAAGTTAAACTGTCCCTGTTTGCAGATGACGTGATATTGTACATAAAAAATCTTAAAGAATCCACTCCAAAACTACTAGATCTAATATCTGAATTCAGCAAAGTTGCAGGATACAAAATTAATACACAGAAATCTGTTGCCTTACTATATACTAACGACGAGCTAACAGAAAGAGAAATCAGGAAAACAACTCCATTCACAGTTGCATCAAAAAGAATAAAATACCTAGGCATGAACCTAACCAAGGAAGTGAAAGACCTATACTCTGAAAACTACAAGACACTTTTGAGAGAAATTAAAGAAGACACCAATAGATGGAAACACATTCTGTGCTCATGGATAGGAAGACTTAATATTGTCAAAATGGCCATCCTGCCTAAAGCAATCTACAGATTCAATGCATTTCCTATCAAAATACAAACAGCATTCTTCAACAAACTAGAGAAAATCGTTCTAAACTTCATATAGAACCAAAAAAGACCAAAGCAATCCTGAGAAGGAAGAATAGCCAAAGCAATCCTGAGAAGGAAGAATAAATGTGGGGGGATTATGCTCCCCAACTTCAAGCTCTATTACAAAACCACAGTAATCAAAATAATTTGGTACCGGCACAAGAACAGAACCATAGACCAATGGAACGGACTAGAGAGCCATGATATAAACCCAACCATATATGGTCAAATAATATATGATAAAGGAGCCATGGACATACAATGGGAAATGACAGCCTCTTCAACAGCTGGTGTTGGCAAAACTGGACAGCTACATGCAAGAGAATGAAATTGGATTATTGTTTAACCCCATACACAAAAGTAAACACGAAATGGATCAAGGACCTGAATGTAAGTCATGAAACCGTAAAACTCTTAGAAGACAACATAGGCAAAAATCTCCTGAATATAAGCATGAGCAAATTCTTCCTTAATGCATCTCCTCAAGCAAGGGAAACAAAAGCAAAAATGAACTCATGGGACTACATCAAAGTAAAAAGTTTCTGTACAGCAAAGGAGACCATCAACAGAACAAAAAGGCATCCTACAATATGGGGGAATATATTTGTAAATGACATATCCGACAAGGGGTTAACATCCAAAATATATAAAGAACTTACATGCCTCGACACCCAAAAAGCAAATAACCCTATTAAAAAATGGGCAGAGGATATGAAGAGACAGTTCTCCAAATAAGAAATTCAGACGGCCAACAGACATATGAAAAGATGCTCCACATCACTAATCATCAGGGAAATGCAAATTAAAACCACAATGAGATATCACCTCACACCAGTGAGGATGGCCAGAATCGAAATGACTAAAAACAAATGCTGGCGAGGGTGCAAAGAAAGGGGAACCCTCCTACAATGCTGGGGGGAATGTAAGCTAGTTCAACCATTGTGGAAAGCAATATGGAGGTTCCTCAAAAAACTAAAATACAAATACCATTTGACCCGGGAATCACACTCTTGGAAGTTACCCAAAGAATATAACCTCTCAGATTCAAAAAGACATATGCACCCCTATGTTTATTGCAGCACTTTTTACAATAGCCAAGATATGGAAGCAACCTAAGTGTCCATCAGTAGATGAATGGATAAAGAAGATCTGGTACATATACACAATGGGATACTACTCAGCCATAAGAAAGAAACAAATCCTATCATTTGCAACAACATGGATGGAGCTGGAGGATATTATGCTCACTGAAATAAGCCAGGCAGAGAAAGACAAGTGCCAAATGATTTCCCTCATTTTGGAGTACAATAACACCGCAAAACTGAAGGAACTAAATAGCAGCAGACTCAGAGACTCCAAGCAGGAACTAGTGGTTACCAAAGGGGAGGGGTGTGGGAGGGCGTGTGGGGAGGGTTGGAGAAGGGGATTGTGGGGTATTATGTTTAGTACACATGGTGTGCGGGATCATGGGAAAAACAGTGTAGCCCAGAGAAGGCAAATAGTGAATTTGTGGCATCTTACTATACCCAAGGACAGTGACTGCATTGAGATATGGGTGGGGACTTGATAATATGGGTAAATGTAGTAACCACATTGTTTTTTTGTGTGAAACCTTCATAAGAGTGTATGATACCTTAATTAAAAAAAATCACACAGAAAAGAAAAGATAAATAATAAAAGTGCATTTAGAGTGTAAGTGGAAATAAAAAAGATATTTGGAACTAAAGCACCCATTGTTTGGCAGGGGAGTCTCTGGAATTAACTACCGATTGGAGGTCTGAGATACACCATTGTTTGCACTCCTTCCCCATACTGATGCGGGGAGAAGGGTTTGGGCACACACACTAATTTCACGCTTGGTCTAGGTGGCTTCTCAGCCCTCCCCACAAACACCTAAACAGTTAGTGTGAGAGTGCATTTGCCTGCAGCTGCCCGAAGGTCACAGAACCTGTTGTCACCAACCCACAGAGAGCACACCCTGGCCACTGGTGCACCAGTCTCGCAGCCAGTAGCTAGGGAGGCAGGGCTTTCCTGGATATTGCACCTGGACCCACTGCCCCCCTGCCAGCATGGACCCATCGGTATCCACTTAAAGTCTCTACAGCTGGAGCCCTCCAACCTGACCGTCAGAACCCTGACACCAGGACACCTCCATCTCATGCTCATAAGGCCTCCAGCCAGCCAGCCGAAACCATCAGGCACATGTAGTCTACCCAGGGGGCCTTCTGTATACAAGGCCAATCCTTCAAGCCTGTGAGAAGTAGTTCTTTCTATTAATTAACAGAATCAAGCACAAAAAGTTAAACAAAATGAGAGACAGAGGAATATGCTTGAAACAAAAGAACATGGCAAAACTTCAGAAAAAGAACTAAATGAAAGGGTTAAACAATCTATCAGATAAAGAGTTCAAACTAATGATTATAAAGATGCTCACCAGACTTGACAGAAGAGTGGAGGAACTCAGTAAGAAGCTCTATGAAGAGAAAGAAAATATAAAACAGAAACAACCAGAGATGAAGAATACAATAAATACACTAGAGGAAATCAACAGCAGATTAGAGTGTAGAAGAATGGATCAGTGATTTGGAGGGCAGAGTAATGGAAAGCACTCAAGCTGAACAGCAGAAAGAAAAAATAAGAAGAAATGAGGATATGTAAAGGAGCTCTGGGACAGTATCAAATGTCCAAACATTGACATTATGGAATCCCAGGAGAACAGAGAGAGAAAGGTGTGGAAAAGTTATTTGAAGAAATAATACCTGACAACTTCCCTAACCTAGGGAAGGAAACAGATATCCAGGTCCAGGAAGCATAGAAAGCCTCAAACAAGATAAACCCAATGAAGTCCACACCAAGACACATCACAATTAAAATGTCAAAAGATCAAAGACAAATGGAGAATCTTAAAAGCAGCAAGAGAAAAGCAACAGGCTACCTACAAGGGAAACCCCAAATGGCAATCAGCTGATTTTTCAGCAGAAATTCTAGAAGGCCAAAAGGGAGTAGCATGATATACTCCAAGTGTTAAAACAAAAAAAACCTCCAGCATGGTTATTATTCAGAATGGAAGGGGACATAAAGAGCTTCCCAGATAAATGTAAGTTAAGAGCTCATTACCACTAAACTGGCCTTACAAGAAATGTTAGAGGATCTTCTTTAAGAAAAAGACACTAACTGGAAGCAAGAAAAGAAGGAAAGCAAAAAATTCACTGGTAAAAGCAAACATGTACCAGAAGTAGTAGATCAATAACTTCAAAGCTAGTATGAAGGTAAAAAAAACAAAAGTACTATAATCAAAAAATTTTTTTACTTTTAACTATCCCTAAAATTTGTCTTTATCCCTCTGTGTTTTAAAAATAATGCTTACTTATTTTCTATTTTTAATGAAAGAGTAGACAGAAGCTTACTGTTCAGTATCTCAGACAAGGTTAAAAAAGACTGTGATAGATTCACCATTTCTTCTCTGAAGAAAACATTTAAAGAAAACTTTCTACACTTATCTGGAACACCACTCTCCACCCCTATACACATTTTGGCAAACAAGAAAAAAACACATCAAAACAGGAAGAGTCATGTCTACAAGACTTAACTATAAGTTATAGGTTCCTCTATTGTACATATCTATAGCCAAATGCCTAGCTCAATATTCTGGACTCTGAGACTGCTGACACCAGCTTAAGTGTGTGCATGTGTGTACAGACAGAAGAAACATACCCAACTGTTAACAGTTCCGTATTTTCTAAAGTGTGCACTCTCAACAAGAACAGTATTGCTCCCACTGGCTACAGGTGAGAGGAAGGGGAGTATGAAAAACATCTTAGATACCACAATGGTCTGCAGCCCTACAAAGGGTCATAGTACATAAACAGATACATAGCATATATACATGTAGTACTACAATTTCATAGGTGGAGGTGATGAGGAGAAAATGTCTACAAAGTTTCCTTAGGGGATGATAAAGGGAAAAAAGGTGGATAAGCACTACTACAAGGCAAAGTTTCCCAAGTAGTGTGTAGATACTAAAGATATGAGTGACAGGTACGTTGAGTATTGAGTCTCTCAGGCCTTTGAGGATTCCAGTCAGGGCCTGCAGAGCAGGTAGGAATAGGGGTCAGCAGCTCTAAGGCATTTGTCTTTCCCTGGTCTGAAGCATTCTCCATTTATTTTAGTGTGCCTCCAAATATTTGCTGTGAGTACTATCATGTGAAAAAGGCTAGAAGCACTGAGTTTCCACTATAAATATGTATTATTTTTATAATTAAAAATTTTTAAGAAAACACTTAAAAAAATACTGTTTTCAAACTCTTCTTAGGTCTAGCATAATAGGTGCTCAAGAATCCAAAGTTCTATTTAGAATATGCCCTAAAAATGTCAACTATCTAGTTGGAGCACACCCTGCCCACTAAGCCTACTGAGGGACAGTGTTCATTTTTTTGTAACATGTCATTTAGTTGATAACTAAACCAGAAGCATTTTAATTCAAGAAATGACAAAAAGGTCAGGATTAGTCATCATGGCCATTTATAAGACATGTATGAGAAAGTAAAAAACATGTACATGTTGGCGAGGATGTGGAGAAAAGGGAACCCTCCTACACTGCTGGTGGGAATGCAAATTAGTTCAACCATTGTGGAAAGCAGTATGGAGGTTCCTCAAAACTCAAAATAGAAATACCATTTGACCCAGGAATCCCACTCCTAGGAATTTACCCTAAGAATGCAGCAGCCCAGTTTCAAAAAGACATATGCACCCCTATGTTTATCGCAGCACTATTTACAATAGCCAAGAAATGGAAGCAACCTAAGTGTCCATCAGTAGATGAATGGATAAAGAAGAAGTGGTATATATACACAATGGAATATTATTCAGCCATAAGAAGAAAACAAATTCTACCATTTGCAATAACATGGATGGAGCTAGAGGGTATTATGCTCAGTGAAATAAGCCAAGCTGAAAAAGACAAGTATCAAATGATTTCACTCATATGTGGAGCATAAGGGCACAGAAAAAAACTGGGGGAAAAAAAACACCAGCAGACTCACAGAACCCAAGAATGGACTAACAGTTACCAAAGGGAAAGGGACTGGGGAGGATGAGTGGGAAGGTAGGGACAAGGGGGAAAATGGGGCATTAGGATTAGCAGATGTAATGTTGGGGGGGCACGGGGAGGGCTGTACAACTCAGAGAAGACAAGTAGTGATTCTATAGCATCTCACTACGGGGATGGACAGTGACTGTAATGGGTAAGTGGGGGGGACCTGATGAAGTGGGGAGTTTAGTAACCATAATGTTGCACATGTAACTGTAGATTAATGATACCAAAAGAAAAAAACAAAACAAAACATGTATATGAGGGAGAGAGATGACAGAGAGAACAGAACAGATGCAGAGAGATGACAGGAGGAAGACCAGAAGATCACGAAAGCAAAGTTCCTCATGTTTTAATGTGTTCCCAGCTCTAGTGCCCCTAGGGCCCAACAATATTGATTTCATTCCTTGACTGTAATTTTTTAAAGCTAACTTGAGTAGAACTGTGCTTCTTGTACTCTAATTTAAACCCATGCTCTTCAAGCCCTAATGAAAATATAATATAATTAAGGCCTAAAAATATTTCAGTTTGGTCTGGCAGGAATCTGGCTTATGTTTAAAAAAAACATAACATTAGCATGGCTAAGTTGAAATAACATTCCATTTCTGTAAAGACCAAGGTAATAATGAAGTGACTTACCTTATGAAATTATTCAAGTTAAAAACATAAATATCCTAAAAAATAACTTTAGAGTGGGAGGTCTGTAGAATCCATTTTTCTAAAAATAATTAAGTGCAGGACTGGTTGTCAAAAAAAAAAAAAAAAAAGGAACTGGAGAGAAAAAACCTGTAGTAGAAACTTATAATTTCCAACCTTTCCAACTGTAGAGAAAAGACCTGAAGCAAATGCTTTTCTGATGAGAAATACAACAAAATAGCACAGCAGATAAAAAGTGTTCTGGAGATAGATAGTGATGATGGTAGTACAACTTCTGAACATATTTCATCACGGAACTGTACAACTAAACATGTTAGAGATAGTAAATTTTATGTTAGGTGTATTTTTTAGAATTTTTGGCTATTAGCAGAGTATTACATGCCCTATCCCCACCCCCACAATACCTTGAACATCTCGTCCTAGAACTCCCACATAGTTCTGATCTCTTAAGACTTCCTGGTCACCATCCTCCACATCATTTTCCGGCTTCTTTATTATTTTTTTCGTGTTGACCCAAAGCTGAGCTCGCTCCTTTTTAATTTTAGCTCCTATAAGAACATCCACAGAATTAGAACATGACAGATACAAATTCTTTCTAAACATTACACTTAGGTAAGTAAACAAACTCCACTACTATTGTCCTTACTTAAAGATTGGAAAAGAATTTCAGTGTTTTCTCTTTGATTAAAGTGCAGACCCCTCTTCCATAGTTTGTATAAGTTACAAAAAAAACCACCACCTTGAAAGTACATATTTTTGGGGGTCAAAATAATTTTAATTACAATGGATAGTTATAATTTAGCACTACTATTGAGCTTTATTATTTTATTATTATTTTACTTCCAATAAAGTTTGAGTGAACTGAAAATTTTGTCTTACAAGATCAAATACTTTGTGCTGTATTTTCAAAAAAGGTCTAAAATATTTTGAAAAGTGAAATAATCTATAACCATGATATAAGCATCTCTTCAATTGTATGATCACTCAGTACCTCCTTCTCTATCAAGAATGTGATTAAGAACATCATCATCTCCCACAAACTGAACTTCCAGCATCTTGTCTTCCTTTAATTCCAGTTTACTCATCATTGCCAACCTAAACAAAAGCAATAAAGCACTCAAAAGTGATGAAAAATTCTTATCAACAGCCAATTAAATTAAATATTCACACAATGAATACATGTGTTTGTATAACATTTTTAAAAGTCTTTTAAGTATGAAAAATATGTCATTCGTTATTGTGTTGTTTTTGATAATAGGGAACTCAGTTCTTTATCTGAAAAATGGAAGAGAAGGACTCAAGATTTGGAAAGAACCAAATCTAATCAAGGAAACTACAATTTAATAACAAGAAAACAATTCTGCCTGTAAAGAAAGCTTTAATCAATCTGTGGAATAACAACATTGCCAGAAAGGGGATAGCTAATATATGAGAGTTTAGTAAAGGGGCATCCAAAGAATTAGAACATGAAAAGTATAAATTCTGCTTTATAATGGTCTGGTGAATTTAACATCTATTCATTGGAAAGCTTTGGCCCATTGGGGGAACTCTGTATACTTCACTGGTATACCAAGCCTCAAGCACCTCCCTTCAGTTACTGCAAGCTTACCCAACAACTTTACAATTATAAATATGGCTTTCTAGGTATCTTAGTAACTAAACAGTAAGCAGGAATCTTTCCAACACTTTATAGTTAGCTCTACCTGAACAAACACCATTCGGCAGGCAAAGCTTGATTAACTCTGCCTACTCTGACAAAATTTAGTGTCAGAACTTAAAAGGCTAATGGCCTAAAAGTAATTAATGATGATTCCAACTAGCTGCCAGCTAATTGGTTCATTCAAAAAAATTTTTTTTCTTTCGTCTCTCGCAAAAATCTTATTTTTGCCTTTTCTCCTAAGAAAAAGAACCTCTTTTCTCCTGACAAGGACACACAGAACTGTGTCCCTCTTGAGTCAGTTATTTGCATGCAGGTAACTTACTAAATGTTGCCAAGGTTTTTTGTTTTTTTTTTATTACTAGCACACTTAAATGACTTGTGTTTTCATTTACCTTTAAAGGTACTATACATTCTGCTACTGGAAAATTCAGGTAGAGTGACCTGTAACTGGAAAAAGATCTCAGTCAGGGTCAGCTAATAGGAAATGAAAGCAACCAGAAGTTCATGAGTGTTAACAAACAAGATGAATAGATAAACACAGTTCTTACAAAGCCAAAGTTATTATGATGGCATAGTAAAGGGTAAAATGATCATTACCATTGTGGCCAAGAGAAACTAGACACTGAGTAAATCTGGATTGGGTGGGCAGGTGGGTGGAGGGAAGAGGCCAAAATCTGAGCACTTACTATGTGCTAGACACAGTTTTGAAT
>JAVSCE010013963.1:0-97831 GCA_032199065.1 Smutsia gigantea | reverse complement strand
GACACTCCTAAGAGAAATTAAAGAGGACACTAACAAATGGAAATGTATCCCATGCTCTTGGCTAGGAAGAATAAATATTGTCAAAATGGCTATACTACCTAAAGCAATCTACAGATTCAATGCAATCCCTATCAAACTACCAACAGCTTTCCTCAATGAACTGGAACAAATAATTCTAAAATTCATATGGAACCACAAAAGACCCGAATAGCCAAAGCAATCCTGAGAAGGAGGAATAAAACAGGGGGAATTACACTCCCTGACTTCAAGCTCTACTACAAAGCCACAGTAATCAAGACAATTTGGTATTGGCACAAAAACAGACCCACAGACCAGTGGAACAAATAGAAAATCCAAACATTAACCCAAACATATACAGTCAATTAATATTTGATAAAAGTGCCTTGGATATACAATGGGGAGATGACAGCCTCTTCAGCAGCTGGTGTTGGAAAAACTGGACAGCTACATGTAAGAGAATGAAACTGGACTACTGTCTGGCCCCATACACAAAGGTAAACTCAAGGTGGATCAAAGACCTGAATGTAAGTCATGAAACCATAAAACTCTTAGAAAAAAACATGGGCAAAATTCTCTTGGACATAAACATGAGCAACTTCTTCATGAACATATCTCCCCAGGCAAGGGAAACAAAAGCAAAATGAACAAGTGGGACTATATCAAGCTGAAAAGCTTCTGTACAGCAAAGGACACCATCAGTAGAACAAAAGACATCCTACAGTATGGGAGAATATATTCATAAAAAACGTATCTGATAAAGGGTTGACATCCAAAATATATAAAGAACTCATGCACCTTAACAAACAGAAAGCAAATAATCCAATTAAGAAATGGGCAGAGGACATAAATAGACACTTCTCTAAAGAAGAAATTCAGATGGCCAACAGGCACATGAAAAGATGCTCCACATCGCTTATCATCAGAGAAATGCAGATTAAAACCACAATGAGATATCACCTCACACCAGTGAGGATGGCCAGCATCCAAAACACAAACAACAGCAAATGTTGGCGAGGATGTGGAGAAAAGGGACCCCTCCTACACTGCTGGTGGGACTGCAAATTAGTTCAACCATTGTGGAAAGCAGTATGGAGGTTCCTCAAAAAACTCAAAATAGAAATACCATTTGACCCAGGAATTCCACTCCTAGGAATTTACCCTAAGAATGCAGCAGCCCAATTTGAAAGGACAGATGCACCCCTATGTTTATTGCAGCACTATTTACAATAGCCAAGAAATGGAAGCAACCTAAGTGTCCATCAGTAGATGAATGGATAAAGAAGATGTGGTACATATACACAATGGAATATTATTCAGCCATAAGAAGAAAACAAATCCTACCATTTGCAACAACATGGATGGAGCTAGAGGGTATTATGCTCAGTGAAATAAGCCAAGCCGAAAAAGACAAGTATCAAATGATTTCACTCATATGTGGAGTATAAGAACAAAGAAAAAAACTGAAGGAACAAAACAGCAGCAGACTCACAGAACCCAAGAACGGACTAATAGTTACCAAAGGGAAAGGGACTGGGGAAAATGGGCGGGAAGGGAGGGATAAGAGGGAAAAAGGGGCATTAGGATTAGCAGATGTAATGTTGGAGGGGCACGGGGAGGGCAGTACAACTCAGAGAAGACAAGTAGTGATTCTATAGCATCTCACTATGCTGATGGACAGTGACTGTAATGCGGTTGGTGGGGGGGGACCTGATGTAGGGGTAGTTTAATAATCGTAATATTGCACATGTAATTGTAAATTAATGATAATAAAATAAATTATATTAAAAAAAAAGGGCCAGCTTATTTTTAACTGTACCAATATGCTGCGTTTCCTTCTCTGATCCTAATTAAGTAATCTGCAACCTGAGCAAAGGATTAATTTAGTAGGGAAGCCCAGCTATAAACATCCCAAAAAGTTAAGAAGTAAGATTCTTAACACACTTTAGCAAACAGGCAACAGGCCAGCCCACCTTGGGGGCAGGGCAGGCGGTCTTAATTGATATGCTCTCAGAGGGAAACTGCTATCCTGAGAAAAATAAGCAAATTTCTTCTACTCATCAAAAATGACCACTCAACAAGTCTGCACCCCTAGCCCTTTACCCCCATTTCTGAAAATCCTCAACTGTGCATAAAACCCTAGACAATGAGCCAACCACGGACTCTCTTGTCCCCTCCTGGTGTGAGCTAGGAGTTTTGTCCTCTCACTTTATCTCTAAATAAAAACCTCTCCCTAACTCTCCTGGCTTGAGTGTTTGCAAAGTTCATTCTTCGGCTCCGTGAACAAGAACCCCAGCATCAATATCAATAGGTATTTACTGCTGCAGCCACAGAGTTGCTCCTGGAAGGGGTGTTTGGGGAAATGAGTCACTCTGTGACTGCAGGGATGAAGATCACAAAGCAGGCTTTGCTAGCAGGGATGGGGGGAAATGGAGAGAGTGTGCTGCACCCAGAGCATATGGAGCCAGGCCTCACTGAAAGGTTTTTCCCCAATCTGCCTTTCCCTTGACCGATTTCGGTTCCACTGGTTTATTCACCCTGGGCCGGGACCACCCTTTCCACCTGGAGCTACAGGTATCCTTTATTCAACTGGTAAACATTAAGTGTCTTCCTGAGTTCTGTGAGCTGTTCTAGCAAATTCATCGAACCCAAGCAGGAGGTCGTGGAAACCTCCAATATGTAGCTGGTAGGTCAGAAGCAGAGGGAACAGCCTGGGCCTTGTGACCATTGTCTGGAGTTGGGGGTGGAGGGCAGTCCTGTGGAATGGAGCCCTTAACCTGAGAAATCTGGTGCTGTCTCTGGGCAGACAGCATCAGAATTGAGTTGAGTTCTCCAAAACCCTGCTGGTGTTCTTGAATTGCTTGGTGTTATGTGTGGGAAGACCCCCTCCCACATACTTACACACATTGGTGTCTGGTTGGGGAACCCAAATGAAGTTATACTCTTACTGCTTTATATAATATTGTTATTGTTATGTATATATGTTGGAAAAGAACACACCCTTGAAATGTGCAAGGATTCAGTGTAGCAGTGTTTGCAGGAGCAAAAATTTGGAAACAATATAAGGAAACATTCCTAGGGGTCTAGCTAAGTGAACTATGGAATATCCATGCCATGAGACAATGTAGCTGAAAAAGAAAGCCAGAACCTTATCTATGTACCTAAATGGAAATATCTCCAGGATGCAATGTTAGTTTTTTAAAAAAGGTTATGCTCTCTGTGCTTTTCTATGTGTTTGAAATATTTTGTAATAAATAAAGATGAAGCCTGGTTGTTATGAATGATGAATTTTCTCTGCTGCAGAGAGTCGGAAATTCACGTTGTGAAGTCCACGGAGGGTGGGTATGGCCCAGGACTGTTGATCCCATGGTGTGGGAAGTGGTCAAGGGTAGTCTCCCATAAGTCTCAGGAGTTGTTCAATGATGGCAGAACTGCTTGGGAATTCTAGCCCTCCAGTTCCCATAACCAGGGTGAGTGGATGTCTAGTCCATAGAGATTCTCTATCACTGGAGGAAACAGGTGATGATAACACCATTCCCATTGGATCCAGTTTTATAGAAAACTCTAGCAGTATGCCTTTGGGCTGTAGTGGCTGTTGTCTCCATCTGCCTGGTCCTTTCTCCACTTGCATTTTTGGTTACATAACCTATCCCCCACCCTGACCAGGCCAGTGTTAGTCACAGAGTTTGGTTCAAGGAGTGGGCACATGCCTCAAACTGGCCTGGTGACTGGGGTTTTAAAACATGAAGCTGGGAGCAAGATGCCATCATACCCTGTAAGCTGGAAAGGGTAACTATGAGGCTGTCCACGGCTCTACTTCCGGCCACATGGAGAAACCCTATCTGCAGGAGGGAATGAGGCCAGAGGACATAGGGAAGCAGGAGAGGAGACAGAGCAAGGGACACACACACACACACACCTCTCAAGGTAATGTTGGAATCTGTGGACCTCGTTGGTCACTGGGGGTCAGCTGCCATTTTCAGTTATAGGAACCAATGAGTCTCTTTTTCCCTGAAGCTAATTCAGGTTGTGTTCCATCACTTGCAACCAGAATCCCTTATCTACAGAATGGTCTTCATACCCTATACTCTACGCTTGTCCATTGGTTATCTCATTCATTCCCAGGACTTTGACTTCACCTGGGTACTGATGAATTCCAGGTTACATTCCAGACCAGAACTCCTGAGTTCCAGATAGTCAGACTCTCGCAGGAATTTCCACTTTCACTTCCCATGAACATATCAAACTGACATACATCAAAATTACATCATCATTTTCTTCACTCTACTTTCACCCAACAACAAAATTCTCCTACATTCTTCTGTACTGATTAATGTAATTGTTTTCTGTTATGCAGATCATTCTAGACTTCTTTCACTCCCCTTGAATCTAAACAGTCATCCCCTTCTCTCAGACTTGCTCATTGCTAAATTTTTTTTTTCAAATCTGCAACATTACTTGGATTGCTTCTAGTTCTTCACTGAGATTTTTTAGTTCATCTTTTGTCCCATAAACACAGTTGTTTTACAGCCTGTGTCTATTAATTCCACCATCTGGAGTACCTGTGTTTCTGTTTTCTGTTTCTTCACTTTGTTCTCATTCATACTATCTTTTCTCCTTATCTGCTCACCTACCTTTATGCTAGGCATTGTATTTGAAAAAATTTTTATAGAATCATTTGAGCTGGGATGTTCTCTCTCCTCAGAGGTGAATTTAGTTCTGTCAAGTGTCTGTAGATATCAGTAGTCTGGATTGCTTTAATCCAATTTCTAACTGAAATTTCAAGATCATCCACATGACTCAAAACTAGCCTAAAACCTGGGTGTGAAGGCTTGGTTAACTCCTAATTCACTTTTACTTTGAGTCCTGATCCTAAATGCAGGTAGTTTACCAGAACTCTCAATCTTACAGGTACTGAATTCCAGCTTTCATGTGACTGGTTCCACTAGGCCATAAATAATTAAACTTTGTTGTCCCTTTGGCAGTCTGAGGAAGCTGTGGACTCCTAAGAGCAATGTTTTTAAAAGCAGAAAATGTATAGGACTACAAAGGAAACTATTACATTGAAATATAGTCATCAACACATTTAGTAAATACATGTACTTCTTTATCAATGCAATTAAATAGCAAGTTCTACCAGTAGGTCTAATAGTGACTGTAATTTAGAAAGAGTGATGAATGTAGATGACATTTTGTGGTATCTGTAGCAACTGTCAATGTGGTATGAAAACACCTTTCTGTTGGTGTCAAGGTGACAAGTCCCGTTAATATTATTACAGCTGGTAGCCTACATTCATTCATAAGAGAAGGAGAGTCCAAGCTTCATTAGAGCTTAGTGAAAAAAAAGCTGTAATTGCTTTCTTGCCCAGTTCAAGGGCCCCCTGTGAACAATCTGTGACCCTGGGTTTCTGGTCACTGCGGATGGCTGCTGGCTGCTCCGGCTCTCAGCTACCACTTTGTCTGGACAAATGTGGGCCTCACCTCTCCTGAATTCTCTTTTCTCCTAGATCTTAGCATAACAATTCCTCAAGAACTCATTAGCAATTTGATGTCTTTAGAAACTGCTTTTAATATTTCATCCAATTTTTAAGTTGTCTTTGGTGTGAGAGTTGACCCAAATTACATAGTCCACTATTACAAGAAGCAGAGCTGCCTGCCCGATGCCGTATTTCCACCTTTATGTACTACAAGTTCCTTCTTTCTTCTCAGCTGGAAGAAACTGCCAGCGCAGTCACTGGCTTTGGACCCTGTGTTCGGCCTCCATTCTCCAGTCACCAGAGGGTTTTCAAAGCGCAAATCAGATTTCTAAGATGTAATCTGGTCCTCTCAGATCTTGATGTCCTCAGGCTCCCAGGCGTGTCCTATGAGACCCTGTAAGACGAGAAGCTGCCCTCCCCATGCCCCTACCGCATTCTATGCTCCTGCCATGCCCACCTCCTCGGAGCACCCAGAATGCCCTCTATGCCCTATGGCTTCTGTGCCTTTGCATGTGGCATTTCTACCACAAAGAGCCACCCCCCCTTCCCTCCCAGGCCTGGCCGACTCCCCCCGTGTTTCCGGTCTTGGCTCAGGCACCACCCCTTCCGGGAAGCTTTTGTGGTCGCTCCACCTTCCGAGTCCTTCCTGTGCTCTTTCATGACGCTCCATGCCCATCCCTACTTTTACCAAAGCATGTCACTCTGTGACTTGTCTCCCTCACTAGACCTATGCTGCTCCAAGTCAGGGGCTTTCTTCTGAATGCACAGGTTACATACCACAGTGTCTGAGCCTGTATGTTTACTTACCAAATTGAATGGAGTTATACTTGGCAAATGACTATTTCTGTTGTGTTATATACTTATTCACTCTTTCTTTTAGTAAGGTATTATTGATATACACTTTTATGAAAGTTTCACATGAAAAAACAATGTGGTTACTACATTCACCCATGTTATCATGTCCCCCCCTACCTCATTGCAGTCATTGCCCAACAGTATAGTAAGATGCCACAGAGTCACTATTTGCCTTCTCTGTGCTACACTCTCTTCCCCATGATCCCCCCACACCACGTGTGCCAATCATAATACCCCTCAATCCCCTTTTCCCTCCCTCCCCACTGGCCCTTCCTCACCCCTCCCCTTTGGTAACCATTAGTCCCTTCTTGGAGTCTGTGAGTCTGTTGCTATTTTGTTCCTTCAGTTTTGCTTTGTTGTTATACTCCACAAATGAGGGAAATCATTTGGTACTTATCTTTCTCCGCCTGGCTTATTTCGCTGAGCATAATACCCTCTAGCTCCATCCATGTTGTTGCAAATGGTAGGAATTGTTTCTTTCTTATGGCTGTTATTCACTCTTTTTAAAAAATGTTCTAGAATGACAGGACAGTACAAGTCTTGCCTTCATTACCACTTTGGCTTATGTTCCTCACTTAGGAATTTTTATTCCTGAAATGGCTCACATATTTTTAAAACAGGGAATTCCAGTTTACTAATACATATGTGCAAGCTCCTACTTTGTACTTATTCTTTACTTAATTCTCCCCCAAATTTAGGGTAGCTTTTTAAATTAAGACAAAATGAAAGAGTAAAAGAGTAGGTATAAAAAGGAAATGAGAAAGTAAGGAAAGCCCCTGGGCAATGTTGCAAGAAGCTGGAGTGAGGCTGTGCGCATAGTAATTGGCTCTGAGCTTCCTGGTAGGAAGGCTGCAAAGAGAAACCAATAGGATTTATCTGTCTGATGAAATGAATCATAGAAGTCTGAAGAGACAAACTTTAACTTACACTATATTCTGAGAAAAATTTATTACATGGATCCTTACAAAGAAAACAGTAGGTAAAGTAATTGATAATGTCTTCAGTTGTGATCTGTGGAAGACCTGGAGATGTTATTCACATGGCAATTTCTTCCCTCATGCAAGAAAGAAATACAGTAGCCTAGGGAATGCTGTTTTCTGGGATCAAGTTTGATAACAGAAATAAAACTTGGGGAACCAAGAGAAACACAGATGTTATGGCCCTTAGTATTCTCTCTTTTTTTAACTTATTAAACAGTTGACATGATTAGTTAGCAGCCTATTCATGACTGAACTCACTATGTGTAGACATGTGTGGACTGGAGGTCAGAAAGCTTTAGATCCAGAAGATGGCAAAGCCGATGATCTAGTATGAAAATGAAGGTGGACAACAGTCTCACTCAGACTGAAGGCTGTCTTGTCTGAAGGGTGAGGGCAGCCAGGCTTACAAACAGAGCCAAATGGGTGGCTTGCGTGCTGTATGTTAACAAATGACGTTAGATGAGGCATCTGCCATCTGCCATCATCTAGCCCGGAAATTACATTGCAGGCATGCCCAAATCACCATTTGCTCCCTCACTTAATTCCCCAAAGAACTTTGGTGGGATTTTAATAAAGATAAAATAATAAAATCTTAAGTATAAAAAGGAGATTAGAAACCATTTAGGAAAAGAGAAAATACAGTTGAACCAGGAAGCTGGGTACAATGGTGAGCCGAGAGCTTACTTCATAGGTTGTTAGGAGGCTTAAATAAGGTGATTTGTGGAGAGCAATTTGCCCATTATTCAGGACACAGACGCTGACAAAATATTAATCTCCTTCAGCCCCTCTTCCTATTCTGGAGGCAGTAGGTAGCCACTAAATCTTTTTAAAAGAGGAAGTGAAATGGCCAGAATTATACTTGAGGAAAATTGCAGGTTCAGAGATAACAGGAGCAGCAATGTGAAGTTTTAAAAAATTTACATTTGAGCTGGGAACAACTTTGGGTCCCAAGGAGTGCCCCACTTAAGAGGCTTAAACATTCTCTGATATACAAAGCTCTGAACCCAAGAAAATCATTTCCTTTCAACTTTCTTAGTCCTGGCTATTAATGCAATTTTTCTCAAGCTAAACAGTCTCGTATTTTCAGATTTACACTTAGGGAGTCTTCTTTGGGTTCACTGTAAATTCCTTGGGGGAAAGAAACAGTCATTTACTTCTATTCTTATTCTCATAGAAAGTAATAGAACTTGACAAGAAACATGGTTTAGGTCGTGTGCTAAATTTAGTTTGGTTTTCCTTGTCTTAAACTAGGAGAATTTGTAAACATTGCGGTATAGAACATGATCTGCTTAAAGCACAAAATACTCCTATGTTAAGAAAAATGCCATCTCCTCTAAAGTAACGTGACTAGCAGGGGTTACTCCCTCACAGGAATCTTTCTGGTAGGCCCAAACTGATTCCAGGGATACTATCCTATCATTGCACAAAATGCTTTTGGGATCTTCTTTCCTTTTGCGGATGGAGAGCAAGCAAGGTATTTAAGAGGAGGGGCTCTGGAGCTCTGTGCTCACTGGGGATTGGGTTCATCTCCTCTGCCTAGTAGCCATGCGGGCCTTCAGCAGATTATTATGTCTCCTCATTTGTAAAATGGGGATATCAATATTACCTACCTTATAAATATATTTAAAACATTTACTTGTTAACACCTATATTGTAGGAATTGTTGACTCTCAGACAGATAAATGAACATGTGCCAAAGGTTTTATTTACTTACTATTTAATGGAAGAACCAGGGAAATGTTAAAACCTATTCAGTGAGGACCCAATTTTCTTCTCTATGGGACAAAAATTCATTTGTGTTGCCAGACAGGAATCATTTGTGTAGCAACAGCCAGGGAATATTCACTTTACTATCAGTTTTCTATAAATTAACTTCTACCTCTACGAGTTGTAAAACAGCCGATTCAAAGACATGGGCACATATGCTGCAAGGATCAAGCAACCATTATCAAGTATCCACTAATCTCTTTTCCTCATTCCAAAAATCCCAAGTTTTTCCTTGCCTAGAGTTGTAAAGATTTATAAAAAGTATACAACAGAAATAAAAGTAAACTGCAGAGGATCGGAGGAAGATGGCAGCATGAGCAGGGCAGTGGAAATCTCCTCCCAAAACCATATATATTTGTGAAAATACAACAAATACAACTACTCCTAAGAGACCAGAAGATACAGTACAACAGCCAGGCTACAGCTACATCTGCGAGAACTCAGCACCTCATGAAGCGGGTAAGATACAAAGCCGCGACCCGGTGGGATGAGCACTTCCCCACCCCAGCGCACCAGCGGGAGGAAAAGAATCAGAGTGCAGAGGGAGTGGAAGGACAGGACTGCTAAGTAACCAGCCCTGGTGATCTGCACCAGGAGCACAGACACACAACACAAGACTAGAGAAACGGAAGGGCAGAATCCGAGACAGAGACTGCGAGCAGGTCCCCACAGCCGGCTCCCCTGGGACAAAAGAAAAGCGGGTGCTTTCTTAAAAGTCTTAAAGAGACAAGGGCCCAAGAGCGGAACAAAACTGTCCCAGCGCACTGAACCCAGCAGGCTGGGAATCTTGAGGAACTTCGGGCCCCCTTACAGGCTGCCAGGTAAAGCAGGCCCGAAGACCCTCACGGGGATAAGCAGCCTGCCATTCGTTCCCCCCAGCTGGTGCTGTGGTGGATCTGCCACAGCTGCAGAACAGGGGGAGAGTGGCCCCCGCCCACAACACAACAACCACACAGATTCTCCTCGCAGTGGGCGCACAGCTAACTGGGAAGGGCGGCACAGAATCTCCTACAGGCGGGCGTGCAGCTAACTGGGAAGGGATGCAGAAGCCATAGCAAGGGCCGAAAGGCACCAAGGGGTGCAGAACGCACCCAGTGGGGCTGTAAACCCCCACAGTGCTCTAGGCTAGCCTGAGGGCGGCCCCATCCATGGCAGTTTAGGGGATTATCCCAGAGACCGCCTCCCAGTGTGCGGGTAACCGACACAGGCTACGGAGAAGGGCAAGGAGAACAACAAGCAGGAAGGGACTTTGTTCTCCCAGCTGACACACATGGCACCTGCCTGCAATCACTTCTATCGCCATGAAAGACAGAAGAATATGGTTCAGTCAAGACTCACCCAGACAACCCCAGAAAGAGGGCCTGGTGGGACAGATTTTAACAATCTTCCTGAAAAAGAATTCAGAATAAAAGTCATAACCATGCTGATGGGCCTACAGAGAAATATCCAGGAGCTAAGGCAGAAAGTCAGGAGAGATATTACAGAAATGAAACAATCAACTGACGGACTGAAGAGCAGACTGGACAAGGTGCAAGAGACTGTTAATGGAATACAAATCAGAGAACAGGAGTACAGAGAACCTGAGGCAGAGAGAGATAAAAGGATCTCTAGGAATGAAAGAATATTAAGAGAACTGTGTGACCAATCCAAACGGAAAAACATTCACATTATAGGAGTACCAGAAGAAGAGAAAGAAAATGGGATAGAAACTGTCTTTGAAGACATAATTGAGAACTTTCCCAAGGTGGGAAAGGAAATAGTTTGTCAGACCATGGAAGCCCACAGATCTCCCAACACAAGGGAACCAAGCAGGACAACACCAAGACATATAATAATTAAAATGGCAAAGATCAAAGACAAGGACAGAGTATTAAAGGGAGCGAGAGAGAGAAAAAAGATCACCTACAAAGGAAAAACCATCAGCCTATCACCAGACTTCTCAACAGAAACCTTACAGGCCAGAAGAGAATGGCATGATATATTTAACACAATGAAACAGAAGGCCCTTGAACCAAGAATACTGTATCCAGCATGATTATCATTTAAATTTGAGGGAGGGATTAAACAATTCCCAGACAAGCGAAAGTTAAGGGAATTTGCCTCCCACAAAGCACCTCTACAGGATATTTTAAAGGGAATGCTTAGATGGAAACACTCCTAAGGCTAAAAAGACATCACCAGAGAAAATAAAATGACAGCAAAGAAAGCAGACCATCGAAGTACTAACTAAAGGCAAAAAGTAAAATCAACTATCCACAAAAACAGTCAAAGAAACACAAAAGAGTACAGAATAAAACACCTAATATATAAAGAATGAAGGCGGAAGAATAAGAAAGGAGAGAAAAAAAGAATCATCAGACTGTATACATAATAGCTTAACAAGAGCGTTAAGTTAGACTGTTAGATAGTAAAGAAGCTACCCTTGAACCTTTGGTAACTACAAATCTAAAAGCTGGCAATGGCAATAAGTACATATCTATCGATAATCACCCTAAATGTAAATGGACTGAATGCACCAATCAAAAGACACAGAGTTATAGAATGGATAAAAAAGCAAGACCTATCTATATGCTGCTTACAAGAGACTCACCACAAACCCAAAGATATACACAGACTAAAAGTGAAGGGATGGAAAAAGATATTTCATGCAAACAACAGGGAGAAAAAAGCAGGTGCTGCAGTACTTGTATCAGACAAAATAGACTTCAAAACGAAGAAAGTAGCAAGAGATAAAGAAGGACATAACATAATGATAAAGGGGTCAGTCCAACAAGAAGATATAACCATTATAAATATATATGCACCCAACACAGGAGCACCAGCATATGTGAAACAAATACTAACAGAATTAAAGGAGGAAATAGACAGCAATGCATTCATTTTAGGAGACTTCAACACACCACTCACTCCAAAGGACAGATCAACCAGACAGAAAATAAGTAAAGACACAGAGGCACTGAACAACACACTAGAACAGATGGACCTAACAGACATCTACAGAACTCTACACCCAAAAGCAGCAGGATACACATTCTTCTCAAGTGCACATGGAACATTTTCCAGAATAGACCACATACTAGGCCACAAAAAGAACCTCAGTAAGTTCAAAAATACTGAAATTCTACCAACCAACTTCTCAGATCACAAAGTTATAAAACTAGAAATAAATTGTACAAAGAAAACAAAAAGACTCACAAACACATGGAGGCTCAACAACATGCTCCTAAATAATCAATGGATCAACGACCAAATTAAAACAGAGATCAAACAATATATGGAGACAAATGACAGCAACAGCACAAAGCCCCAACTTCTGTGGGATGCACAGAACGCAGTTCTAAGAGGAAAGTATATTGCAATCCAGGCCTATTTAAAGAAGGAAGAACAATCCCAAATGAATACTCTAAAGTCACAATTATTGAAATTGGAAAAAGAATAAATGAGGCCCAATGTCACCAGAAGAGGGACATAATAAAGATTAGAGAAGAAATAAATAAAATTGAGAAGAATAAAACAATAGAAAAAAATCAATGAAACCAAAAGCTGGTACTTTGAAAAAATAAACAAAATAGATAAACCCCTAGCCAGACTTATTAAGAGAAAAAGAGAATCTACGCATATAAACAGAATCAGAAATGAGAAAGGAAAAATCACGACGGACCCCACAGAAATACAAAGAATTATTAGAGAATACTATGAAAATCTATATGCTAACAAGCTGGAAAACCTAGAAGAAATGGACAACTTCTTAGAAAAATACAACCTTCCAAGACTGACCAAGGAAGTAACAGAAAACCTAAAAAGACCAATTACCCGCAACGAAATTGAATCGGTAATCAAAAAACTACCCAAGAACAAAACCCCCAGAACAAATGGATTCACCGCTGAATTTTATCAGACATATAGAAAAGAAATAATACTCATTCTCCTTAAAATTTCCCAAAAAATAGAAGAGGAGGGAATACTTCCAAACTCATTCTATGAAGCCAGCATCACTCTAATACCAAAACCAGGCAAAGACCCCACCAAAAAAGAAAATTACAGACCGATATCCCTGATGAACATAGATGCAAAAATACTCAACAAAATATTAGCAAAATGAATTAAAAAATACATCAAGAGGATCATACACCATGACCAAGTGGGATTCATCTCAGGGATGCAAGGATGGTACAACATTCGAAAATCCATCAACATCATCCACCACATCAACAAAAAGAAGAACAAAAACCACATGATCATCTCCATAGATGCTGAAAAAGCATTTGAAAAAATTCAACATCGATTCATGATAAAAACTCTCAATAAAATGGGTATAGAGGGCAAGTATCTCAACATAATAAAGGCCATATATGGCAAACCCACAGCCAACATCATACTTAATAATGAGAAGCTGAAAGCTTTTCATCTAAGATCGGAAACAAGACAGGGATGCCCACTCTTTCCACTGTTATTCAACATAGTACTGGAGGTCCTACCCATGGCAATCAGACAAAACAAAGAAATACAAGGTATCCAGTTTGGTAAAGAAGAGGTCAAATTGTCACTATTTGCAGATGACATGATATTGTACATAAAAAGGCATAAAAACTCTTCTCCAAAACTACTAGAAGTAATATCTGAATTCAGCAAAGTTGCAGGATACAAAATCAATACACAGAAATCTGTTGCTTTCCTGTACTAAGAATGAGCTAACAGAAAGCGAAATCAGGAAAACAATTCCATTCACAATTGCATCAAAAAGAATAAAATACCTAGGAATAAACCTAATGAAGGAAGTGAAAGACCTATACCCTGAAAACTACAAGACATTCTTAAGAGAAATTAAAGAGGACACTAACAAATGGAAATTCCTCCCATGCTCTTGGCTAGGAAGAATAAATATTGTCAAAATGGCTATACTACCTAAAGCCATCTACAGATTCAGTGCAATTCCTATCAAAAAATATCAACAGCCCTCCCCATGCCCCCCTAACATTATATCTGCTAATCGTAATGCTCCTTTTTCCCCCTTGTCCCGAAATAAACTTAAAAGTTAAAAAAAAACCCCAACAGCATTCTTCAGTGAACTGGAACAAATAATTCTAAAATTCACATGGAACCACAAAAGACCCCGAATAGCCAAAGCAATCCGGAGAAGAAAGAATAAAACGGGGAATTATGCTCCCAGACTTCAACCTCTACTACAAAGCCACAGTAATCAAGACAATTTGGTATTGGCACAAAAACAGACCCACAGACCAGTGGAACAGAATAGAGAATCCAGACATTAACCCAAACATGTACGGTCAATTAATATATGATAAAGGAGCCATGGATATACAATGGGGAGATGACAGCCTCTTCAACAGCTGGTGTTGGCAAAACTGGACAGCTATATGTAAGACAATGAAACTGGATTCCTGACTAACCCCATACACAAAAGTAAACTCTAAATGGATCAAAGACCTGAATGTAAGTCATGAAACCATAAAACTCTTAGAAAAAAACAGGCAAAAATCTCTTGGACATAAACATGAGCGACTTCTTCATGAACATATCTCCCCGGGCAAGGGAAACAAAAGCAAAAATGAACAAGTGGGACTATATCAAGCTGAAAAGCTTCTGTACAGCAAAGGATACCATCAGTAGAACAAAAAGACATCCTACAGTATAGGAGAATATATTCATAAATGACATATCCGATAAGGGGTTGACATCCAAAATATATAAAGAACTCACACACGTCAACAAACAAAAAGCAAATAATCCAATTAAAAAGTGGGCAGAGGATCTGAATAGGCACTTTTCCAAAGAAGAAATTCAGATGGCCAACGGGCACATGAAAAGCTGCTCCACATTGGTAATCATCAGAGAAATGCAAATTAAAACCACAATGAGATATCACCGCACACCACTAAGGATGACCAACATCCAAAACACAAACAACAACAAATGTTGGCGAGGATGTGGAGAAAGGGAACCCTCCTACACTGCTGGTGGGAATGCAAATTAGTGCAACCATTATGGAAAGCAGCATGGAGGTTCCTCAAAAAACTCAAAATAGAAATACCATTTGACCCAGGAATCCCACTTCTAGGAATTTACCCTAAGAATGCAGCAGCCCAGTTTAAAAAAGACATACACCCCTATGTTTATCGCCGCACTATTTACAATAGCCAAGATATGGAAGCAACCTAAGTGTCCATCAGTAGATGAATGGATAAAGAAGATGTGGTACATATACACAATGGAATATTATTCAGCCAAAGGAAGAAAACAAATCCTACCATTTGCAACAACATGGATGGAGGTAGAGGAATAAGCCAAGCGGAAAAAGACAAGTGTCAAATGATTTCACTCATATGTGGAGTATAAGAAGAAAGAAAAAACACTGAAGGAACAAAACAGCAGCAGACTCACAGAACCCAATAATGGACTAACAGATACCAAAGGGAAAAGGACTGGGGAGGCTAGGTGGGAAGGTAGGACAAGGGGGAAAAAGGGGCATTACAATTAGCAGACATAATGTAGGGGGAGCATGGGGAGGACTGTACAACTCAGAGAAGACAAGTAGTGATTCTATAGCATCTCACTATGCTGATGGACAGTGACTGTAATGGGGTTGGTGGGGGGGACTTGATGATATGGGAATCTAGTAACGATAATGTTGCACATGTAATTGTAGATTAACGATACCAAAAAAAAGTATACAACAGTATTCACAGTAATACTTGAATAATATTAACTATAATTACTGTCTTCAGAACCTGTAGAGCATTCCTTTGAATATCCTTAGTAGCTGTTTTTTTTAAGCTCTGGGAGGTGTATTTTGTTTTCTAGAAACAGCTAAGTTATTTGAAATCAAGTCTGCTAAATAAATAAGAATACAAAATTTGCTTTTATTAAGTTTTTTGACAAGTGAGAGTGCTTTCAGAGCTCGTTGATTAGATACTTAAAAAATCAATTCTCAGAGATTTCTGGGAAGATCGTGAGCAAGGAAGCCCCAGAAATCTCTCTCCATCTAGGCAAGAACGACAGAAGCAGAGTCTGTCTGAGGTGGTATTTTGGAGCTCTGGAGTTTGTGGAAGACAGAAGACTAGGAATGGTAAATTGAAGTTAACTTCAATCACAGCTCTCAGCACTGTTGTAGCTGCCCACCCTCCACCCCTAGCCATGTGAAAGGCAGCTGTGCTTTTCTGAGGTACAGACAAAAGGTGGGCAGCCACTGTTTTTACACCATCCCTATTTTGCAAGTCTCTCCACCTCTGGCTGAAGTGACTCCCAAGGGACTTAAAGAGTTGGTGTCCTTCCCCCCCCCCCTTTTTTATTAAGGTATCATTGATATACACTCTTATGAAGGTTTCACAAGAAAAACAATGTGGTTATTACATTCACCCTTATTATCAAGTCCTGCCCATACCCCATTGCAGTCACTGTCCATCAGTGTAGTAAGATGCCAGAGTCCCTATTTGTCTTCTCTGGGCTACACTGTCTTCCCTGTGACCCCACATACACCATGTGCACCAATCATGATACCCAACAATTCCCTTCTCCCTCCCACCCCACCCACCCTCCCCCATCCCTCCCCTTTGGTGACCACTAGTCCTTTCTTGGAGTCTATGAGTCTGTTGCTATTTTCTTCCTTCAATTTTGCTTCATTGTTATGCTCCACAAATGACGGAAATCATTTGGCACTTGTCTTTCTCCGCTTGGCTTATTTCACTGAGCATAACATCCTCCAGCTCCATCTATGTTGTTGCAAATGGTAGGATTTGTTTCCTTCTATGGCTGAATAATATTCCATTGTGTATATGTACCACCTCTTCTTTATCCATTCATCTACTGATGGACACTTAGGTTGCTTCCATATCTTGGCTATTGTAAATAGTGCTGCGATAAACATAGGGGTGCATATGTCTTTTTGAATCTGAGAAGTTGTTTTCTTTGGGTAAATTCCTAGGAGTGGGATTCCTGGGTCAAATGGTATTTCTATTTTTAGTTTTTTGAGGAACTAGTTCAACTAGTGGTTGAACTAGTTTACATTCCCACCAGCAGTGTAGGAGGGTTCCCCTTTTTCCACATCCTCACCAGCATTTATTGTTCCTAGTCTTTTCCCCCTTCTTTTTTTGCTTTTTTCATTCAGGAGCCAAATTTAAAGACTAGAACATTTAAAACAACTGCAAAAACAGGGAAAAGTGGAAAGTGCACATGCCTGGGGAAAGGCTCAGAAAAGACTTGAGAACAATTAAATTTATAACTCAGGCTGATCCTTGGCACTGAGACATCCTACAACAATCAAAACAACAAAAACAAGAACAAAACTAGCAAACTCCAGGGAAGAGGGAGAAACATACTTCTGAATTACATCATTACATCCAAATGTCCAGTGTTCAACACAAAATCACAAGGCACACAAAGAAACAGGAAAGTATGACTCATTCAAAGAGAAAATAAAGCAACAAAAACTATCCCTGAGAAAGATCTGATGGTAGGTACACTTGAAACAACTATCTTAGAGATAATCAAAGAACTAAAGGAAGATGTGGGGAAGTCAAGAAAAAGATGTGTGAACAAAATGGAAATATCAATACAGATATATAAAAAAAAAACAAAGAAATTTTGGAGCTGAAATGTTCAATGACTGAAATGAAAAATTCTCTAGAGGGATTCAAAGGCAGATTTGAGCAGGCAGAAGAGATTCAGTGAACTTGCAGGTAGGACAATGGAAATAGCCAAGGCCAAGGAATAGAAAGAAAAGATACTGAAGGAAAGTGAAGAGCCCAAGGGACTCAGGGGGCATGACACCATTAGAAGGACCAACATACATATTGTGGGAGTACCAAAGAGGAGAGAAGAAAGGGGCAGAGAGACTATTGAAGAAATAATGGCTAAAAAGGCCCCAAATGTGGTGGAAGACATGAATATAAACATCTAAGAAGGGTATGGGATTGATGAGTGGGTGAAATAAATGAAGAGGATAAAGAGGCACAAAATCTTAATCATAATATAAATCAGTCATGGGGATGGAAGTACAGCATAGAGAATATAGTCAATAGTTCTGTAACATGTTTCTGTGCTGACAGTAACTACAGTAATTGGGGTGAGCATTTCATAATGTAGATAACTGTTGAGTCACTATGTTGAATATTGTACATCAGCTATACTTCATTAAAAAAAATTTAAAAATCTAAGAAGCTCAATAAACTCTAAGATGAATTCAAAGAAATCCACATTAAGACACATTATGATCAAACTTTCAAAAACCAAAGACGGAGAATTTTGAAAACAAGAGGAGTAAATCATTACAGACAAGGGTGCTCAAGAGCACCCATCATCAGCATATTTATCAGAAACTTTGGAGCCAGAAGACAGTGATCTAAAAAGAAAGAACCGTCTACCAAGAATCCTACATGCAGCAAAGCCAGCTTCAAAAGTGAGGGAGAAATTAAGGCATTCCCAGACAAAAGCTGGAGCTCGTGCTCACTGGGCCTGCCCCACAAGACATGCAGCATGGTGAAATGAAAGGATGTTTGATGGTAACTCAAAGCCATATGGAGAAATAAAGATGTCAATAGAGGTAAATACATGGGTGATTATAAAAGCTAGTATTGATATAATAATTGTTTGTACTACATGTTTTGTTTTCTTCATGATTTAAGAGACTAACAGAGTTTAAGAAAAACCCCAGTTATTTGTGTAAAAGCTGGCATGACTGTAACTTTGGTCTGTAACTCCAAATCTTGTCTTCTGTGTAATTTAGGAGGCTAATACATTTAAATGAATTATTAGCTTCTGTTTTCAACACAAAATGTATTAATATGTAATTTTGTGACATCAGCTACTGAAGGGGAAGGCAGAGCTGTAAAGGAGAATGGTTTTTGTACTTATTGAGTAAGAGGCAGGTTCTCAAAGAGATAGCTGTGTATCCACGTTCATAGCAGCATTATTCACAATAGCTGAAATGTGGGAGCAACCCAAGTGTCCACTGGTGGATGGAAAAGCAAAATGTGGTCTATAAATACAATGGAATATTGTTCAGCCTTAAAAGGAAGGAAATTCTGCAATATGCTACAACATGGATGAACCTTGAGGGCACTGCGCTAAAGTGAAATAAGCCAGTCACAAAAAGACAGACATTGTATGATTCCTTCCATGTATATGTGGTACTTGGAGTAGCCAGAGACAGAAAGGAGAAGGGTGGTCTCCAGGGGCTGGGAGAGGGAAGTTACTGTTTAACAGGTATGAAGTTTCTGTTACGAGATGAGACGAGTTCTGTGGCTGACGCTGGGGATGGCAGCACAACCATGAGAATGTACCTAAGGTCTTGTCTTAGCACCACTGAACGGTGTGTTGAAAAAATAAGGCAGTAATTGCTGTGCGTATTTTACCACAATACAGAAAAAAACACTTTTGAGGAATTCCAAATGTTTGGCATGTTTTGCCTCCCATGACAAAGAACATTATATGAAGAATTGATATAGGATATGCTTGCTTACCAGTTTACTCTGAAAGCTTTATGGGTAAGTCATGGATATCACAGCAGGAAGTTTGATGCAACAGGGTGGCACTAAAGCCACACTGCCTGCCAGGGGCCCTGGGCATGGAGGAAGCACAGCTGGGGGCTTGCCGAAGGTCACAGCTGACACGATTGCTGGGGCTGAACGACCCAGATGTGACCCTGCAAGCCCTTCGCAGGAAGAGCCGACCATCTTGCTTAGCAATAGCTTGTGATAAAGTATGATGCACTTATCTGAAGAAAATGTTCTATCATGCTTTCCAGGGAGGAGACTGTTAACAATAAAATACTCAACAGAACTGAGAAAGCTAATCAACATCAGACAGGCCACATCATTTCCCTTTCTACTTGGTTATGAAATTCAACTTCCCCTTAATTTAAAAATGACATATAAACCAGAGTTCCCTTGAAGAGGTGACAGAGGAAATGGAACAATTCACCCTGTGCCTTTAGTAAGAACTTAACTCCTCCGTGTGGCCTGGTGTGCACAGGACAGGAGCTGGCAACGTGAACATTACAGCGCTGCCACTCAAAGTGGGGTCCCTGGATAGGGAGCAACTGCCCAGCTGAGGAGCTGTTCAGCAATGCAGGACCCTGGGCAGTGCCCCAGACCTCCTGAAGCAGAACCTGCACAGTTAACAAGACCCCAGGGGATTGGTGCACATTTAGGCTTAGGAAGCACTGTTCTAGCTATCAGCGTAAACAGCCACATGCCTCCCTGGGCTGCTGAGCACGACAGAGACAAGGATGAGTGAGCTTGCACACACGCCATGAGGAGGGAGACTTGGGTTCTAGTGTGACTTGCCACAGAAGATCGGCTTTGTCCCCCGTGTAGCATGTATTCCCAGCCCTGACAACTTTGCAGGACTGTGCTGAGGACCAAGAGGGATCCTTGCTGTAACACCCTGCGTGACCTGGGCCCGGCCTGCCCCTCAGACCTTCTCCTGCACCGTTTTGCACTGTGTCCACCGTGTTCTAACCACAGTGAGTGCAGGCAGAGCTCATCTCTGCTTCGGGGCCTTGGCACAGGCTGTAGGCTATGTCTGAAACACCCTTCCCTTTGATCTCTGTGTCTGGCTCCTTGTCATTCAGATCTCAGCCTAATTCACCCAGAACCACCCAGTCCAGTCACTCTCTGATGACTCCTGCTATCTCTGCAAGGCACTCACTGCCCTGTGAGCAGGGACAGTGTCTTATTCTGGGCTGTTCTTATTCTCAGTTCAAGTCTCAGTGCCTTGAACTGGGCCTGGTACACTGTACGCTCCATAGGTATTTGTTCAATGAATGGCGCAAGAGGATAAAAATTATCTGGAGAAAATAAAGTACTATGAGAAATATAAAATGCTTTTCATTAACTAAAAAAACCTTCCCAGCTTTTACATCGTGGTTTCTCTTGCAAATGACAGCAAATTAATTTTGATTACTCTAACAGCCTACCCCATGTTAATGTAAATTGGTTTTCTTTTCATCACACAAGAAAAGACTGGAATGCAGGCTGCTTTTTATAAGGGTCTAGCCATTTTTCCTTCAGGTACACAGCCATAACGCATGTTAGCTTAATTTCATCCATTTCCCTTGAGAAAGTGGGGCTTAAAGAAGAAAAGCTGCTACCGAGGTCAGCACACAGGACAGCGAAGGTTGCTCAGGTAACAGAGCCTTGGCCAACGACGGCCAGATGGCCTGGGGCTGGCTTGGCAAGGGAAGACCGCAGGTGGGCAGCAGGGAGGACCTACTTTCTAGGCTACAACCGAGAGCTGTCCAGAGGCTTCTTTCGCCACAAACCTGAAACTTAACAACGGTTTATTGGTTTGGTTGTAATCTTGAGTTAAGCACGACAGAAATTGGTTTTAAGTCCAATATTAGAGGTTCCAAAAGGTTAGTTCACACAACCTAGTGAGAAATCAGAGAAGGCATTTTATCTTGTTTCCTTTAATGTATTTACACTCTTCCTGCCAGCAAGGTTAAATGGCCCCTTGTGCCACCCTGAGGCCAGGGCTAACTGCAGGCCCCTGAGAAGAGGCAGCGGAACCTTTCTTTGAACTACTTTGCCTCACTTTGCTCAAAAACTACCATGGAAATGGGGTCTCCCTGGGCTTGCCCAGTACACAGAATCAACGGAGTGACGGCTCCACCTGCTGGTTCCGGCTAAAACAGCAGAGAGTTGGACACGTGGCAAAGGAAGAATCCTGCCTGGAGGGCCTCCCCAAGGCCCAAGAGATCCACGGCACTGCTGAGAAACATCTGTTCTCCTGAGGCACAAAGTGATTTGAGGGGTATCTAAACATTTTCTCGAAGATTCCACATCTTCCCTCGTTTGTTTATTTTTGGTCTTAAATTAGCTGTACTGCTCCAGAAGCAACCAGAGGTGCAATGGTTTTATATCGGATCAAGTGCTGAGAACCTTCCTCCAAGTCAATCACATAGTCCCTGAAAAAGGAGGAAAAGAATACATCTGCGGGGCTGGGCTGTGCGCCATCGGGAGGAACACGTGGTCAAAGCCAGCTCTGTGTCTCACCTTTGCTCGTCTGTCTCCGGTTCTACCAGGATGTTTTCCTGCCGTTCTTTCACTCTCAGAAACACGTATGAATTGAGATCTGGTTTGGGAACTGCCAGAAAAACAACTGTGATCAGGAAATGCTCAGCTAACTAGATCACCGTGGGAGAAGCTACTGGTATTAATGGTACCGTGTGCTAAGGGAACTCTGGTGTGAAGGCCTTCTGTGGGGAGGGCGGTTGGAGGGGGGCTCTGGCTCCTCACACGAACTGCATACTCCCAACCATGGTTCCGCACACAGGGCCACTCATTCAACAAGGGCAGGTAGGCACAGAGTGCAGGAGACAGGCTAGCCTAACACGGGGTCTCTCTGGATGGAGGGGGAACAGGAGCATGGGAAGAAACCTCACATTAGTGGCACATCCACTGAATGAGGGGAGAAAGAAGCTGATGTGAGCTTTGAAGGAAAGGGTAGGAGGAAGGAAGAAAAGCAAGCCTGGGAGACAGCAGCAAGGGGCAAGGTAGAAATATGCACATTTTGGGAGGACAGAGTGTACAGTCTGCTTAGAGAATAATTCTACATAAAGGAGTAGGAGGAGCGAGTAGTGGAAAGATGGGGTCACATGGTGCAGTCTAGAATGTGGACTAAGGGATATGGGTTTTAACTGTAAGGGGTCCCTCATGGGTTGATCACAGGGCACAAAGGTGCTGCCACCCCTCCTCTTCTACCACCAGCCAACATTCCAAGTAAGTAGATGCCTCAAGCTGGACTGTTCCTGCAAAGCTCTTCATTTCCTGGGGCTCCATCTGTGCCCAGAGGGTCCCTCTGCAGGGTCCAGAGAACCTACTGGGTAACTCAGTTCTAGGAGCCCAGTTCAGGTTTCATATTGATAGGAAGGGAGGGGTTTGGGATAACTGGCTCTAAGGTGGGCTGGGCTGGTCCAGGATTCTGGGCCTCCAAAGAGACTCCCAGTGGACTGCTCCTGATTCCAGGAAACCCAGCTTAGACTGCAGTGCACCTTCCCCCACCTTACCATCAGGCCACAATTCTCTAGAGGCTCGAGGGGGCTCAGGGCATCTGCGCTGACTAGGCCGGACTACCATTTCATTAGTGCAATGGTAACTAAGCATTACACTGGGGCGGCTCGTCCCCACCACCAGCTTCCAGTTCTAGGAACTCGTCCTCAGAAGGGACCCAGGACAGGTGACAAGAGCGTTAGAACACCCTGGGACAAACGACCAGAGCGTTAGGATGACCCAGGACAAGCGACCAGAGCTTTAGGCAGTGTCCACCAGCAACAAACAGGAGCTCTGGGACAGCAGCCTAGCTGCACCCAGTTCAGTGCATGCCTGTGGGGCTTCAGTCCCTGGGATGCGATGGCGCAGGGCAGTGATTAGGGATCAGGTCCTTGCTCCGTTTCTGCTCTTCTCAGGGGCAGACAAAAGTGGCTGAACTGGCCACGGGTGGGGCGTTTTGTTTCCTTCAGGCAGGTTCACCAAAATGACCACCTCAGAGCTCCACAAACTAGCATGGGTCTGACCTGCCCTGGGGCTAGAGGCTGCACTGTGTCCCGCCAAGTTCAGATGTTGAAGCCTTAGCCCCCAGTACCTCAGAATGGGAATGTATTTGGAGGCAGGGTCTTTACAGAGGTAATTAAGTTATAATGAGGATGTTAGAGTGGGGCCTAACCCAATCTGACCGGTGTCCTTTAAGAGGAAAGGATGCCAGGGGAGGCTATGCAGAGAGGCGACCACGTGAAGAGGCAGGGGAAGAGGCAGGACAGTGGCCATCTGCAGCCATAGAAGAGGCCTTGGAGGACCCCAGCCCTGCTGGCACCTTGATCATGGACTTCTGGCCTCCAGGTCTGTGAGGAAATAAATGGCTGCTGTTTAAGCCCTTGTCCATGGTATGTGGTTACAGTAGCCCGTGCCAAGTCAAACACCCGGTGAACACCACCCACCCATCCTATTCTAGCTGTTCCACCCACCACAGGGGTCAGAGTGTGGCCCCCCAGCCCAGGCTGGGTGGGAGATGAATTCCCAGGGCTCAGCTGGCCTTGAACTTGTGGCACTGGCACACTGAGCTTAGCTTGTGAACTAGGTGGATTCCGGTCCCCTGGAGGACTGTCTGACTTGGTCTGGCAATTCTGCCTGACAAGGTCCCATTAGGATGCAGCAAGCTACGGAGGGCTGAGGATGTGGACTTGAGCCTGCACGACAGAGGTCCCCAGCTGGCTGATCCAAGGTCAGAAGTTGCTACCATAACTCTCTTCCCTGAGCTCAGCAGGATTTGAAGGGGCTGTGCCACGTGGGCACAAGGTGGAGGCTGTGGCCGTGCTTCCCTTTTCTCCACTCTCAGCACAGATCCACTTTCCATAACAAGAGATGCTCCTCTCAACAAAAAGAGCAGGAACCCTTACTACAGGTACCAGGGAATCACTGAAGTTTCCTTAGCTGCCTACTGAAATCCTCCCTGGTGGTCAGGCAGCCGCTGCATTGTCTGGAATCTGAGAGGAGAAGACTGCTAGCCTCCACAGAGCAGACTTCTGTGTCTTCAGCACCCAGAGGAGACGGGCACAGCTTGGGCGCCCAGCCGACGGCTGCTGGGGGAGCCAATGACCGAAGACACGGAGGGGTCCGCAGTCACAGTGGCAGCCGTGAGTCAACCTGACCTGAAGAACACACAGCAGTCCTGAAGGGGTTCCCCTTTACCTGCTTCTAGCCATTTCTTTGTTTTTCACCCAGAACCCTTCCTCTCTTCTCTTTTCTGCTTATCTACATACATTTTTTTCTAGGTTTGAGAGGAAAGAGTGAAGAGAAGATCTTATGCGAAGGCAGCTAAGGATCCTGGGATGGCAGCTATGGCGCCTCGCAGTGTCTGAAAAGATGATGTCCAGCTCACCTGACCTCAAGAGGTCCACCTTTTGTAGGTTAGGAGGCATATGCTTTAAGGCAGCATTCTTTAGATAGGTCTCTGTGTTAGCCATGTACCTGAAACACATAAATTCAAACTGCTGTGGCTACACGGCTGGGGAGGAGCCATCAGGGCAGCAGAGAGACAGCACGGGCTCGGAGATGGGCTTCCTGGGTCTGACCGCCCAGACTCGTGCTCACAAGCAGGGGAGCACGGTAGCTCCCACACGTCCCACTCACTCACTTTTTGGCAAAGGCAAACTCTCCCGGAGACAGGCTTGAAGGCTCTCCCCTGTGGCGCGCTGTCTCCTTTTCAAGGATATGAGGGAAAAACTTCTCTATCTGTGAGGATACACAACAATCATCGTGAAAACATCTGTCAAGATTCAAGCGTCTGACAAACTAGTTTTCTGAGATAGGTTGGGGTTCATCTAGAAACTGACTTCAAAAATGGCAAGTCTTCATGGTCAAGGATCTTTCTGATAACAAGACCTATACTCTGGACTCCAAAGAATTCAGAGGAAAGACAGGACTCTAAAAAGGAAGACAGGTTAAAAAATGAAAGGCTTGCATAGAAAAAAAAACCTGAAAACACAATTGTAGATGATATTTAAGAGGAAGAGAAGGGGATATCACTTAAGATTTTATGTGACTGCAGGGGGTATTCTGGGAGATGAAACATACACGAAAGCTGGAAAGATGTATATGGAACACACAAGCACATAGAACAGTGACAATTTTACAGGTGAACCCACAAGAGGTGAGGCTTGGCAAAAATGCTAAGAACTACCAGGAAAAATATAAATGAGTAAAAGCTAAAAGCTACAAAAATGTGTGTGCTGAGGAACCAGGCAGTGGTTAGGTTGTTGTCTGGAGCCCATGCTCATAGGATTCTCACTCAGAAGTACCAAGTTCAGAAGATGTGTGAAAGAAAGAGAAGAGACAGGCATATTTCCCAATTTCCAAAAATACAAACATTAGGGTCAACACTGATATGTGGCCTTATATTAAATCATTTAAAAAGTGCTTTGTGAACTCAAGGAAAAGGAATTGGTCCGCATGAAGAGGAAATACCCAACCAGAAAAAGAAAAAAGAAAAGTGGTAATTGATGGTGGGGTGGAGGGGCATATTGTGGGCTAAGTTTTTTCAAAACATGTGATAATGTCTTTAGGACACCCTGTGGACCAACTGTAACCTGGGCTGGGTGACAGTACAGACTGAGACTCATAAACGGTTGAACAAAGAGGAGACAGATAGCTGTCCCTCTGTAGGGAAGGTGCTGATGGCTCTATCCCTGGCCCAGTCCTATTGACCCATCAGGTAAGACCTTTGATGACATATTTATCAAACTTGCTGATGATATGTGTTAAGATAGCTAGTATATTAGGTGACCAGATCAGGATCCAGACACCAGGAAGATGGTGCAATTTAAGAGGATGAAGTTTAAGAGGGTTAAGAATCAAGTCCTACACTTAGGGGTCAAACAATCAAGCCATACAAATACATGACAGTGACAGGATGCGCTAATAAGTTAAAAACTTCCAGAGAGGTTAGGGTAAACAGTGAGTGCAGAGTGAATTCAGCGTCATGTGTCTGTCAAAGACGCTAATGTGACCTGGGTGGTATTGCTACCAGCTTAATATCCTGGGTAACGGAATTCCTGTTTCTCACTAAAGTGACCATTGTATTCAGTTGCAGGTGGTATAATTTAAGGATACGGACAAGGTGGAACCTTTTTAGGGAAGAAAGCAGGACAGGAATGGAAATAAACGGTTGAAATGTTTAGCTGAGAGGCCTGGGGAGAGACGTGCGCACTGTCCCCACTCTCTGAAACACTCTCATGGAGAAGAGAGTGAGCACTTGTTTTGTAATGACTAAGGGGACAAGTGGACCAAGTAAGAATAAACTTCAAGGAACAAAGCTTTCCAGGGTTCAAACAGACATCATATAAAAGAATGCTCTGCAATTCCATTTTGATAAGTTAGGTGGCGACAGAGCAGTAAGTGAATGTTGAGTTAGCAGGCCTACTTAATACTGCCTATATGACAAATGCAAAACGATTTTTAAAACCAGTTATCCTCTAGTAAGTATTCCCTACTTGACCACTGCGAACACCTTTGCTGTCAGCACTGCCATGTCGCAGCTCCAGGGGTGCCATTCACACAGCAGAGGAGCAGACTGAGAGCATGTCTGGAGCTGTGTGGCACATGTTCTGTCTGTGGCTCTCCAGAATAATCTCCTGCCCTCCTCATTCTTTGGCTACCCTGATATTGGGCCTCAGCAGCATCTTCGGGGCCTGGACCCTCTCAGACCCCGGCCCAACTTCTCGCTGAGACACTCAGTGTGGCCTCAACGCCTACAGGCATCTCCGCATCAGACCTTCATGAGCCGGCACCGCAAGTAGCTGCTCAGCACGTAGCGGATCCTCTCCATCTCCATCCGATGGACACTGACCTTCAGATCCTCCTTCTTGGCTCTCCTGAGATTTTCTTCCTAGTAAAAAACATGATATTCAAAGACTTAAGGACCTTTTGTGTTTAATCTCTACACAGCCCACAAGGACCATTATCACTGGCAATGTTGAGGACTCAAAGATTACATTTAGGTCAAAGGAGAACAAAACATTCAAATAAGAGTTCTCATTTTAATTATTTAATTACACAAATAATATATGAGTATAGTCTCGTTATATAAAGTTCAAACAATACACACTTTTAGAAAGTGACCATTCAAATAGAATCTGAGTATGGTCAGAACAGCCTAGAAGAATTCTAACCCAACTGTAAAGGAGATAACATAGCAAACAGAAGTGTCTAAAGGGTCTAAAAAGCAGTGTTACAACACCAGTTGAGAAACTATAAAATACCAGTGCTGATTGGATGAATGGATAAAGAAGACGTGGTACATATACACAATGGAATATTACTCAGCTAAAAAAGAATGAAATCTAGTCATTTGTGACAACATGGATGAAAAATAGAGGGTATTATGCTAAGTGAAATAAGTCAGACTGAGAAAGATAAATACCATGTGATCTCACTTATATGTAGAATCTAAAAAGCAAAACAAACAAACCCGAAATAGACTCATAAACAGAGAACAGACTGGTGGTTGCCATAGGGGAGGGAGGTGGGGGGGATGGGTGAAATGAGTGAAGGGGAAACAAAAATTAGTGAGATTGTTTGATGTCTTAATCTGAGTGATGGGTACTTGAGTGTGTACACATCAAAATTTATGAGATGTAAAAAGGAAACAAAACCTGCTGAGGCTGATAATGGCTTAAGCCCAGTTCCTCTAAGCTAAGGGCCACAAACTCAAATGTCTAGAGGGGCCAGGCCAGTGAGGTATATGAGAAAGGGGGGCAGCTGGGGACAATGGGGAACTGGAGAGCAGGCTGAAAGGGGGAGACCCTTACCCTGCTCTGGCCAGCTGTTCTCGTGTAGAAATGTGGGGCCAGTGATGACAGGTTTTAGACTTTTCACGGGAAGCTGATCTGCAGATATTCACAGGAGCTCTCATGCTTTGTAAATACAGATAACTAATTCAATATTTAAAACAAAACAAGACCCATACTAGGCTGGGCTAAACCAAACAGATACGCCATCCGACCACAACTTCTCACCAAACTGGCAAACATATTTCTTCCTTTGGGACCCTGAGGCAAGCAGCTCTTACCATGTGATCGAGCTGTTCCATGACACATTCTACAATTTCAGACTTGCTTTCCAGCAGCTCGGGGGCAAACTTTTCATTCATCCAGGCCTGAAAAGCAATGCAAAAAAAGAGAAGCATCACTTACAACGGAGCAACATAACAGACCTCTTGAAAATCACAGCCACACAGGCAAAGAAAACTGCCTGCTAGCTGGAAATATTGGAAATTCTTTGAAGACAACCTATGTTTAATGATGGCTTTTTCTACTTCTTCTAGTGGGAAAGCTATGTTTTCAACTTTTTATTTAATCAACATTACAAAAAAATCACTGTTGACTTCAACAATGTTGTTGGTATACCTATTGCTGAGTTAATACCACCTGGTGTTCAAACAGTTCTTTCCATCCAGTAACATCAACACGTTTCTGCGTGTTCACCTGCTATTTCCCACCAGGGGGCGCCAGCACCTTCTATTCCGAGAGATGAAGTAACAGCCTACTTTGCCCATCTCATTCCTGAAGCTCGGAGCACTTGCAGATAACTTTTTCATTTAACATTATACTGAGAGGAAAGGGATATAGTTATCCTTATTATATTGATGAGAAAACACAGATTGAGTTACTCATCACCCAAGAGTATAAATAAAAGACCACAACAGAAATAGATATTCATCTATGAAACAGTTTTGGAACAAGAGGTTAAATCCTTGCTTTAGGATCAGGCCCAGATGCAGAAATCACCAAGGCTTGTGATTAACTGAAATATCCACAGGTGTCTGAGGAAAACTGCTTACCTTCCAATTACAGAGAATTTAGTTTTAGCATAGCTCAGAATCACATGCCAATCAGGCTCAATTTATTTCTTTTGATGTCCTTGAGTCTCTGCTTCTCTAATTATCACTAGTAAGACACATTATTAAATATTGGATATTGCTACTACCATAAATTTTTTTTAGGTACTCAGGCTTTGGTAATAGTATTGCAGAAGTCCACCAGAAAGACAGTCTATAGTTTCAAGCAGCATACAGATTGAGAAAAGATCAAATTGTCACAGAGGACTTACAAAGGCAGAGTTTTTCCTTTTAATTGATTTTATTAAATAGTGATCGGGTACAAAAGTATTTATGAAATACATATTTACATGAATAACAGTGACATGAACACCTGTGTGCACAGTTTCATGAATGAATATTATCATTATTTTAAATAGTAATGTGTCCCTCCTTCATCAGAGGTCATCATTGGCCTGAATTTAGTGTTTCATTTCCTGTAGAGTTTCACTACATTTGTATCTCTACATAATGCTTCCCAACCTTTCCATGACGGGGTATTCAAAGAAAATGACAATGCTAGGGTAAAATGAAATAGCTCTTGGGGGGGGGGGTTTCTCATTTACATTATGAAATGATGACAATAATATAAAAACATTAGGGGAAATTTTATATTGGCATAAAATTTTCAAGTAAAATCTTTAAAAAATATTTAGTGAGGAATTTGTGTTTAAATCCATGGTCTTTTTCTAAATAATCAGGTTCTGTGTTTGAAATGGCTACTTCTGGTTCCTGAAGAAAAATTTTAATGATAATCTGCTCATCATTATGTGTTAAATAGTGTGCTCCTACATGCTTTCACATGTTCAAGTCCTACCTCCTAGTGCCTCAGAATGCAACTGTATTTGGAGATGGGGATCTTAAAGGAGGTAATTAAGTTAAAATGAGGTCATTAGGTGAGTCCTGATCCAATATGACTGGTGTCCTTCTAAAAGGAGGAAATGTGAACACAGACACACAGAGGGAAGACCATGTGAGGACACGGGGAGAAGATGGCCATCTACAAACCCAGGGGAGAGGCTGCAGAAGAAATCAAATGTGCTGGCACCTTGATCTCAGACTTCTGGCCTCCAGAGTTGAGAAAAAAACTTGTTGTTTAAGCTACCTAGTCTGCAGTACTTTGTTATGCAGCTTTAGCAAACTAATACAATCATCAAAATGAGGACCTTTGCCCTGTACATAACAGTAATAATTCTTAAGTCATATTTTATAGGCATTCAAAAGTATCCTATATGTTCCAGGGGTGCCCAATGCCTCAGGCCACGTGTTGCAGCCTGAGTCTGCGTCTGGCAGTGGCCCAGGTGGTGAGCCAACTCCTTGGCTGCACTCAGGGAATCACAACAGAGCATCAGGCCTGAGACATAACTCATGCTCACCCACTGCCAACCTAAAAGACACCCCTATCCTCAGGCTGCCTTCTAAACAGCCCCTGATGACACCAAGAGGCAACCAGCCTGGGGGCTCTGGCTGCCCCAGAGGGTGGGGTCACCACCATGAGCCATTTGCTGCATACCAGTGCATGCACATTGCCCAAGCCGGCAAGCTCTGCCTCGGACAATTGCTTTGTATGTGTCGGAACGTTACATAAATGGTTTCTTCAGCAACTTAGTTTTGTTGTTTTACATTATGTTCCTGAGAATTACCCAAGCTATTGCAGGAGCTATCTTATCTTTTACTCATTTCATTGCTGTTTTTTTTTCCCACTGTGTGTAGATGCCATGATATTTATTCATTCTATTATGGATGGATATCTGGGTTATTTTCAGTTTTTAACTGTTGCAAGTGATGCTATGACATTTTGTGTATGTCTCTGGGAGTACACGTTTCCTCTGGAGTATATAGCTGAAAGTAGAATGATTGAGCCACAGGATAGGTGACTAGACAGTAACAAATTGTCTTCCTGAGTGACTGTGAACATTTACAGGCCCACTGTGGTATACAAGTGAGCAAACTGCTCTACTTCCTTGCCAAAACCTTGTGTTCACCTTTTTTCATTTCTGCCAATCTGATGGGTAAGAAGTGGTATCTCACTGGACTTAAACTTTCATTTTTCTGGTAACTAAAAGTGTTGAACATCATTTCATGATTATTGGCCACCCTGGTTTCTGTTTCTAAGAGATGCCTGTTAAGACTTCACTTTTCTATTGGGAAGTTGTGGTTTGTTTATGTATTGTGGCTACTAATCTTTTGTCAGTTATGTATTTTGCAACTTTTTCTCCCAGTTTTGTGGAGTCCTTTACTCTCAGCAGGGTGTAAAAACAGAAGCTCTAAATTTTAATGTGATGAATATATCAGTTTTTTCCTTTACCTGGTGTTTCTTGATTTTTGTTTAATAAGTCCTTTCCTAATAAAGCAAGGGCTCTTAAATTGAGGCCCACAGACAAGGTGGGTAGGGTGTCTGTGAACCTCCTGAAATTATATGCAAAATTCTTCATGGATGTATATGTGTATTTTTCTGGGAGGAAGGGCCGGAATTTTCACCAGATTTTCAGAAAAGTCTGTGATATAAAAGAACAGTCAGAATCACTGCAATATTGGAAGGATTATCACATACGACATCATTTTAACATTATCTTTCTTTGGTTTGTCACTCGTGATGGCATGTATGGTAGGAAAGAATGGAGAATACTGAAATAACCAAGAGTTCTGGAGAGGGGCAGTTACGGGGAGAAGGAGAATAAGGCAGCAGGTGTGGTGGATTAAAAATTCATGTTTCTGCTGTGGACTAAAAGTGCATGTTTTGGAGTCAGAGACCTGGGTCCTATCCTGGCCCTGCTGCCATGGTCTGACCTTGGGAGTGTTACTTTACATCTCCAGGCTTCCATCTCCTTGTGTCTAAAATGCAGATAACAATAACATTCTCCTGCTTGGGCTGCTGGAAGATTGCTGCTGCTCACAGCTAACACTGACTGAGTGCTTATCAGTGTCAGACAATATGCCAAGTGTTTTACCATATTATCTCATTTAACCCTCACACAACTCTGTGAGATAGCCACGATTATTAACTCCATTTTACAGTCAAGGGAGTGCTTAGGACAAGCTATATCACTTGCCTAAGGTCACATAATCAACTGGTGGCATGGAGGGGTGGAGGGGTTTAAATAAACATAATCTGAAACTCCTACCTACTAGAGCTTCATGCGATAGTAGTTGTAAATACCAGTTATTGGCACACAGGAAATAGTCAATAAGCCAGAGCTGTTATGATTACAAGGAGAAATATCCCAGAAATGATTTTAGATAAGATTGAGAACAGCTGACAAAAGAAAGTATATGGGAGAAAAAGGAAGAGTAAGACCAGTTTCATCCTAAAGAAGGTGTTTCAGACCTTTTTTGCTAAGCCCAGCATTTTACAGGGAAACAGGTGCTTCAAGGGACAACGGTAGAGACCTCACAAGTCTCTACCACAACACCTCTGTAGTCCCCGCAAATACCAAGGAGATCTTTGCCCTGTGAACTGTTCTATTAAATATGCCCAAAGCTGTCCCTTCCTGGCTCACTTGAGGATTTTGTGTTTGATGTTAGGAAGTTTGTAACAAAGGCTGCCCCCCCTACTTCCTATTTCTGTGGAGATGGTAAGATTATTTCTCTTGAAATGAGTCTAGAATTCCACTTCCTCATTTCCTGATTCCTGGCATTTGCACAGTTGGACTAAATAAAAACGCTAAGACAGATTCTATCGGGGCGGCTTACCTGCTCCAGCCTTTCAATGAGCTCTGCAGGAGTTAGGACCACCTCCTCACTACCTTCATCAGAGTCCTGTCCGGGGAAATCCAGTTCCTCTGTCATCTTCTCTGACACTGTTACCTGACGGGAATAAGACAGCCAGTCCCCGGCAATGTGTTTTCCATTTATTTGCAAGAATGGGCAACTACGATCTACAGCGGGGGTTGCAAAGGCTCAGTGCAGAGGCTCTGATTTTTTTGAATTCTTTGCCTTTTCCATAAAACCTTAGGTCAGGTATCAGTTTTTCAAAGAGGTCACCCCTTATACATGTTCTCAGGCACCCCTCGATTGCTCACCTATCACACCACGCAATAATTGTTTGTCTTCCCGGTAGAGGTCCTTTCCTCAGGGGCTGCGCTCACTTCACTTGAAAACTGCATCACCCATCTGGTCGGTGCCTGGGAACGTAATTACTTGTGTGGTCCCTGCGCTTAGCACACTGCGTACCTCAGAGCAGGCACTTAAAACTCTAGAAAAGGCCTCATTTTCTGGAGCCACAAGACCCAAGATCAGACCAGTCAGTGATCCCAAAGGCTTAAGAAGGCGAGTGGTGGGGACGCAGGGAGCCCCCAGGGCCTCGGGGAAAAAGGGATCATTCCTCCCCCTCGCCTCCCGTGCCAGGAGCACAGAGTACCCTGTCCCCCAACACCCCCAACACACCACACCAGAGGTCCCACTCGGATGCTCACCTGGGAGACAGACAGGCAACTCGGAGGACGGGATGCTCGTGAGGAAGCGGACCCGGCTCTTCCGAGAAACGCCTGGCAGCCGAACGTCCCTTTTAACTTGCTTCCCCGACGTCCCCGAGCCTCCGCTTCTCAACTCCCGCGCTCTGCTCAGAAATTTCTGCTCTGGCCCTACGTCACCGCGCACCAACGGCGTCCGCCAATCACAGCCCTGGGGATCCGCCCACTCTGGGGGCGGGGACCTGCGTGAAGTAATTACGTTCCCAGGCACAGAGCAGATGGGTGATGGAGTTTTCAAGTGACGTGAGCGCAGCCGCCGCTCTCGTTCCCGCAACCTCCCGAACACCACCCGCTGGCGGCCGAACGGGGGCGCCTCGCCGCCGCGGCTGAGGAGACCCCCGCCGTGGCTACTTCCTCCCCACCGTGGTGCAGTCGACCCAGTGCGCCCGCCCTGGCGGGAGCGGGGCCACCGACAAATGGGCTCTATTCAAATCAGGCCACTTCCGTCTGTCGGGTTCTCCTCTCCTCCCACTGCCCTGGTGGCCGCGGCTCCTTCGTCTTCCCCAGGGCTTCAGCGGTGGCCCTACCCTCTAACGGTTCTGGACTCCTCTAGGCTAGGGGTTCCCGAAGCACGGTCCCGGCCCACCAGCGACGACTCGCCTGGGAACCGCGGGAACGCAGCCTCTCAGGCCCACTGAGACCTGCTAAAGGGGAAACGGGGTGCTCCAACAGACTGCAGGTGAGGCTGGAGAACCGCCGCTTTAGGCAAAGCTTCCACCGCAGCTGCTTGACTTTCGAGGTTTTAACATTTACTGCTTATGCCTTCTACCTTTATTGGAGGGCAAAAGCATATGTATATGTATTTTTGTGTGTGTGTGCGATGCCAGATTTTCTTCTCCGAACTGCTGATGCTTTTCCCGCTGCTCTGTTTTCTGTGCTAAGTGTCACTTAGGTCTCCCTTAGAAGTGTCTCTTCGCTGTCAAGCTGAAGACTTTTCTTCGTGATGTTTCCTATGTCATATCGATTGATTAGAAAAAAAAGTTTTGCTAATTGACAGGCTGATAGTAGCTGCCTGCTTACAATCATGTCACAAAAACAATTACAATAGAATATACCCAGGGAGAGAGTGGACAGATTTACAAAGGGCAATGGAAGAAGTGGGGGACATCAAAGAGGGATTCCAAAAGGAAGGGACATTTGAGCTCTCTCTCAGAATCAGTTTTGTTAGTGACAAATGGATGGCTTTTTCAAGGCCCATTTCGACTCTGTTTCAATGGTTTGGTAAGCCAGGGGTTTTTAGTTGTGGCAGGTTGTTCTTTTCCAAATATAGCTGCTCTGAAGGAGCATCCCACCTACTCTCCTTAGAATATGACATTGACACTCCTGCTCAGAGAGGTGGGGTCTGTGTTCTGCCTCCTAAATCCGGGAAGACCTTTGTAACTGCCTCAGTCAAGACTGGCAAAAGCGATGCTGTATGACTTTTGAAGCTAAGTTGTAAAAGGTGGTGCAGCATTCACCTGGCTCTCTGGAGCCACACCCTTTGGGAGAAGTGGGCTGCGCTGTAAGAAGTCTGGCTATCGTGCAGCTGCCATGCTGAAAGGTCCCATAGAGGTAGACAGCTGTGTCTGAGGAGCCCCCGCGGCCCCAGCTGTGGCGCTCCAGATGTCTGAGTTGCATGAGCTTTCAGATGATTCTAGCTCTCAGACTTTAAGCCATCCAAGCTAGCATGGACGGGCAGAGATGAGCTGTCCCTGCAGAACTCTGCCCAGATCGCAGATTTGTGAGCAAAATACTGTTTTAAGCCCTTATGTTTTGGGTTGGTTTGTTACACAGCATTAGGTGACTGGAACATCCGTCTTTGAGCACAATCCCATTCTTCCATTATCTCCTTACTACATAGCTTTTCAATGGTCTTTACTAATATTCCTCAAGTGTTACAGATTTCAGTATAAGTGTGGATGATTTTTCCACACTAGTACCAATTACTTAACTTACTGATGTAGAGACTTCTCTTACCTGCTGCCAACTGCCTTCTCCAATCTCTCACTGCTCTCCAACTGGGGAGCTGGGGCCCAGCATCCGCTTCCTTACTTAGCAGAGGTGTGACCTTGTAAACAAGTCTTCTTTGGGCTTCAGTTTGTACCACCTGCTAGGTGAGAACAATACATGTCTTCCTGAAGACAAAGGGATGGATCAAAAACTGAGGGGCTCTATAAAGAAAAAAGAAATCCTGCCATTTGCAACAACATGCATGGATCTAGAGGATATTATGCTCAGTGAATTAAACCAGGCAGAGAAAGACAAATACCATATGATTTCCCTTATTTGTGGAGTATAAACACAAAGCAAAACAGAATGAACAAAATAGTAGTAGACTCAGACAATGAGAGGTGACTGGTGGTTACCATGGGGGAAGGTTTGGGGTGGGTGGGTGTGGAGGGTGAGGGGGATAAAGCAGCACAATAATTCTCAATCATAATGTAAGTTGGTCACAGGGATGGTAGTACAGCAGGGAGAATATAGCCAATGATTGTGTAACATCTTCCTGTGTTGACAGATGGTAACCACACTAGTAGAGGTGAGGATTTAATAATATGGGCAACTGTTGAACCACTGTGTTGTATATTTGAAACCAATATAAGATTGTACATCAATGATACTTCAATAAAAAAATGAATAAATAAGTGAATACATTGAGAGGCTCTCTTTCACTTCTAAGATCTTTGATTCTATTTCCACCAGACAAGACCATTTTAGAGTAAAATGAGTTTGCAGAGAAAGGTTTCTATTCTGCAAAGGAGAATTGAAGGAGATGTCCAAAAAGAGTATATAAAGCTACTTGGAGGGAAACTGTGCCAACTTTGGTGAAACTGCTCAACAAGTGGCACAGTGAAGTTCAGGAAGGTGAGAGAAAATTTACATTATGTAGAATGAAGAGAAAAATCATGAACACCTTCTTGATGTGCACTTACTGTCAAGAAGTTTTAGAAAATAATTCCATAGCCACATAAATGGAATGCCATCCTTTAACACAATCACGTAGAAAAAGAGAAATATACGGTTAATGACAGCATGAAGCTGGACTTTGATGGTGATTAAGGGAACCGCAGGACAGAATTTGTAGGCAAGTTATGATGATGAAAAGAACACGATGAATGTGCTGATGTGAATTCAGACAGGCAAAACATGAAGCTACAGACATGGCCAAGGGAAAAGCCACGGCCCAGAGTCAAAGACGGTACAGAATGTAGGATCCCACAAAATTGAAGAAAGTGAAAAGTCAATGCAATTTCTAAATGCCACTCAATGAAGAAATTAATTGCAGTTACAGAGACAGCAAATAGCAACAGCCAAGATATTTGTGGATAGCTATAGAAATACACATGAATAAGAATAAACCTAGTTTTTTTCAATCATCAAGGATAAAAGACAAATAAATATACATGTATCAATATAGCATTGTGAGTCTTTCTGGAGGAAGATGCTTTCGAAGTACAAGGGGATACCGTCACTTGTTCTCATGCCATCGCTGGCCTTGTTCATTTGGCCAACAGCTGTTGCTCACTGCTTCCTTCCTCTGAATCCCATCACAGTCTTAGGCTCATTACTCTAAGAAGCAAAGCATTAAGTTCTGGGGAGTGTATTAGTTAAGCAGTTTAACCCCACTTGTTTGGAATGAATAAAGATTTCAGACTAAGGACAGGAAAATAAGAGGGCAACTTGCATTTTTCAGGAAGAGTACAGAAGAGTACTCTTAGAATGTTTCCTTTTAGCCCCACAAGGAAAACTATAGAGTAGTGGATTTGCAAGTATTTTTCTAGCAAGTGGTAAAACCCCTTACTTGCTTATATGGCTGGGTTGCTGGAAAACCCAGGAGGCCAGGGCCAGGCTGGGATTTCACTTACAAATGTAAAATCTGGGCAATTCATGATATTCCTGATTCCTTTTCTCCCCCATCAGACTTTATTTCTTCATCCCTTTCTCAAAACCCATCTTGATTTCAAGCACATTAAATTAACCATTCTATGTCCCCAACAAAGATATAAACTTTTCAATTCTCTTCTAAGGTTTGAGATCATGGTGTCAAGAGTTTTTACAGATAAGGGTGAATTGTGTGGCTTTGCAATACTGTTTAACTAAAAAGCTATGTATAAACCTTGAAAGCTATGTTCTTTATTTTCTCTGCCTTCTCCCTTGTAGGAACATGGTGTGATCTCCTTCCTTTAGTTTGGTCTAATGTTTTTCTAGTTTCTGGCACAGATGCATAAACCCACCGGTACCTCTGTACTTTGTTCTCTTTTGGTTAATAAATAGGATGCTTTTTTTCTCATGACAACAGGCTCAGCCTTAGGAATAACAAAAAAGAGTCAGTTTGCTGTGGAAGGGCACTCATCCTGTGAGAAGAAAGCTGCCTGCTTTCTTCTGGAACATGTGGCTTCCAATTTCACCTTTAACAAAGGCTTCCTGAGCCGGGCAAAGACCTGTAGCTGCCATCTCCCTGCTTTGTCACTAAGGAAGCAGAGGTATTGGTACCTGCCGCTGGCTGCTGCCACCTCATGCAGAGTCAGGCAATAGTCCCTTGTCCCAGCATTGCTGATTTACACTCCTGACATTACCCTTGATGATAGTGGACATGGCAGCTGTAGGCCAGGAGCTCATTGCCCTTAGGCTTAGACAGCCGCCCTGAAGCAGCCTCTTGGGGGCTGGAGTAAGTCCCCTGAGAGAAGCAGGGAGGCTCGCAGGAACCGCTCTCTCTGGCAACAGTGCTGCCGATTTTCTGTGGTTTAGGGCTTTCTTCCTGGAACCTTCTTTGCTGCGGTAGGGTCAAGTTATTTACAGATAGGAGAATAGGAGGGTTTTGCCTCCTTTCTTTGCACATGCTGTTCCCTCTTTCCAGGCTTCTCTTTCCATTTAACCACCTGATGAACTCCAAGGCATCCTTTGAGACTCAGTCAAAGTAATTCTTCCTCTGTGAAGCCATCCTTGACCTACCCACCCCTTCCTTACATCACCACTATACCTTATACTATTCTGATATAACATTTATCATTATGTTGCAGTTTTAACGTGTCTCTTTCTCCTATTAGATTGTGGACTCCCTGAAGGTAGCCCCCAAATCTGGCACAGTGCCCACGATTCACTGAATTTCTTCATTCAACAAATATTTCTCCATCATCTAGTGATATTTGAGGATGTTGTAACAACAATGGATTCGCTGGCTTATAAACAACAGAAATTTATTTCTCACAGTTCCACAAGCTGGCAAGTCCAAGACTCTGAAGTCAACATAGTAAGTGTCTGGTGACAGCCCATTTCCTAGATGGCTCCCTTCTCTGTGACCTCACATGGTGGGAGGGGCAAGGGGCTTTCTGGGCTATTAATCTCATAGGGCTCCACCCTGATAATCTCATCACCTCCCAAAGGCTCCCCTCCTAATACCATCACCTTGGGGGTAGGATTTTGATATATGAGTTCTGGGGGCACACAAACATTCGGCCTCTCACAGCCTCCCTGAGGAGGTGACATGTGACATAGTTTGCGGGAAGATTGGATACGGTCCAAGAGAGATGGATGTGAAACACTGAGTTGATACAAACTGTACTGTCACTTGCTCATTGTAGTATATAAACAACTGAATTTTCTTTTAAAGATTAAATTTATCTTCTGAAAAACTGTGGCCAACTATAGCCTTTAGTAGGTTAAGTAAAATGATTTCCTTAATGATTTTCTGGATAAGAGTCAAACAAAGAGAAATGTGAGCCTTCCATTGAGCGATTTGTGTGCCTTTATGTCGTGGTCATCTGAAGAGTTCGTGTCTAAGTGCTGGGCAGGTCTTCTTGTTTCTTAGGGTCCCTATACTTTACTCTGCAGAATTGTCTTTAGGCCTAAATGGAAACTGGGCCAAACTCAGTATTTCTAAATGTGTACAGCTTAGGGCAATGCTGCTATGTGTTTTTAAATATGTAGCCATGGGAGAAGGTTTGACTGTAGTCATAGGAAAAGGCCAAAGGGTAGCTTTGCCCAGGAAGCTTGCTCCATTCATTGTTTTCCATTTTAATGCCTTACCTTTCTTGTGTGAGTGAACCATAGACATGGCACCATAATGAGAACTGCACTTAACTACTAAAGTGGGTCATTCCACTTCAGACTGGAGTTTACGAAAATAGTTTTGCTGTGTAAGGACAACTCTTAGAATACAATTGAGATTCATCTGTGTATAGGTAATTGTTTCCCTGATAAGATACGTCAAGATTTTTTTTAAAGTTTTCTTAAGTTTCAAACTTTGTAATTAGAGTTCCAGAAATGGAATAGTTTTGTAATTGTTACCATCTAATTTTCATTTCTACATGGAGCGTATATAAATGATGCATTTTTTTTAGGTGTCATTACTTGAAGTAATAAGGAATAAGAGGCCTGGGTTAATATAAAAATGTGAAATTTAAAAATTAAAAATTTGTGACATCTTAAAAGCTTCTGACATTATTCCAGGTTTCTTCATTGAAACACTTATAGGTTTCTCATTGGTGAAACTAAAATCTTAATTGAGTTCAATATTCTGTCTATCAGAAGGCTAAAGAATGGGATGATTATGTTCCATGCCATACCCCATTAGGTGGGTATTTTACTATAAAATTAGAACAGATAAAGTAATAATTCCACCTTTAGAGTACCCTGATGTGATAGAAACTATTAGATTTTTCAGTTTATGTTATGTTCAGTTCAGATATGAAAATAGTTTCAGCCAAAAATACCAAAATCTGGTCATGATATTGTGTTAATTGTGGGTATTTTTTGAAACAAGAACCAGAAGCCTTGGGTCACTTGGTTTATCAGAGCTGATCGTGCTGTGAGCAGCTGACATTCTGTGAGTTGCTTACTCATTAGAATCAGTAAGATTTGGAGATGACCCATGGCACCCTGTGAAGGCCAAAATTACTTTGGACTTTTCCCTGTTTGTGGGGAAGTGAGATCATAAGTTTCCTCTCTGTTTCATCTTAGACATGTTTACTTTTAAGTGAGAAACTCAGCTTGACCATGAACTTTATCCTTGGCTATAAGCTTTTTCTAGGCTGGAAGTTGAATTCATTTATATTAGAGGCCTACTCCCACACCTGAAAGCAGGAAAAAGCCATTTGTCCTTATTTTTCACTTTTTTGGGGGTATAATTAGAACAAGCAAATCTCGGAAACTGGTGCCTCTTGGCAGTCAATGAGACTGAGACAACAGTCCTGAAAGCTTAGAGGAAATTGAAAATAGAGACCTGAGTTGTAGTCCCAGGGTGGTGGGAATTGTGTCCAGAGTATCAAAGCCCATTAAGATACTGAAGATGTTAACTGGTGTGCCTAATATTTAGATATGGTCATTTATATTGACCAATACATAAGGCTGTTTTTGCAGCATGAATTTTCTAGGCATTTGAAAAGTATGGAAAGAAAGCAATAAGCCATTTAACATCGTAAATTCAGTCTAATTACCCTGTGCTCCTTTCTGATCCCATTTCTCCTCCCTCTCCAGAGGTAACTACCATCTTCCACTTGGTGTTTATTATTCCCAGGAATATTTACATATTTTGCCACATATATATGTATGCAAAAATAATGTAATAATTTATGAGCTGTATGTTACATATGTATATCAATTATGATAATGCATGGAATGTAATCCTTAAGCAATTTTACTTTTGTCTCCAATAGTGTTTCTGTCTCCTTACATTTCTTAGTTGGGGTATAGTTCTTCCCCTGTCCCTGGATGAAAACTGAGAAGGTCCACAGTAACTCTTGTCACTCTTTGGTTGAAAAAAAAAAAGTAACTTTGATTTCTTTAAGTTGCAAAACAGTCTCAATTCAGTAACTAAAATGTCCTGTTTTGATGTCATCAGCCCCGCTTCTGGAGAATGGTGCCATGCTGGGGGCTTAGCACTGCCCTCCAGTGGCTGGTGGGCACTCAGCAGTGGCAGTGGCCAGATCAGCCATAATGAGAGGAAGTCCCTGTGTTGAGTCATATGTCGGCTCCATCCTTGCTGCCATAACCATTTTACATGGTCCCACTGAGCAAGCACTGGGGAGGCTGGAAAGAGGCTGACTTGATATCATGGGGCTTCCTACTTCCTCAGCAAAGCAGTGGACACCGCCTGGTGGGCGTTTGCAAGGCATGTGAATTCCTTCCCACGTTGAGCCTATTCTTGGAGGTCCTCTCACAGAGTCTTCCTCTCCTCACCAGCCTTCCAGTTTGGTCTTTCCAGGTCCCTCAGCAGCTGGCCAACTAGTTAGCTGTTCCCAGGGATCAGTATTCAGATCTTCTGCTCATTCCACCCATTGGCCAAACCCTATGGGAAGCCTCAGGCCAAAAGAGCGTGGTTGATGCAGCCCACGCAGATCAGTTTTCTGGAACATACAGGGGACACAGGAGGAAGGATCTGGAGGGGCAAAAGGAGACTCTCCAACTCACATGTGCATGCCCGAGTCTGCGTCCAGGGTCCATTCTGTTCCATCGTTCTGGGAGCCTGTCCTTGCACCAAGGCCACACACATCAAGCACTACAACTTAATATGTCTTCTTCATTGTAGGGTTAGTCCATCACGTTCCATAAAAAATCTTACTGGATTGGTACACATGGTATGTGTGTAGGGTCATGGGAAAGACAGAGTAGCACGGAGAAGACAAGCAGTGACTCTGTGGCATCTTACTACACTGATGAACAGTGACTTCAACTTCAACTTGATAATTTGGGTGAATGTAGTAACCACAATGTTTTTCATGTGAAACCTTCATAAGAGTGTGTATCAATGATACTTTAATAAAAAAATAAATTAAAAAAAAGCAACCTTACTGGGACATTGTTAGGCAAATATTTTTAAGTTCTTAATAAGTTTATCCATTAAATGAACTGATTAGACTAAATTTTATCCTTTTAGCCTCAATGCCTCCTCCAGTCTCAGGGGCATTTTTACTTTCTGCCTTTAATCATTTCATATAGTTAATATGCTGCATATTATTCTGATACCACACATTTCCTTAATAGGAAAATTGTGACTTCAAAATCCATAACACTTGGGAATGGAAAACAATGTACACAAGCAACTTTTTTTCTCAGAATTTTCTCACAGGGTGTCTGAGTGATCTGCTGTTTTAACTTTATGACTCTTGCTGGCAGGGGTTGGTAAAGTTTCTACTGTCAGTATAGTTGCTGTTGGGAATTCTGGTTACTTAAAAGATGATTTTTCCTATCCTGAAGTAGTCCCTTTTAATTAGACATTAAGTGAAGATCTTTTTCTGCAATGTTAAAAATGCCCAAAACATGCTGTTAGGCCTTTCTTCTCCTAATTGTTTAACTGAAGTGTTCCTTATTTTCAAATTAGACAGTAACATCTATAATAATGTTGCTTTTGCTTTTTATTGAAGTATCGTTGATACACAGTCTTATAAGGTTGCTTTTTCAAACCCATAATCCTTCAAACACCCAAGAAATTATAAATTGGGACTAAGGAAAACATTTGTACATTGTATGAGATACACAAAAATGTGCAAAGCTGGGCACACAATCCTTTAATTGGGAAGAAAAGGTCACATCACATTTATGTTTCAGAGTTCCTTGTATATCACAGAATCTGAGTTTCCGTAGTTATATTGTTTGGCATTTGGTTGTTCCCAGAAGACTAATTGCCGAAACATCTTGATAGAAATTATTATGTTTATTTCCTTGCAATAAACTGGCCTGTGAAAATAGGAGGCATGAGAATATATAAATAAGCAGAAACATTAAGATCAACAACAGCTATGAGAGCAAATGGATTGATTTTTAGGTGTCACAGGGCCTCTACTCCCCTTTTTAAAAAAGAACTCTCTGTAAGAAAAACAAAAAATTCTTCAGAGACAGGGTGATTTATTAATCTGAAAATTAAAGATTTCTCTACCAAGGTAAAAACTGATGGCACAAAGTCAAATAAGTTCTTAGAAGGTCAATAATTACTTATATTGTTCAGGTACTATTTTTTTTTAAATTAGAAAATTCTGCTGGCATAAACTAGCTTTAACTTGATAATGGCCCTTAACCAAGAGTCTTTGCTTGTGCCTGATTTATAAATTTTTTTTTGCAAAATGGAAGCTTAACATTTCTTTGAAGTAGGCATTATGTTCATAGGGTTTCCAGGTTTTAGGCAGAATTTCACAGAACACATCTGTACCATTTGAGGTGTACGGGAAGTACTTAGGGTACGGTAGAGCCAAACCTTTGTTTTGTTCATGTAATTCTGTGCTTCCTCATTTTGGAGCAAAATACAAGTACTGCTATTCTCCTAAACCATCTTATAACCTAGGTAGTCCACAACCTATGTTTTGGCGTTCACAATCCACTCAAGTTGAGAATCAGGTGTTTCCTATCCTCGACATGTTTCCAAGTTTGGAGACTGTGGGGTACTATTATAAAACATTTATTCCACTTCGGTGAGAATAATAAGTTCCTCACACTTTACACACTTGCAGATTGAAGCTGGTCACTGTGTAATGGTTGTACTTATTATTTATCCTCCAGCCAAGCCCAAATGAGAATGGGGATCACTTTACCCTATTTCAGTTAGTATTTGTACTATGGAACAGTTTGTGGTGATGCTAGATTACCAGACTGTTTTGATTCATTATAGCTGCTAAATGAGTGACATGTGCATTTTTCAAAGTTTGTTACTTTGTACATAGAGAAATCTAGTATTAAGGGCTTATTGTCCCAGAAAACCTTGAGAAGTGGAAACTTCCTAAAAGTGAACTTTGATCAGAAAATAAAAGAATTAAGGAGATACACACTTTAAAATGTTTTCTAGTTTTAGCCATAGCTAGATTTATTATCACACACTGATGATGTCAACATATGCAGAATAAAAGGACAAAGTAGGAGGCGGCAGCTGATTCGTTTTACATTACGTACTTCAGGGGCTGTGAGGAGATTCCCTTCCCTTCCCTGGGACTCCGGATCTAGAGAACGGTCACTGGAACCCTCATGCGTAAGTATCTCTAGGCAAAGGTCCACCCTAATGGAGTTTGAGCCACAGATATCACCTCTTTCCAGTTTTAAAACGAGACTTTACAAGGGGTAAAAGTCTTTTCAAGTCACCATCTTACCAAACACCTTGCTAATCAAGATGTAGTAAATGAACGCTGCTGATGACCCGTCAACTTACATTTCATTCGTTTATTCACTTTGGTGAGTGCTTAAGTATATGTAGCTTGGATGTCTGATGCTTGGAGTTAGGACAGATGCAAGGAGAATGAGAAACCATCTCTGCTTTCAAGGCATTCGAGGGGCTGGGGTGGGGAAGGAAAAAGATGGTGAGGGGAAGGGAAGTATATATATCAATGCAGTGCTAATGCTCTGACCTTTTTATGAAATGAAAATAAACAACAATCAAGAAGCAAAGGATGTTATTCTTGAGAAGCTATGACTTTAGCTACGCTAGGAGCCAGGGCCAAGTGGAACATGGAAGGGGCTGAATTCAGGTCTTAACGACTGCTATTTGACTACTGGCTACATATGATATTCTTTTCTATTTAATTTAATTGGGTTGGAAAGCTGAACATCTACAAAGAACAATAATCTCACAAAGTTGGACTATAGACTAATTTATAAGCAGCTACTTTCTACAAATGCACTTAAAAAAAATGTAGTCATCAGTTGATCCAGGATAACAATAACTGTGATACTTTTTCCTAATGAAGCATTCCAATCTCACATATCTTCAATTGACTACACTTTGACTACTAGGGACTATTGCTTGGTTTTTACCTATTTAGCTAACATACCTGCTCTTATGATAAAACATAAAAAACTGAAAAGTATGACAAACAGTATAAATATAAGATGTTTAAAAATACTAAACTACACTTATTGGTGATTCTAGCAGTAGTGTCTATCTGCCAAATTGGAGGCTTTATCACTTTTTCCCATATGACACCAAATATGACACAGAGGCAGTTTGTTTAAGAAAATTTTTACTTATGTGTTAATATCTCAGCAGAGTTATTGCAACGGGTTTAAAAGGCAGACACGCTATTACAGGCTATAAAGTAACAAAGAAGTTTTATACAATTAAAATATTACAGACTTATGGGAGTTACTGAATAACTAACAGATCCATAAAAGAAACTAAATCTGAAAGATTATATCCAGTATTAGCACCTACAGTATCTCTGAAAGCAAAACTTTTGTTTCATTCTCTCCTAATATATTTCCTAACTTTCTCCCAAACACAGTGCTCTCAAACCCCAATGATGAATGAAGGGCATAAGCAGCCCTGACACTGAGAACATACCAGCCAAAGAACTATAATTACTGACGAGGACTTGAGAGTTTTAGTTGGATATCACTTAACTTACTGTACTTGAACCAATCAAAAGATTTCTGTGCACTGAATACTGTATATGAGGAAAGTCTAGGAATCATAAGGTTTGCCAGTAGAATAGTTAAAAATTAGCAATATACAGTATTATTCCTATCAAATTTTTTCTTATAAGTTATATGTATATAACAAAACTATAATGAAAATATTTATTACACTTGCTTATTACACATTCAGGAACACAGCAGGGCCATTTATGTTTGATGGTGTAGCATCCACTTTATTGTGCTTACTTATTTTTGTAAGGAACGAGCAACACCACATCTTCCCAACGTTCAAGGTAATGCAATAACAAAATTCTCCAGTGGAAAATAATTGGAAATTGCATTAAATACTGCTTTAATTAGGAATAACTGCTGTAATAAAATTACATTATACATTATTTTTCCAACGGGCTGTCAGTTTGAGAAACTGCACAGCAGAAATAGACCTTTAAGATTTGAGTCATGGCAAAACTGGTAGTTCTTTGAAATCTGGGAGATGCATTAGCAAAACCACAGACACAACCTACCCTTCACCAATATCATGGAGAGAAGCATTTTATTAATTTGGGGGAATAAGACTGAACACTGACTTAAGATATGACTCGAAGTCTAGAGCCACCTGGGAAGCTGGCCGAGGAATGAAGAGAACCACTGTTCCTTGTGGCAGATAAGAAACAAACTTTGCATTGGGCTGGCCAACTGTGTATTTTATTAATAACTTTGAATAAAAAAAGTGAAATACTTCATTGTGTTTTCTCAGAAACAAATCAAAAGATTACAGAGTTCTACACAATTTGGAGACACAAAGTGGATGCTGAGCGACGAGTGGTCACTCCAGGTGTGGAATTTTAGAAAGTTAGTCCTTGGAGTAAACGGCACCGTGGCTCTGGCAGCAGATACAAAGGAATGATGCTCTGGAGAGGAGGTAGGGGACACTGTTCAATCAGCCAGTGGATTAGATGAGGGTCCAGCTGGAGGTGGGGTCTATAATTAAAGGGGGAAAGTAAAGGTTTTAGAAAAGAATGTTAACGATAACCTGATAACCTGTAAGACATCCCTCTTAAAACCACTGATATGAAGTTCTTAATACGTGGGCTATAGTCTATTAACCCAAGGTGTAGCTAATAAACTACTGGGATCTGTATTACTTGCCTACGCAAGTACACAGCTCAACAGTCTAGAACTCTGAGCCCTGTATATTTCAGTCTCTGAGCAGTCCTGTCCTGAGATGTAGTGCAGCACAAGGTTGAACAGTGAATCTGGGGCTGGGCTGCCTCGACTGTTACCTCTTAGTTTTCAGCCTTAGACAAGTAAGTTCTCTGTGTCTGTGTTTTCTCATCTAAAAACTGGGATAACGGTATCTACCTTGTAGGCTATTGTGATTATTAAAATTCGGCATTTGTAACAATGCAGGCATGTAATAATTGCCCAAAAATGTTAGCTATTTTTATCATCATTGATGTGATGTGATAGAATGGTATATTTATTCCTTTTTAAATAAAGACAGAATTTTAAAATAAAAATCTTGATCCAAAGACAGAAAGCACCATCAGTCTAATAATAAAGATATTTTTAAAAAATTAAAAAGAGCAAAATATTTTTATTTATATCTTTCTAAAATAAAAGCCATCTCCATGATTTGGGTGTTCTTTTGTTAAATCATTAATTTAATTCCCATATAATGCTTCAATCTGCAGAGAGCTTACAGACTTAAGAAAAATGGCAAAATTGAATTAATTATTCTTATAGTATTTCCCCCTCCTCCAAGACTACTGCCCACATTAGATCCTGGGCCTGAGGAATACAGCTCTGAAAACTAAATAGTATTGAACAGAAATACTTGCACTTGTTAAACTATTCACAAGTTCTTAATGTAAATTTTTCCTATTTCAAAATTTCATGGTCATTTGAGTATCGATAGATTAGCCTCTGGTATAATTGCTCAAAACCCCACAACACCTCAGAAAAACATTATATTTAGCAATAATAGCTACAAAATGAGTCATGACAAATGGGTCGTGCCAAGTCAACGCAGCTGCAATTGATAAAACAAACTTATTCGAACGGCATGTAACAAAACCACACGTAAGGCTCCTGGCAAATGAAACATCAGTTTGGAAACTACACGAGAAAGTGTATGGGCAAGTAACACTACGTGTTTCCAAGCAAAGCCTTTTTAAAGAAAGAAAACATGGCAGAGGACATCATGCTTCAGCTCTCTGGCTTCATGAATGCAGATGATATGTTCCCTAGTGCTAGGAAAGGGCAGCTTTACAACGTTGGCGCTTTGTAGGTTTTGATAAATGGTACAGGAGGTGACAAAATGTAGTTTTTAAAAAGTACTGACAAAGAAAAGGGGATAAACACTTAGAGCGACCTGATGAACTCTTTCCTCTCTCCATGTTCCTGCTGCTGCAAGTACTTATAGGAAGCATGGTGTCAAAAATGAGGGTTTTATGGTCAATCAGACTTGGGTTTATATCCGAGCACTTGACAGCTGTGTGATTTTGAGAATATCATTTAATCTGCTTGTACCTTTGTTTGCTCATCTGTAAAATGGGAGAAATACTTGGCAGAATTCTTGTGAGAATTAGAAAAATCATTTGTATAATAACCTGGCACAGAGCAGCTGCCCTCAAAACGGTAGCTTTCATCATTGTTGTTGCCCTGGGAAGGAATATGTCTGCTTGGGCAGAATCTGTCTCTGTGCTGCCTGTTAACTAGAGATAGATACCTGCAAACAAAGTCAATAAGGAAAGTACAGCAGGAGAACACTTTGTAGAAAGACCGAGTGACTGAAATTGGCAGAAACAGTGACGTATGATTTTCTGTCCCTTAGAAGGCTGTACTAATGAACTATGGTTTCTACATGACTCCGCCTGAAGATTCCTATCAGTATTAACTAATTTGTTTCTCACTTATTCAAGGTCATTACACGTATGAGAACATATACATTCTAAATAAAAGAATATACGGTTCTACCCACGAGAGGTCAAGTTTTGTCTACAGGCTATGAAGCCACTTAAATAAATGAAATATTCAGAATCCCTTCACTCCACTCTGAAATGTTTTTGGTTATTAAAGCCATTCATCATCATACAGGCAGGGATATCTCTGAATTGATTTTTATTTTCAAAGCCAACTATTTAAATGCCTACTATAGTTTTAAAATATTAAAATTAGACACCCCACCCCAAGACAAAAAAAAAAAACCCAAAAATCAAAGTAACAACAAAACCATCTGAAAACAATTCAGGGGGAAAAATCAGCATTAAAATTTGTATCACCAAACACAACTTGGGTTAAATACACATTTTAAATATCAAGCCAATACAGAGATTATGCCACTGTTTAATGATTTGTTTACTATTGTTAAATCCATTCATCCTACAAAATTACAAAAACTGCATATAAATCATATAATTTCATATTTACCTATAATTACATGGTTTATCTTCCACTGCTCATGCCTCTGTCTTCATAAATGGTAATTTCAATCTAAACAGCATGGCTGTTAGGAAAACACACTATAGAACATGACAAACCAGAGGGGACTATGGTGAGATGATGTGTGTGATCTGCACAAATGTTTCTTTGAATTTGCTTTGCTTATCTTTAAATTAAGTTTCTCCTACTTAAGTTAAAGGTGATGCTTTCTCCTTCATCTTGCTGAAAAATTTAAAACATGGAATTGCTAGTAGTCCTCCACATGTAGTTCACCCCATCAAACTTAATTTTTTTCAAAAAAAAAAAAAGAATTCTGTGAAAGGATGCTTTATTGTACAACTAGAGGGTTCTTAACGGAGAATCCATGGAGGTACTGAATTCAGAGGTTCACAATGTCCTGAAATGATATGCAAAATTTTTCTAGGCGGAGGGGTCATGACCTCTCAATGTTTAAGAACCACTGCTGCAGAGTATAATAAAACTGCTGAAATTACCATCAGCCCGGAAGGTCTGTGATTATCTGACCTATGTTTAAAAAAAATTAATTTTACCCATTACTCCAGTTATCAAGCTAAATTAGTTTTTTTTCAATTTTATTTACCAAATTCCCTTAGTGAGTTTCAAAGCTTACTGCCTCTAAAAATATGCACAGTATGTCAAAGGTAATGAAATTATACATCTGGCAGCTGTAAGTGATTTCAACTAGTCAGATGAACCCATGGAACTGCAATTCATTTGGATGACAAGTCTCACCACACATTATGAGTTTATGCATTTCAAAGGGGCTTTAGGTTCAGTGTTTCTGCAGCTGAAGTGCATTACTCATACCACCCCCATTATTACTACAAGATGCCCTCAAAACCACCAAGAGAGACAGTAACCAGAATACTAAACAATCCACCGAGGCCTGCACTATGCAAAGGGAGGCACATGTGTTAAGAGAAAGGTGGCAATGGGAAGCGTATGGTACATGTGCAATTCACACAGAAGACTCCTAGGGCAAATACAAAAGAAGGGAGTTAAATTCTCTCTAGCCAAAGCCAAACAGTACCATCAAAATGCTCTTTATATAGATATTAGACCTTAATGATGATCTGGACTAAAAAGATACAACTCGAAGTCCTCTCTCAATGGGATCTGTCAGGAGGAGGCCTTGGGGAGCATATATCTTCTCATTCTGCTCTTGGATGTATTTGGAGACTTTCTTCAGAACCTGCCAAAAGAAACACCACAGCTTCTTACACATTTCATTAAAGTTCCCTTTAGGTATCAGCTGGATCTCAAAAATATTCAGGCAGTGGAATTAGTTTTCAAAAAAAGCAAGAAGTGGATATTTATATGGAGTGATACAACTCTGACTATTTGGCTCACACCAACTGCATACGACAAACAGCCCAGCATGATGGACTCAAGTCACAACTATCTTCGATGCAATTTAAGTTCACATGCACACAAAAGCAGGAGAACCAATCCCCTCCTCCTCACCTCCATCTGGGGTATAAATAAACAGATGATCATATACACAGCAGTTAGCTATGCTTTTCTCTTTCCCCACTCATAAAGGGTGGTTAATGTGACATCACCTAATATCCAGGATAGTTCTGGGCCCTCCCCATTAATACTTAAAAGCTTCTTTTCTGCTTGTATATTTCATCAGTTTTAAGTAATGAAACAAAGTTGGCCTGTAATAAAAGGTAGCCCAGTTAATTTAAAACTGAGAAGTTTATTTTCTTCTTAAAGCAGTGGACGTTAGCTGCCACAGAGTTTCTGATGACAAGTGTCTTTTATCATCTCCATGAAAGCATGGAGAGCTAGTTGCTCTGCAGTTTGCTCTTGTGTCCCAGACGGGAACCTCGATTTATAAGTTTAGTATTAAGGTTGTAAAAGTCAAAGCAAATGTAGACAAAAACCAGATAGGATACATAGGAACTTCTGGAAATTGCCAAATCTCCAGCTTTAATAAGGGCAATTCTGAGACAGATAAGCTAGAGGAGTATAAATCTTAATAGCTATATACAAAATCAAAGAGTTACATGTTTACTTCAGATTCAAAGTCACTATAATCCTTTTCTGCCTCTCATGTTCAAAAAGGCTTTGATCCAGTTCTTTAATTACTTTATATTTTCTTAAATTCATCTTCCCAGCATATGATAAGAGTCATAAGTAAATGTGATCACAACATAAGGGAAGAAATAACTGTATGAAAATTAATTTGGAAATTAAGAAATGATTTAAGTGTGGGTCTATAATATACCAGGCCAAACTAACAAATTAGGATGTTACAATTTAGGTGCTTTAGTATAAATCGCTTTAGAATTGAAAACAGTATGTGGTCTGTATAACAAATTTTCTTCTTTAAGGAAAATAAGGTTAAATAGTTTATTCAGGTTATATCTTTGGGAAAAATACAACCTCACATTTATGCTTCTTTAAAAAGAGCATGATATTATTCAAAGAGCGATCTACGGGTTCTTCATGTCATAATTAAGAATACGACATAAAGAAAAATTCTGAAGAAAATAATTTTTTCACCTAATTACCTAGGTAATACATATGTCATTCTCCTATTTTCAACTTTCAAAAAATTTGAGCAGGGCTTGGCCATCACTGGCAAAAAAGACATGGGCACCATCTATCAGAGCTTGAAGATTGCGCTAAAATGACGAAGAGAAGGAAGCAGCCCGGCAAGGGCCACCCGGCACTCCACCTGCTCTCTCTGCTTCCCTTCTCAGCTCACCTGCCAGAACTGGACATTGGAGAATGAGGCTTCCTCACCCCAGTCCATCTGTACTAGGAGGGACACTCCGAAAAATGCCTGCGTGGCTGGTTTCAAAGAAAGGGCTCCTTTAGAGCAGCTTTTGTCCCTTCTCCTAGAGTGCAGGTTACCAGCAAAGAAACAGCACTCCTTTATTTGATTCCAGCATAACTTTGCTGTGGAAGGTTTTTATTTAAACTTCAATAACATTCATGTGCACTTGGGTATCAGTTCAGAAAGAAAACAGTTTTCTTTTTGTATAAGCTCCAAATCCTTTTATACTCCTTTGGTGAAGGCAGGACGGTCCTAAACAAGGTGCTTTTCAACTCTGAATCTTTTTGGCAATAGAAAAGCATTAATGTGAGTAAACTCACACTGTATGCCTGCTAGGACCATTCTCACTCCTCCCAAGAAGCCTCAGTTGATATTATAGTCATATTTCATTATTTTTGGTAAATCAATGTCAAAACAAACTGTAATACTGAACAAAATTATGTTATCCTCAAACCTTCAACAAAACCTCAGTTTGTGTAATATTTACAAAGCTAAACACAATCAAACCTCGGGAAAGACTATTATACTCTTGCGAATATTAAACTGGAAAAAGTCTACTAGACTCTCAAGGAAAAAATATCCTAAGTGAGGCTAGGTGAGAAAACTAGGATAGTATTTTCACAAAAAAAACCCCTAAGTCCTGCTGACTTGTTCCTCCTACAGATTACACCACATAGGCAAAGGGATGTTTTCTGGTTGATGAACAAGGCAGATAGCTACAGACAGAGAAGCCCATTTGTTCCCTAATTATAAGGGGCAGCAACAATAGAGAAATAACACTGAAGTCTTTATCTTCATTTTAAATCAATAAATAGCACACAGGGAAAAAAATGCATGATTGTTCAGAGTTTTAAAGGGCTTATTTACAATTTCAAAAAACTTAATCCACATGGCAAAAGTGTAAGCACTATTATATTTGGCTTACTCTTTGTAGACTAGAAATTTTAGTGTTTCAAACAATAAAGACTAAATGACTCAATCCTATCCTTTCACAATGTAGAAATTATGGCACAGAAATTCCTAAGGGACAAACTAGAGAGAAGGAGAGAGTGGTTATCTTGTAATTTTATCAAAAATGCAAATATACATTTAAAGTTTTCTTTTACAAATACAGGTAACCTTAACTTAATTATGACCACTCCAGTTATTTGCTTTGCATGACCTAGTTGTTCACGTCCAGTTTCTAAGATAAAATTACCTATTTAAAAAACATGGCATGCCTTAAATTTTGGTTTCTTGACTAATTTTATTTGGTCTTCCCTTGCTTTGTAATATTCTATTAAAAAAGAAGACTTGAGTAGACTTAGAAAGTAGTACCTTATATACTGCCTATGAAGCCAAGTTAAAACATACTGGGATAAATCAATTTCCATTATATTTCTGATACTGAGAACTGCCTTCCAAGATTAATAAAGTAGCAGCTGCTAAAAAAGATTGAAATAAAAAATTAGTATATGTGAGTTCACAAACATCTGATTTACATACATATATATATAAATTTAAGTTTTAATCTAAAGAAGACACTTTTGATTAAGCAACTACCATATGTCAGGCAATTTATTAATTTTAAGACCCATTTTATAGTTTAGAGATCTCAGAGATATGAACTTGTCCATGATCCCATAATTAGTAATGACATGGTTGGTACCCAATCACCAATTTCTTTTTACAACTGACATCACAAGGAGGTATTTGTATCTATTTCAGCAAATGAACACGATAAAGCCAGGTTAATTAAAATCTTATTAAAAAAATTAAAAGCAGCACAACACTGAAATGACCAGTCATGCACCTGATACTCCACTAAGCATGAAGAAAATACTCTGGAGGACACAGTTTTACCTTAAACTGGCATTATTACACACTTCTTGAAATGACCATCCCTGGATAAGCATATGAATTCAGCTTTGCCTCCCTCCGACATCTGTGCTGCTTCTACAGTCCCTTGAATCTGTCGCCTCCTTCCCACCTCTACTGCTCGGTTCCTCGTCTAGGCTATCGTCATCTCGTGCCTGGACATCTACGGAGCATCCTAACTGGTTTCCCTACTTCCACTTTTACACTTTTTTTTTTTCACAGAGCAAAGAGATCTCTTTAGAATGAAAATCTGATCATATCATTCTCCAGCTTAAAACTTTGAGTAGCTTCCCCTGCACTGAAAATATAACCTAAACTTCTTTCTATGGATTACACACTCCTGCACGATGCAGCTCATGCTCAGCTTTCTAGTTCACCACTCCTCTCCCTCCACGAAGGCCTTCTTTCAATCCCCAGCACCCATCAAGCTCCCCAGGCCTTGGCATATATATATTTCTCTCTGCCTGAAAAGGCCCCAGGCTCTCAAACTGCATGTAGCAACTTCAATGTTATCACTTCAGATGCCTTTTCTGACCACACAATAAATTAGGTCACTCCTATTACTTTCTATCATAGGACAGTTTGTTTTCTTCAAGGCATTTATCATAATTCGCAATTTTGTTGGTTTTGTTCCCTTATTATCAGTTGTTACCACTAAATTATAAACTCCACAAGGCCAGCAACCATGCCTGCCTATTCAGCTACATCCTGTGCACACTGCTTAGCACACAGTAGGCTTTCAATAAATATTAACTGAATGAATCCCTTACCCCTTCACTCACCAAATGCATTATAAAAGAGAAGCTGCTAAGAGAAAACAGATTGAAAACTGGTACTTGTCCTTTATAACTTCTGACTTTGAATGTTGCGAACATGTGCTTAAATTCTTTCAGGTACCCGGATCCTATTCCAATGTGTGTGTGTGTGTGTGTGTGTGTTGCAGGGGAGGAAGGTCTTCCCACACACACAACACCGAGCAATTCTCAAAAGCCAGCAGGGTGTTGGAGAACTCAATTCTGATGCTATCTGCCCAGAGACAGCACCAGATTCCCCAGGTTAAGGGTTCCATCCTATAAGACTGCCCTCCACCCCCCTACTCCAGATGCCAGTCACAACCCCAGGCAGTTACCTGTGCTTCTGACCTACCCGCTACAGATTGGAGGTCAACAACCTCCCCCTTAGGTTCAATTGATTTGCTAGAGCGGCTCACAAAACTCAGGAAAACATGGTTGTACCAGTTTAATAAAGGATACTGTAAAGGATACACGTTTACAGCCAGATGAAGAGAGACATAGGGCAAGGTCCCAAATAAAGGAACTTCTATCCTCATGGAGCTTGGGGCCTGGCTCGGTGGCACGGGGAGGTGTCCTGGTTCCCCAAATGTAGAAGCTCTCTTCAACCAAGAAGCAGGAGCCAAGAGAGCAGAGAGCGATAAGCTCTTGTCAGGGGGTTTTGTGAGGGCTTCACTGCACAGTCATGATTGACTAAACTACTGGCCATTCGCTGATTCAACCTCCAGCCCCTCCCCTTGGGTGGGGGTCTAAAAGTTTTAATTAAACTTTATTATATGAAGTTTATATGACTAGACACTCATTTCACCTTTAAGACTCTGCAGTGTTTCAGAAACTGAGAAGATCAAATATACCTGGGAAATATGTATTTGGTCATCATATGACCAAATACATATTTCCCATGACTCATTATATTGCAAATATTCAACAGGAAAGTTAGCTGCTTCTCTGCATGATATGGAGAAGGATATAAACTATTTAGTTATTTAAATATACTCTTTTAGTAAAACCAAGATAATTCATGTCAGGATGCTAATGAAGAATACAGCAGCATTTTCAGCCAAGAGCTCAAAATATTTTTGCTGCAACTGTATCTGCTCCCACTACACAGAGGGAAAGACCAGCACAGGGGCATTTCTATTGGGTGGGGTATAACAGAGATATCCTTACAGCAGTTCATTTTCTAAACATGGTCAGAATTTAATGGTATGCTAGGGGTTTACTGTGACTAACTTAAACTCATCGATTTAACACACATTCAATGGGTGCCTCATATACCCAAGGCAAAGTGTTAGGCATGAAGAGGAATACAAAATGGTTAAGGCACTGTCCTTGGCCTCATGAAAGACACACACTTGAAGGGTAAATAAGACAAGAATGTAAACTGCTCACATTCCCAGTAGAGAGTGGTTAAGTGGCAGCAAACAAAGACAAAACACTGTGGGGAAACCGAGGAGAGGGCAAACTCTGATTAGAGTTAAGGAAAAGTTCCATGGAAGTGGGACACAGGGACTGCAGGAGGAATGGCATGCTGGGTGGAGGAAAACCTTGAGGGTACATTTTGTGACAGTGAGTAATCGAGTTTGGCCAAAGATAAAATGAGGAAGGGGTGGGAAATAGAGCTGGAAAGGTAAGCCGGAGGTCAGCTGGAGAAGGGGCTTGGATTTATTCAGTAGCAATAAACAGGAAGCCTTGGGAAGCCTCTGACTTAGCCAGATGGGTAGGGGAAGCAAGGCTGTGTTTTACAAAGACAGCAGTGGACAGTATGGAAAAGTAGAAGAATGGAAGAAATGAGACTGTCAGGAGACTAATTCAACAGTCTAGGAGAGACGTAATAGGGCATACGTTAAGGTAGTGGTAGAGGAGCTCAAGAACAGTGAGTGAGTGGTTAAACAGGAGACATTTCAGTCTTGACAACTGATACGTTCTTCCCCTTCTGCATCCCCCACAGCTAAAGGTGGTACTGACAAAGACACAATAAGATAAGGGCGGTGGGTGACATCGGACATCTAAACTGAAAAGCCAGCTACTCTGGATCTAGCAGGCAGTTGGAAAGAGAAGATAAAAACTCAGGTGGGAGGGTAAGATTGAAGATAGCAATTTGGGGGCACAAATAAAAGGATTCTCAGAAAACTGAAGATAATGAGCATATACATTTTCTACATTCTTCTTAAGTGTAAGCCAAGCAAAAGACTTATGACTCTTTTCTATGTGCTCTGGACACAGGAGCAACAACAAAATGTGAATTATTATAATAAATGCCCCTTTAAATTTTATGGCAATTGTCACCACATAAACATGTAATACAACTCCCATTCTTTATGACTTTAAGAGACTTTGTGAAAACATGGGTAGGTTTACCTTCTCATAATGAGTTTCCATGCATAAGAAGATGGTGTATGCTGTTAAGCATGCCAAACAGCCTTCAAGGTATGATTGGCCCCCAAGCTTCTCTGCTTCTGCATAAAGGTTATTTAGAGTTCGAACTGTTTCTTCAAACTGCTGTCTATCAATCTGCACAGAAAAAGGAATTTCAAAGTAAGCTTTGGAAAAGAGGATCAGCAAATTCACCAATTCCTGTTGTCAATTTATTTTGCTGTTTTGTCAACATTCTTATTTAATAGTTGGGAAATAATTTTTTTAGGTGATTAAACCTGAATCTAAGTTACTGAAACTGTTTAGTTTAAATTTTATCCCCCTTACGGACACTGGATATTTTCAAGGCTCAATATATTGTTTCTTTATTCTCTAACTGAACTTCAGATAAGTTATACAATCCTTCCATCTCTCACATTTACTGAGCATCTGCTGTAAGAAAGTATGACAGACCCTAGATAAAGACACTGTTCAGTCCTCCAGGAGTTTGCAGTCATGAAAGCATAACAGATATGTAAACATAAAACACAATAAACTGACAGAGTACTTCACAGAGGCATTCATAAAGTATGGCAGGGGCACAAAAGGAGGAAGACGTTCCCTTTATCTGGAAGGAGCAGGTAATCTTAAATTGAGTCCCTAAACACTGGAATTTACTAGGTTATAGAGGGAAGTAAGGACATTTTAAGCAGAAGAATCAAAAGTTTTGTATTCTGTTCAATCTCCCATATTTTTTTAAAGTAACTATTTGGTTAAAAAAACCTTGCTGAACAAGGCAACATCTCAAACTACCACACAACTCTTCCCACCACATCATTTCTATTACCTCTTTCTGTTCAGCAACACCATTATCTTCCATTTATACTAATAATACCATCATCCATTTTTCACTCTAAACATCTGCTTTTCCTTCTTCTAGGAGCACTCGGTAGGTTTCAAATCTCAGTACTTTGCTCTAAGACTTTCAAAGCCCATTAGTAGAGTATTTCACCCAATACTAGCATTCTTGGAAACAGGGCACAATTTGCCCTTCTCTGGGCCTCCTCTCACATAGCATCTCCCTATTCCTAAGCTAATGACTGCTTACAAGTGAATTCTCTCTTTTATGAAGTCTTTGTATCGCAATAGACTCAGGAAAAGGTCTTTCTCAATATACGGTTTCAGACAAAATATTCTCAAGAACACAATTTGTAGAAGTGTAAGAATTGATGAGCATCGCCCTGAAGCTATCAAAATCCTTTAGGTCAGAGGCTGTTTCAACCACTGTTTTGTTCGTCAGGTGGAAAATGCTGAGGACTCAATGAGCCGGGGGCACGAAAAACTTTAATGTAAACTTTAAAGTGGCAGTGGCTCCACCCACTTTTCAAAGGGAGCTACTTTTAACTTCCCAGAATGACTGGAGAGTTTCTGACACGGGTTGGGCAGGCAGGGATGGTGCTGAGGGCTAGGGCAGCAGTCCCCCACTGAGCCACCTGGGAGGATGTGGTGTGTCAGCAAAGGTCAGCTGGGGAACCTGTGCCACAGTTCTCATTCCCCGGAAACAGACTTAGGAGAACAGCTCAGCTGAGCAAATGTCAGTGATAAATTGTTACTTTTGCCTAATTATGCCTAAATTAACACCTTTAGCTTCTCATATCAGTAAACGCAAATAATTTCTGACACATTTGATTTACCTACAAATGTTATGATCTGATAAAGTTATTTGAATTATTTATATGTCTTTGGACACACTATGATTCAAAACCATGGGGTCCACCTCAGAATCATTTTCTTTCAGATTAGAATTACTGATCCTACCAGGAGCACTAACTCTTAAAAGTTATTCCAACACTGTAATGCTTTACAGGATGGAGGCAAACCACAGATTTAAAAAAAAACCCAAACAAAAATGAAACAAAACAAAACAAAAACAAGGTGAAGGATATATATTTTTTTAATAATTGGGGAAAAAAGAAAAAAGGGAAAAAAAAGTAAAAAATAAAAAGTCAAGAGTTTCTCTGAAAGGTTATTAAAAAAGAAAAGGAGGAAAAAGGCAGACAGTACAGGAGCCAGCAGCAAAGGCAAAGGATGAAACATTAACACGTGAGAGTTCAACAGGATAAGGGCAGGCATTTTTCTCTCACCCTCTTTAGGCTGTATGAACAGCTCAGTGTTCTCCTCTAGGACCTTGGGCATTATATCAACGATGCAAGATAAAAATTGGGAGGTATGCGAAGTTGGAGCCAAATACAAATTTGGATCAATAAACACCGAAAGTTGAATGGAAATAGGAATCAGGCTCGTTTTCCCAGAATTTTTGTTTCTTGTTCAGCTCTGTGGTGAAAGTATGGGGCTGAGGCTTAAAGTGATCACAAGTCAAAGGTAATTTCGACTGACCTGATGCAGAGATGTATTTCTAAAGGTACATAGGGGAACAAATGCCTTAATTATATTTCACTCATTCGTCTTCTCCCCAGACTAAAGGTGCCTAAGATGTCTGTACTGTCCTGGCAACAAAGCACTTAAGAATAAAAGAATTACAATCTAATAGGCAGAGGAGAAAATAAACTTGTTAACAGGCAGAACTCATCCTCACTGCCAAATTAATGGGTACAAATGTATGTGTGTTCTTAATGCTTTAAAGACAAAACATTTGTATATTAGTTTCTTCCTCTACTAAGTTGGCAAGTGTGATGTTCTCACCAAGGAAAACCAGCCCTGGTGGCAGAGAAATCAGTACAATTTCTACGGTAAGTAGTAGAGAAAGAAAGAAAAAAGAAACCTTTCAATTTCCATCAAAGCAAGAAAAATTTAAACCTGTAATTTAAATTTAATTTCAATACATTAAAAAAAAAGCTTTCCCAAGTAGCATAAGCTAGTGTTTTAACCCCAACATTTAAAAAAAGAAAAAGAAAATTAAAAGGCACAACGGAACAGCACCAAATAACATTCCATACTCAGAATCACAAGCAGTTCTGGGCTGCATGAAGTCAAAGAAGTAAAAGGGCTCTCCAGAGTTTAGAAACATCAATTTCCTGTAAGAATCAGTGGAGTACTGGGACTATGCTGTGTTTCTGTATCCGAGCTACAAAATAAAGGCTCTACCACACACCCAGTAGAGGGCTGATGTCTGATTCTGCATACAAAAATTTGGCTAAACTGTGAGTTGGAGGTTTGACTTTAAAACCTTGAAACAAATCTTGTAACATCCAAATAAGTGTGGTGAAAAAGAGTAGTTTACATTCTGATTTGAAAATACATAAATAGTGTAAGTCAGAGTTTCCATAACAAGCTTAAAAATAAAACATGTGATCCATTTCATGTAAGTCTTAACATGTAAAACATGTTAACTATGATGTTATTTTAAAAACAACAGTCAGTAGCACTAAGCCAACAAGCAACTTGCTCAATATTTACCTGTTCAAACTGCTGTGGAAACGTCCACCTAGGGTTAGACTGAGTTAGTTGCTAACATCACAACAACAGACTGCAGCACTTATATGGCATTTCATAAACATGCTAACCTACAAACCAACTTTAGAAGGCGTGTCTCATCTTAAAGTTGCATTTAAAGAAACATACTTGGGTCCCTAACCTGCCCACACTTACAAATCAAGCTGAAGGACACTCTAACTGGTATAAGTTGATTTTTCAATCTTGGCAATCAGGTACAGCAACCTACCTTGCTACAAGCTTATTTTAAATGACTGCTACACATTTCTCCAGTACAGACTCATCTCTACGTATTTATTCCATGACCAGCATTTCTTAGCCCCACACCCAGAGCGCCTAATCACCTCAGTCCCTCACCCCTCCCGGTCCGAGGAAAGAGCCACAAAACCTGCTCCCATCTAATAAGAAACTGACCTTTGAAAAGGAAAGAGAACGTTAAGTTAACGTGGCTCAAGACCAAAGCCTTTCTTTGGGTGGCTTAACATACGTGGGCAAAAGCAAACACACACAGACACTCACATATGTTCACTTCATTGTACCTTTAAAATACAATTATTATTTTTGCTAAGTCTGAAGAAAGAGGAAACACTCCATTCTTCTGTTTCCATATGCCAGATTGCACAAAGGATCTATAGCCTGATGACAATCTTGATATGTAAGCCAATGCAACACCCGGGTGGCTCCCAGTGATAAAAACAATCGGGAGCGACAAGTTTAAGGCCATGTTCTGAGATCTTTCCTTGCCCAGGCCCATCGAATAGTCTACATTTTTCGGGTTCCAAGAAGGCCATTGAGTACTGCCTGGCACTGCACTTAATAAACCCTTCCTGACGGGCAGTGCGGCCAGCAAAGTGGCCAGAACCGCGAGTCACGAGAATGATTCCTCTTGCGTGGCGAAGTAGGAGGATACGGTTTACAACACGCTGAGATAGGTGGCTTGGAGCCTCAGGAATTAGTTCCTCATTATTGCTGTCAATAAGCTAGTGCGGGGATAGGGGTGGGGGGGCAGCCGGGGAAGGAGCCGGCTGGGTACAGATTCCCGACACTAGGTATCACAGAGTCCTAGGGTCATCACAGCCCGGGGCTTGGCCTTATTTTTCCTCCTCCAAACACCTGGTCTTGCTTAAGAGGTCCTCTTTGCTCACCTCTGGCCAAGGCCCCTTCTCGGCCCGCTTCTCCCCAGAGCCGCGAGCCCCTGGGCGGGCCCGGCGCCGGCCCGTCCGCCCTCCCGCCAACAGGATCCCCCACCCTCGCCCCAGAGCAGGCACGGTGAGCCAGGCTGCGTACCCGGTTTTCCAGCTCCGCGGGGAACTTGGTCTGAAACTGGCAGCGAGTGCCACTGCTGTAGTCTCGCTGAATGAAAACCTTCCCGGACACCGGCGCCTGCTGCGGCCTCATGGCGTGGACAGGACGGGCCGCGCTGCGGGTTCGGGGGGACACCAACCGTGGGTCAGATCCCCGGCCTCGACTCAGAACTCCAGCCCGCCAGCCCTCAGCCCCACCCGCCGCCCAAAGCAGCCAAGGTCTCCCCCGCCCCACTCCCCTTGACCCATGCTGTCACCGCGAGCCTTTGGCTCCCGCCCCGGCCCAGGCCCTGCGCCCCCCACAGCCCGGTTCCGCCCGGGATAAACGAACCCGTCTCCTCTGCCCTCCAGCAGCAGTCGCACCGCCTATCCCGTCACTTACGTCTTGCCGCAAAAGGCCTCGTTCCCCGCCCCTCAGCTCGGCCTCCTACCTAGAGTCTGGGACCCACCCTCCGCTCCGGCCGTAAAGCGGCTCTGCTGAGGCTGCGCGCTGCGGAGCGGGGGCGGGGGGGGGGCGTGTCGTGGCCGGGTCCCGGGCCGACCCCGCCTCCCGCTCCGCCCGGAGGCGTCTCTCCGGAAGGAAGAGGCAGTGCATGGCTGCCGGGCCGCTCTGGACCGGGCGGGGAGCGCCGTGGGGACTCACCCCGGATTCCGCCGCACTGGGAGACTCGAGATTCCCCGCGGTGTCATTTCCCCGTGAACGTCGAGGTTGCGTCTTATCACAGAGTATGAGGGGTTATTCTCACTCCTGATGGGATGTCGCAGCTTTCACGTGGGACACCGCCCAGCTTCACGCAAAACAAGCTGGCTGTGGCGATTGGCAGCAAGGCGGGAGGAAGGGAGGACGTAGAACCTGTCCGGGGCCTCAGTGTCAAGCATCCCGCTCTTCCAACCCTTTCTGAGGTGCTTTCTTTCCTCCTACCCCAAATTTTCGTCCGTTACCCCAGCCTGCACCTCTCAGGTGACCGGAGAGGACAGGCTCCTGGGCCTCGGGTACCCTCACTTGACTCAGCATATTTTTGCAAGGCAGCCAAATAAGCCCCACTTTATCCTAATGTGGTGCTGCCTGGCTAATATAACTTGTTAGCACTGTCTGATCCTTTCACATATTTAATTTTTTTCTCGTACTGTATTTTAAGAGTTTTATGGAGGTATAAATAGCATACAATGCAATAAACTGAACATACTTAAAAGTGGGCAATTTGATAAGTTCTGACATACGTATATAACCATGAAACCGTCCCAAGACAGTGAACGTTTGTCACTCAAGAGTTTCCTCGTGGTCCTTTGTAATCCCTCCATCCTGTCCCTCCCCAGCCCTGTTCCCCTAGGCACCTGATCTATTTTCTGTCACTAAATATTAGTTTTCATTTCTTTGAAATTTATATGAAACGAGTAATTCAGTATGTACTCTTTTTTTTTTTGGTCTGGCTTCTTTCACATAGATACTGAGATTTATCTGTCGTATTATGAAGTATTCATTCCTTTTTGTTGCTAGATGGCATTCGGTTGTATGGGTATCCCACAGTTTATTCACTCATCTGTTGATGGACATTTGAGTTGCTTCCAGTTTGGGACTATTACAAATAAAGTTGCTATTGGACATCCATCTACAAGTCTTTGTATGGACATATGTTTTCAGTTCTCTTGGGTGAATACTTAGGAGCAGAATGTCTGGGTCATAGGGTACTTATACATTTAACTTTTTAGAAAACTGACAAACTGTTTTCCAAAGTGGTTGGACCATTTTACATTCCCACCAGCAGTGTGTGAGAGTTGTTCCACATCTTTGTATTGGATGGTGTCTCTTGTGGTTATCACTTTCATTTTTTCTATGACTAGTGATTTTGAATACCTTTTCATGTACTTATTTACCATCCATGTATCTTTGGTGAAGTATCTGTTCAACGTCTTTTGCCAATTATGTTTGTGTTTATTTTCCTATTATTGCATTTTGAGAGTTCTTTATATAGTCTAGAGAAAGGTCCTATATCAGACATATGATTTGCAATCATTTTTTTCCTAGTCTGTGGCTTGTCTTTTCTGTTAACATACTCATGGGTTTTGGGGGATTAGGGTGTGGGCGTCTGAGGGAGGGCCTTATCTGCCTACCACTGGTATGGTTTGAAGTTCATTTTCTCTCCCTATGATTATCCAATTGTTCCAACACCATTTGTTGAAGAGTCTCTTTTATCCATTTCATCGCTTTGTATCGGTGTGGAAATCAGTTGTTTATATGTGTGTGTATATGTGGCTATTTCTGGATTTCCTATTCTGTTTGATCATGTGATGCTGTTTTGCATTAAATGTCTACTGTTTATCTCTGAAGTTGATGTTTCCTTAATGACTCAGTAAGACCTTGAAGGAATTATTTTTTGCAGTTGGGAACACCCTCCAACAGGTTCAACAGTTTGTCAGTCTAGTAGAGTAGACAAAGAAAACACACAATTTTCATATATTGTATAAAAGGGTAATATTTTTTGAAATATTTCTCAGTGTACTTTATCTGTAACTTGGGGTTTTTCCTGTAGCCCTTGGCCACCTAGGTGGTGAAACAAAAACTTTTCTTTTGCCCCAGGAAATGGGAGGGAACGTACACCCCAACTCCTAACACTTGGGAAGAGGGACCTGGGTGAAGAGGAATTAAAAGACAATAGTAAGTCATATTAAGTGTCATGTCTGCTCCCCTCTCAACACACTCATATATCTGTATTTGGGGGGAAAGACCTGGTGGAGGAGGTTTTGAGGGGTAGTGGAGATGTCCAGAATGCTAGGGCAGGGTAGCTTGCTCATTGCTTCTTGAGGCATAGACAAAAAATCCCTCTTTCAGGATAGAACTGTGAACCAGAGCAATCAGATGGCAGGTGAGAGATGGCCAGTGGAAAGCCAGGTTTGGGAACCACTGGATTAGATTATCCCAACCTTTTCTGTGCATTTGAACCTATTTTGAAATTCTGTAACTTAAGGCCTAAACCAAACCTTATGTTAACCAGGTGTTAACATACTCAGTTTTAGTTATCAAAGGAACCTATAACCTTGGCATGGAACTGCCCTTGGAAAATTACCTGAGCAATTCTCTTGCCTCATAGCAGAAACTCCCATAATCCCATGATAGCTTTCTTAGGACTCAAGGAAAGGTTTCACAAACTTTTCACATAACAGACCTTCTTATATCTAATCTAGTTTTCTTATTCTGGAATAAACCATTTCCCTTGGCCCAGCTTTATCTGGGAGCCCTAATTGTCTACTTATCTGTAAAGATTAATCCTTCTAAAAGACTAGTCTCATAGGACTGGCCCTGTTTGGGTGACCATAACATCATGTTGGCTCTAACCCTGGTGTTAAATCACTTACCTGACTTAACCACATGGCTCTTTTTTTCTTACAGTGCCTTCATTTTTCGTCATGCTACAGTGTTTACTGATGTCTTTAACACTCTCCAAGTTTTCACTATCACATCTTCACTTCTCTGGTCCCTTTCCTAGAGTGACATTGCACATTTTCTTGGCCTAAACCAAACCTTATTCTTTCCACACTCACTTCATATTCATTAGATCATTCATTCATTCAACTCATTTGTTCACCAGGTGTTTTTTTTTCTTTTGAGCTTTACTGAGGATTATACTTATTGACAAGTAAAGTATTATAATTATATGTTATATTGAAGAAGCTGTCTGGGCATATATATAGCTGATTAAACGTTATTTCTGGTGGTGTCTGTGATGGTGTTTCCAGGAGAGATTAACATTTGAATTGGTGGACTAAGTAAAGCAGTTTGCCCTCCTCAATGTGGGTGGGCATCTCCCCCAATCATCCAGGGCCTTGGACAAAAGGGTGGAGGAAGGTTGAATTTGCTCTCTGCCTGACTGCTGGGCTGAGACATTAATCTTGTCCTGCTGTCAGCACTCCTCATTCTCAAGATTTCAGACTCAGACAGGCATCTATACCATCAGCTCTCCAGCTCTCAAGCCTTCAAACTACACCCCAGCTCTCCTGGGTATCTGGCTTGCAGACGGCTGATGGTGGAACTTCTCAGCCTCTGTGATTGCATGAGTCAATACCTTATAATAAATCTCTCTCTCTCTCTCTCTCTGTAGTTTTATTTCTCTGGAGAATCCTAACTGCTACACCTGGAGTGACCAGAGCTTGGTGTCTGCTTAGGTGAAGGCAAGGTGGGCACGAAGGATCTTTAATAGAGAACAGAGAGTGAAAACTCTGACATCCTTTACATGCTTTTCTGTTGTCTCTTCTTCCAGGTAAATGAACCAGTTCTGTCTGGTATGGTAGGATCTCTTTTTCCAAAGCTTCCGTCTTTTTATGTGATTCTCAGAACCTTTTGGTGTTTAGAACTAGATTCAGAACTCCAGTAAGAGCATTAATCTGTACTGAGTATTATCAGACACGGGACTTGAGTCTTTTCATCTTAAACTCTTGTTTTTTCCTGATCAGAACAAAGAGAGCTTTTCAGTGTGGGGTCTTATTCTGTTATCATTGACACATGTTCATCTTTAGACCTGGAGATCTTTTTCTGCCCTGCTTACAAACAGCTTTCCTCGCAGCAGTTTCTTCTCTGCAGCTACTATGCCTCCTGATCTTTGTCCAACCACTTCCTCCCAGGTCCTTTATAAAGATTTGAATTGAACTGAGAGATGTACTTATACTAAAGAAATTTTAAACTGTTTTCCTTGGCCACGCTCATGTTGTTAACCAAGTCCCCCATTTCATCTGACATATTGTTGGTTATTGTTTCCTTCTAAAGTATCATAGCAGAATGGGGTGGGCAGGTCAGATCCGTGTCCCTAGTTCTTGTTTCTTGTTTTCGGGTGCATTCACACAATGGACAGACCCCCAAGGATTATTGTCTCTTTTTTTTAAAGCATGTGTTGGTAATTTCAGCTACTGTTTCAGAAGCTTGTATGTCTTTATCACATTTTGAGCTAACATTATCAGCCTACCTGAGTCAACAGTTCCTTCCTATTTAAATCCCACCACCTGAAGCAACATGTGTCCTAGTTTCAGGCAATGGGCTGAACAGATACTGAACAGTTGTCACCGAACTTTCCTCATGAAAGAGTTGCTCTCTCCTGCATTTCTTCCATCAAGAGTGGATTGAACAATGCCATGGAGAGGTGTTCTTTGCCTTTATTGTTTGAGCTAATACTGCAGACCTCATGTATTTGAAATGGCAGTCATGGCAGAGGGTTTGTGATTTCAGTCTCTGTCTTCACCAGCCCGGTGCAGGATCACAGAGCAGGAAGTAAGGCCAGCTTTGTGTACCTGTGGCCTGGACAGTTGCATGGGGGCCCTGTGCTTGGCTTAATGTTCAGTTGTCATTATCTTGAATTCTTCGTATTTGAACATGGGGGTCCACATTTTCATTTTGCACTCAGGCCCACCAATTATGTGTCTGGTCATGGGTGGGAAGAAAAAGAGGGCATCTGGATGGATGATTAAGCTGCCAAATCTCTGGGGAGCCTGATTCAGTGTGAGTTTTGACAAAAGTGAAAAAGGAAAAGAAAAATAATCTTTATAATTGTACTTGTTTGAGGTGCAGGGGTCTGGCAAATGTCTGAATGAGGCAGCCTTCTTGGAGTAGAGCACTATGTGACTTCTCAGGATGAAGACAATTACTCTAGGAGGTCCTTTGAAGCCCACTTCAGGTTTTGCCTACTTTTCTCATGAAGGATAAATATCCATCAGGCCCGGAGGATTAATCACTGTAGTATCTCTATAGTCCTATGCATTCCAGGGCATGGCAGAACAGGAGTCTAGACTGTCTATAAACTTAAGAAATTTTCCCCCTGAGAATTAGCAATGTTGAAGAGGGGATGCATACTTAGATCTCTGCTCTTTGGTGAGTAAAATTACTCTAGTCTTGACATTGGGCCATGGAGATTTATTTATAGGGAAAGGAGTTGGACAACTCAGGGAGAGAAAAGAATCAAGAGGAAGGAATGGAGTGAGGAACCCCTGAAGAAGAAAAGGGAAGATGGAAGGCCTTGTAGAGGATGTGTTTTGAGAAGGTGACATTAGTGACTATAGGTTTGGAACTCTGCTCAGTATGTTCTTTAAAATCCTCTCTGCTTTCAAACCATCCACCCACACAGGTCAGTGAACCTGCCCTATAAAAAGCACTGCAGGCTCAACTCACCCTCGGAACCCCTCAGACCTTCTCCCGCTGGGTGATGCTGGACCATGTGATCTGTGTATCATTTGTGGTAGGTTTTAGCTCTTTAATGTAGGATTTGCAGTGTGCCCATTAAACTCCATTACCCTTGAAAATAAGTCTCATTTGTGCCTTGCTTAGGGTAGTGAATCCCCAGTATTTAACCAGCAGGGATTCCACTCCATCCTTTAAGTCATTGGTAGGCAGGGTCATTGAGTAATTGAGGTAAAAAAGAGATTGCTATGTAACTGCAGAAATGGCCCAGGGTCCTCCTACCCCAAAATACATTTCAACTATTAGATTTGCTTCTTTGATCTCAAAACTTTTAACCTGGAAGCCGCAATGGATGAAGTGCAAATTTCTTCCCTGAGGCATGTTTATATTCATGAATATGTTAGCCTAGACTGATGTCTCTTTTTCTAGAAGCTGGAGGGCCCTTGGAAGGTTATAGAGGATGTGAATGAGTTTTCTTTTTGCAGAGAAGTGTGGAAAGAAGTAGTTGCTGTACAGAAAATATCCCAAGGGAGCTCTGAGAGGGTTTCCTCAGGGTCCCTTAGCTGCCACCGAAAGGTATAGGGTGCCTGGGAAAGGGTGTGAGTAGGTGGCAGTGGGTTCTTAACCTGGGATGTCATTACACATGCGCAGTTTTGCTAAGAGCTAGTCTAGGACTTGTCCTTGACATTAGCTCTATACTGTATCCAAACTGCAGAGAAGTTATCTTTCTCCACTGCCCCTTAGTAGCTGTCAGATCAGTCAGTCACCACACAGGGCCAGGGAGAGCAGGACAGAGGCCAGACAAGCCTGGACTAGGCAGAGAGAGAAGGGAGAAGTTTGAAGTAGAGTGGGCTTTTGGGTGATCTCTAACAGGTAGGTAGGAGGAGGACTTGGGAAAGTAGGGGATGGGAGTCCTTAAGATAAACTTGTCCTCCTTGTACTGGCATGGTTCTCCTGTAACTGACAGGGTCCCTTCCAAAGTGAGCAGATGGTCAGAACAAAAAGCTTCAGGACTTAGTGGAATCGAGGAGGAGTGGCCAGGTTTGCAAGTGTTAAAAGCCACGTGTTCTCTGGGGACATTGTACGTCCTGTCAGATGATTTGCGGCCCTGAGGGAAATGGGCCCTTCATCCCACTCTTCTGAGGATGAGGAGAGTCCTTCCCTGTAGTCCATATTTCCTTGAGATTTGTCTTTCTTTCTTTATTTCAATCCATCCAGCATGTTTTAATGGGCAAAAGCTCTCTCCCCTTAATTGCCTTTTATGAAATCAGAGACAATTAATTATTAGCCTCAGGTTATAAAGAGGATGAAAAGTGATAACTTAGGGAAAATTCCTAATTCATTTCTGGTGACATACTGGATGTTAATTTGCTTCCCTTTCTACCAATGCTTTTCATTTATTCATTTATTCATTCTTTCACAAGTATTGATTGAGTGCCTATGATACGTCAGGCACCCTTCTGAATTTCCTTAAGTAATTGTTGCCTTAAAAAAATCTTAAGTACTGGATTGCCTATTGTCTTGCAAATGACTTTCAGCCCCAGGCAAGTTCGCTATAGATTCACTGTGACCAAAGAAATTTACAGCAAAGGGTTCTTGGGGTGAAAAGGTTATACCCAACTTTATTTCCAGGTGGCAGGTCAGTCACTAAAATCCGGTTCACTCAGAGCGAGTCTGTGTTATCACTGCTGCTTCGGATGCAGCAAGCCGGTGTCTGCCTCTGGGCCCCTCTGTCTGCACAGTCGCCCCCTTGGCCTCTCCGCACAGCCGTGTCCCGCACAGCCGTCCTCCGGGCCTCTTTTCTTGGCGCTGCCACCACTCCAGCCTCCACTCTGCTCTCCTACAGCCTTGCATCCCCGCCACTCTGGTGCAGAGAGCACTGGGCAGAACTCTTTATATTAACACAATAATGGCTTATTGCCTAAAGGTATGGAAGCGGCAGCATAGCAACAGGCCAGTGACATCATCAGGTGGTTTAAGTTCAGTGAGGATCCTGGCCATAGGAACCCCACTTTACCCACACCTATATTATAATGTAATATTACTAATATTATGTGTCAATATTAATTATACAACCAATTAATATAATTATTCATCATATAAATTAATAACACAATTGATAATCATACAATTAGTTTAATAGTATCATTGACAATTACACTATGGTTCTATAAGATGGTAACATTTGGGAAACTAGGGGAAAGATACATGACTTTCTTGAAACCACTTTTCATGTAATTATTTCAAAATGAAAAGTTAAAATATTCTAAGAAATACTAGGGTCTCTTTGTTAAGTAGTAATCCACCCAACAGTTGACTCTTTAACAATATGGCGGTTACGAGCACCTACACTCCACACAGTTGAAAATCTGCTATAACTTTTGACTCCCCAGACACTTAACTAACAGCCGAATATTGACCAGAAGCCTTACTGATAACGTAAAGTCAGTACACACATATTTCATATGTGATATGTATTACATACTGTATTCTTACAATAAGGTAAGGTTGAGAAAAGAAAAATATTTTTTCAAGTGGTGGCAAGCCTCCAAAAATTTTTCCAATATAGTTCTTGAAAAAAATCTGCATATACATGGACTCAAGCAGTGCATACCATGTTTGTTTAAGAGCCAAGTGCACATACCTCTCTGTCATCAAATGGTACCAGATGAGGGTATTATAAATTAGCCTGGATTTCATTGATTTGGTAGAGACCTGGAAAGAAAGGTACTGGGGTGAAAGACACCTTAAACTCTGCAAGCCTCAAATTGAGCTAATTACCTTTCTTTACCTGCTCCTTTCTGCGATTCTCTAAATTAGTAATTGGCTTTGCCTCTCTAGTTAGTTGCCACCAATTAGTCATTGCATCTTTGCCAATCTGCCTTCCAAATATCTCTGAAACTGCTTGCTCTCCATACCCACTGGTACTGCCTTTGTTTGGGGCTCATTACCTGTCACCTGCACCTACCTCAGCTTCCTTTCTCAGCCTTGCATGCTTCCAGTTCACTTTCACACTTCTGTCAGATGGATCGCACTAAAATGCAAATCAGATTGTGTCATACTCTTATTTAAAGGGCCTGAAGACAGGATACATTTCAAAGTCCCCAGAAGAGTGTTATAGATTGAATTACATGTCCCCAAAAAGATATGTTGGAGTCCTAACCTCCGGTGCCTCAGAGTGCAACATTATTTGGAGGTAGGGTCTCTGTAGAAGTATCAAGTTAAAATGTCATGAGAATGGGCCCTAATCCAGTATGACTGGTGTCCTTAGAAAAGGGGAATTGGACACAGAGACAGGCACAGGGAGAATGCCATGTGAAGATTGGAGTTAGGCTGCCACAGGCCAAGGAGCTACCAGAAGCTGGGAGAGGGGCCAGCAACATCCTTCCCGAGCACCTTTAGAGGGAGCATCACCCTGCCGATACCATGATCTCAGACTTCAGCCTCCAGAACTATGAGACGGTAACTTCTGTTATTTAAGCCACCCAGTTTGTGGTGCTTTGTTACGGCAGCCCTAGCAGACTAATATGAGTCTCTTTCTTGTCAACCAGTACTTCTTTCATTTATTCATGTAACATATATTTGTTGAGAGGTGATAATATCCCAGGTGCTAGATTTCGGGAGATAGCTGGAAATAAGGCAAGTAAGAGCTATGACACATGCTCAGGCCATCAAGAATGCACTGTGTGAAATCTCTGATGAGTACAGTACAGACCACATGAATACAGGGCATCAAATCAGTATTTGGAGGTCCAGAAACAGCTTCCTGGAAGAGGTGGCATCTAAGCTTGGTAATAAGAACTCCCTCTCTCCTCCTGGAGAGTATTTTAGAGGAACAATGAAAAGAATGGGAAGATGAGAGAAAAACTAAGGCAGGTGGAGCTCACCATGCCAACCCATCCCTCTGAGACTTACACTGTCTGCAGTAAGCTCTCCTCTCTGGTACAGGAAATTGTTGTAGTACCTTTACCACAGGTATCCTGAGACAGAACTGTATTTGGCACTCCCTGCCCCTTCTTCCCTACTGGCCACTCTGTGATATTCTTCCTTAAGGGATATGGTTTGTGATTTATTTTCCTTTTCAAAGTTGACTTTGTTCATTTTAACCAGATGCTGACTCTTAAAAACATGGTTGAGAGAATAAGTAAAGCCATAGACTAGGAGAAAATATTTGGAAAAGACACAACTGATAAAGGACTATTATCCAAAATATACAAAGAACTCTTAAAATTCACAAGAAAATGAATAACCCAATTAAAAATTGGGCAAAGGACCTGAGCAGATACCTCACCAAAGGCAGCATGCTGATGATAAGCATATGAAACGATGCTGTATGTCATATGACATACATCAGGGAATTGCAAGTTAAAACAATGAGATACCACTACACAGCTATTAGAATGGCCAAAATCCAAAACATTGACAACGCCAAATGCTGAAGAGGAAATGGAGTAACAAGAACTCTCATGTATTGATGGTGGGAATGCAGAACGGTGCATCCTCCTGGGAAGACAGGTCGGAAGTTTCTTACAAAACTAAACATATTCTTACCCTATGGCCCAGCAATCATATTCCTTGATACTTACCCAAATGAATTGAAAACTATGTCCATACAAAAACCTGCCCATGGATATTTATAGCAGCTTTATTTATGACTGCTCAAACTTGGAAGCAATGAAGGTGTCCTTCAGTAGGTGAACAGATCCAGAAAGTGGTACTAATGGAGTTTTAGTCAGTACTAAAAAAGAAATAAACTATTAGGCCATGAAAAGACAAGCAGGAGACTGAAATACATATTATTAGGTGAAAGAAGCCAATCTGAAAAGACTACACACTGTATGATTCCAACTCTATGACCTTCCGGAAAAGGCAAAACTATGGAGACAGTAAAAGATCCGTGGTTGCCAGAGGTGGTGGGGCAGGGAGGAATGGATAGATAGGGCACAGGGGTTTTTAGGGTAGTGAAACTATGCTGTGTGGTACAAGGATGGTGGGCCCATGTCATCACGTATTTGTCAAATCCATAGAATGCACACCCCCAGGAGCGAACCCTGGTGTAAAGCATGGACTGTGGGTGATTGTGGTGTGTCAGTGTGTGGTCACCAATTGTACCAAAGGCACCACTCTGCAGGGTGATGTTGACAGTGGGGAAATTGTGCATGTGTGCAGACCAAGGACATACAGGAGTTCTGTATTTTCTGCTCAGTTTTGCTGTGAACCTAAAATTCTCTAAAAAAATAAAGCTTATTAATTAAAAAAAACAAAACCCATGGGTAGCTGAGTTGTGGGTAGGAGTTGTCATCTGCTCCAGGTTTGGGGCCCCTTCCTTCCTCTGGGCATCCCCATGGATGACATTCCCAACCATTTCTCTTATTGCATCTCTGGCTTCTGTTTTCTTTCTTTCCCTACTTCCTTTTACTCTGTCAGTGTTCATGGAGTGTCAGTTTCCTATAATGATGTTTCTGCTAACCTCCCATTTCCATGGAAAATACTCCCTTCCTTTTCTGATGCCTAATAAACTTTAATTCCCTCCCCAAATCTCTCAGAGCATAGGCTTCCTGGTTCTCACCAGTCACTGGTTTAATTCTATTTAATTGGGTCTGCCCTTTATACATTGCCATATGGCTTCAATATGTATGTTTTCAATATCTCCTAATATGTTATCTCCTAGACCCAGAGCATTTAGAAAGATGTCGCAAATGGAATTTAATTAAAAACAGATGGATCCTCTTTGAACTACTTCCTTATCAATTAACAATACCAGCTGTCTCACTAATGCAATCCCAGAGAAGAGAGGAACCATCTAATCTAACTCCCTTCTTTTGTGATGAAGAAACTGGAGGCCAGAGATGTTTATGTGTCTTTCCAGAGGTCACACAGCTAGACAGTGACAGTTACAGGTTGTAGGCTCAGTTCATTTTCTACCCGCTGAGGCTGCTCTCCACTTGTGATGTATTTACAGGAACCTCATTGTCAAATACTCCCCCCCCGCGGGGGCTGCTCCAGGGGCTGCTAGGGTAGTAGCAATGCTAGCATGCTGGAAAGTTCATTCATTTCTTGCTGCTTTTTTCCTCTTTCCTCCTTCTTTACCTCTTTCTTCTTCCATCACCACATAAGACTTAGATACAGTTTTCAAAATCTCGTATCTTTTCCTTTCAAAAAATAAGACTGCAAAGGCCATTGCCAAGATTTAAGAGGTCACTGAGTCTCTCCCTGTAGTTCTACAGATGAGAAAACCGAGGCCCAGAGAGCTGAATGGGCTTGCCCCGAATTGCCCAGGAGGTGGTACATCTGGAACTAGAACCCAAATTTCACAGACATCTGGTGTCGTACCCTCCATGGCACCCCTGCCCAGCCTGATCTTGCAGACCACTTTAGTTAGCAAGCAGTGCGAAGAAGTAGGGTTGGGAGCCACAGGGAGGGGGCACTGAGGGAGGATTTGAAAACACACCCATTAATTAATTTCTTGTGAAGAGGATCCAAAGCTTCTAAAAACATGTCCTGGGTCAGAGAGAGCTCTGTTGCCTTGGCTGCTCAGAAGACGAAAAGCAGAAGTTTGTATTGGCACGGTCCTCTTCGGTCCACAATAAAGGAAACATATCCCTTTTTGTGTGCGCAAAGCCTGCGTGGACTGTCAATTTCATTGTGTTTTCCTAGGAATCTGAAACAGTGAGAACAGATTGGCCTTGACTCTCACGTTATTTCTCAGTTTATTTTGCTGATAAACATTTTCTCATTTCCAGACCAGTTAACCTTTGACCTCCAGAATCCTGCCTTCAGAAGGCACAGTGAGGTCAAAGGTTATTTTGTTCAGTGAAACACTGAAATGGTTGTTATTCCACCAATGCAGCTGCTCCAACCTGTGATCTCTTCCCTTTCTTAAATCTATTTTTAGAGGTTTCCCTTTTAAAAGCAAAACTCATCAGATTTTTATAGAGAGAGGCAATATTAATCACTTGTGAATTATAGCGTTCTTTGATAATAAATTTGAACATAGATTTTAAGCCATTAGGCTTTTTAAGCCATTAGGCTTAAAAATAGCATTTCTTAGAAACTTCAAAGCATCAATAACCCAAAAGATATTTTGGACCTTAAAAAGCATTGCAAATTCTTAACATTAAACTGGGCGGCCTAGTTTTATTTCCTGATTACTTGATTTTAGTTTAAATCAAGTAGCAATTTCAGCACTTTGGAGTAGAGAGAGCGTTATGGGCTGGATCGTGTCCCCAAAGTCATATGTAGAAGCCTTAATGTCCAGTACCTTAGGCATAAATGTATTTGGAGACAGAGACTTTAAAGAGGTAGTTAAGGTAACATGAGGTCATGTGGTAGCCTTAATCCGACCTGCCTGGTGTCCTTACTAGAAGAGGAGGTTAGGGCGCAGAGGCTCATAGAGGAAGGACTGCATGAGGGTGCAGCAAGCAATGGCCATCTGCAAGCTCAGGACAGAGGCCTCAGGAAACCAGCCCCGCTGGCACCTTGAGCTCAGACTTGCAGCTCCAGGACTGGGGGACAATAAATGTCTTTGTTTAAGCTGCCCGCCTGTGGCGCTTTCTGAGGCAGCCCAAGAAGAGAAATCCAATGGGATGCTCAGAAAGCACAAAGGCCCTTCCTTTCTCTTCCAGAAGGAGTAGGGCATGTGGCTGTCCCTTACCTAATAGCGCTGGTAGGAGGCCCAGGGTGGTAATGTGTGTGGATTTGACTGGAAAGCTGTAAATCCCCGTCTAGCGATGCAGCGCTGGGCAGGTCTCTTCTGACTCTGGTGATCAGTCTTCTGTCCTGAAAAGTTGCTCCACATTGCTGCTCAGTGCTCTGCCCTCCATTGGGACCTCAAAGGAGCTTGGTAAAAATACAGATCCCCAGGCCCATCTGCAGACCTACTGAATCAAAATCTCTGCAAGTTGGTGCACAGAATTCCTTATTTTTTAACAAACTTTCCAGCAGATTCTAGTGGGAAGCCAGGCTGGGAAACACTGGATTAGATAATCTCGAAGGAGCCTGTGCCTTTTCTTTTAAAATTATTTTTTATTTATTAAGGTATTATTGATATGCACTCTTATGAAGGTTTCACATGAAAACAATGTGGTTACTACATTTACCCATATTATCAAGTCCCCACCCATACCCCAATGCAGTCACTGTCCTTGGGTGTAGTAAGATGCCACAGATTCACTATTCACCCTCTCTGTGCCACACTGTTTTCCCTGTGATCCCCCACACCATGTGTACTAAACAAAATACCCCTCAATCCTCTTCTCCCTCCCTCCCCACCCGCCCTCCCACACCCCTCACCTTTGGTAACCACTAGTTCCTTCTTGGAGTCTCTGAGTCTGCTGCTATTTTGTTCCTTCAGTTTTGCTGCGTTGTTATACTCCACAAATGAGGGAAATCATGTGGCACTTGTCTTTCTCCACCTGTTTTCACTGAGCATAATACCCTACAGCTCCATCCATGTTGTTGCAAATGGCAGGACTTGTTTCCTTCTTATGGCTGAATAAGTATTCCATTGTGTATATGTACCACCTCTTCTTTATCCATTCATCTACTGATGGACACTTAGGTTGCTTCCATATCTTGGCTATTGTAAAAAGTGCTGCAGTAAACATAGGGGTGCATATGTCTTTTTGAATCTGAGAAGTTATATTCTTTGGGTAAATTCCAAGGAGTGGGATTCCTGGGTCAAATGGTATTTCTATTTAGAGTTTTTTGAGGAACCTCCATATTGCTTTCCACAATGGTTGAACTAGGTAAATTCCCACCAGCAGTGTAGGAGGGTTCTCCTTTCTCCACATCCTCGCCAGCATTTGTTGTTCTTAGTCTTTTGGATGCTGGCAATCCTTTCTGGTGTGAGGTGATATCTCAGCGTGGTTTTAATTTGCATTTCCCTGATGATTAGTGATGTGGAGCATCTTTTCATGTGTCTGTTGGCCATCTGAAGTTCTACTTTGGAGAACTGTCTCTTCATATCCTCTGCCCATTTTTTAATCGGGTTATTTGCTTTTTGGGTGTTGAGGCGTGTAAGTCCTTTATATATTTTGAATGTTAACCCCTCGTCGGATATGTCATTTACAAATATATTCTCCCATACTGTAGGATGCCTTTTTGTTCTGTTGATGGTGTCCATTGCTGTACAGAAACTTTTTAGTTTGATGTAGTCCGATGAGTTCATTTTTGCTTTTGCTTCCCTTGCTCGAGGAGATGCGTTCAGGAAGAAGTTGCTCATGCTTATATATATATATATATTCAGCAGATTTTTGCCTATGTTCTCTTCTAAGAGCTTTTTTTGTTGTTGTTATCATTAATCTACAATTACATGTGCAACATTATGGTTACAAAACTCCCCACTTCATCAAGTCCCCCCCACCTACCCCATTACAGTCACTGTCCATCAGCGTAGTAAGATGCCATAGAATCACTACTTGTCTTCTCTGAGTTGTACAGTCCTCCCCGTGTCCCCCCTACATTATGTCTGGTAATCGTAATGCCCCTTTTTCTCCCTTGTCCCTCCCTTCCCACCCATCTTCCCCAGTCCCTTTCCCTTTGGTAAGTGTTAGTCCATTCTTGGGTTCGGTGAGTCTGCTGCTGTTCTGTTCTTTCAGTTTTTTTCTTTGCTCTTATACTTCACATATGAGTGAAATCATTTGAGTCTTTTTCCGCCTGGCTTATTTCACTGAGCATAATACCCTCTAGCTCCATCCATGTTATTGCAAATGGTAGGATTTGCTTTCTTCTTATGGCGGAATAATATTCCATTGTGTATATGTACCACATCTTCTTTATCTATTCATCTACTGATGGACACTTAGGTTGCTTCCATTTCTTGGCTATTGTAAATAATGCTGCGATAAACATAGGGGTGCATCTGTCTTTTTCAAACTGGGCTGCTGCATTCTTAGAGTAAATTCCTAGGAGTGAGATTCCTGGGTCAAATGGTATTTCTATTTTGAGTTTTTTGAGGTACCTCCACACTGCTTTCCACACTGGTTGTACTAATTTGCATTACAACCAGCAGTGTAGAAGGGTTCCCCTTTCTCCACATTCTCGCCAACATTTGTTGTTGTTTGTGTTTTGGTTGTTGGCCATCCTTAGTGGTGTGAGGTGATATCTCATTGTGGTTTTAATTTGCATTTCTCTGAAGATTAGCGATGTGGAGCATCTTTTCAGGTGCCTGTTGGCCATCTGAATTTCTTCTTTGGAGAAGTGTCTACTCATATCCTCTGCCCATTTTTTAATTGGATTATTTGCTTTTTGTTTGTTGAGGTGCATGAGTTCTTTATATATTTTGGATGTCAACCCTTTATCGGATATGTAATTTATGAATATATTCTCCCATACTGTAGGATGTCTTTTTGTTCTACTGATGGTGTCCTTTACTGTACAGAAGCTTTTCAGCTTGATATAGTCCCACTTGTTCATTTTTGCTTTTGTTTCCCTTGCCTGGGGAGATATGTTCATGAAGAAGTCGCTCATGTTTATGTCCAAGAGATTTTTGCCTATGTTTTTTTCTAAGAGTTTTGTGGTTTCCTGACTTACATTCAGGTCTTTGATCAATTTTGAGTTTACTTTTGTGTATGGGGTTAGACAGTAATCCAGTTCCATTCTCTTATATGTAGCTGTCCAGTTTTGCCAACACCAGATGTTGAAGAGGCTGTCATTTCCCCATTGTATATGCATGGCTCCTTTATCGTATATAAATTGACCGTATATGCTTGGGTTTATATGGGCTCTCTATTCTATTCCACTTGTCTATGGGTCTGTTCTTGCGCCAGTACCAAATTGTCTTGATTACTGTGGCTTTGTAGTAGAGCTTGAAGTCAGGGAGCATAACTCCCCCTGCTTTATTCTTCCTTCTCAGGATTGCTTTGGCTATTCGGGGTCTTTTGTGGTTCCATATGAATTTTAGAACTATTTGTTCCAGTTCATTAAAGAATGCTGTTGGTATTTTGATAAGGATTCCATTAAATCTGTAGATTGCTTTAGGTAGTATAGCCATTTTGACAATATTTATTCTTCCTAGCCAAAAGCATGAGTTGAATTTCCATTTGTTAGTGTCCTCTTTAATTTCTCTTAGGAGTGTATTGTAGGGTTCAGGGTATAAGTCTTTCAGGTCCTTCGATAGGTTTATTCCTAGGTATTTTATTCTTTTTGATGCAATTGTGAATGGAATTGTTTTCCTGATTTCTCTTTCTGTTAACTCATCGTTAGTGTATAGGAAAGCAACAGATTTCTGTGTGTTAATTTTGTATTCTGCAACTTTGCTGAATTCAGATATTAGTTCTAGTAATTTTGGAGTGGAGTCTTTAGGGTTTTTTATGTACAATATCATGTCATCTGCAAATAGTGACTGTTTGACTTCTTCTTTACCAATCTGGATGCCTTGTATTTCTTTATTTTGTCTGATTGCCGTGGCTAGGACCTCCAGTACTATGTTGAATAACAGTGGAAAGAGTGGGCATCCCTGTCTTGTTCCCGATCTTAGATGAAAAGCTTTCAGCTTCTCGCTGTTAAGTGTGATGTTAGCTGTGGGTTTTTTCATATATGGCCTTTATGATGTTGAGGTACTTGCCCTCAATACCCATTTTGTTGATAGATTTAATCACGAATGGATGCTGAATTTTGTCAAATGCTTTTTCAGCATCTATGGAGATTATTTTGTGGTTTTTGTTCTTCTTTTTTGTTGATGTGGTCGATGGTGTTGATGGATTTTCGAATGTTGTACCATCCTTGCATCCCTGAGATGAATCCCACTTGATCATGGTGTATGATCCTCTTGATGTTTTTTTGGATTCGGTGCTAATATTATGTTGAGTATTTTTGCATTTATGTTCATCATGGATATTGGTCTGTAATTTTCTTTTTTGGTGAGGTCTTTGCCCGGTTTTGGTATTAGAGTGATGCTGGCTTCATTGAATGAGTTTGGAAGTACTCCCTCCTCTTTTATTTTTTGGAAAACTTTAAGGAGAATGGGTATTATTTCTTCTCTGTATGTCTGGTAAAATTCAGAGGTGAATCCATCTGGTCCGGGGGTTTTGTTCTTGGGTAGTTTTTTGATTCCCAATGCAATTTCTTTGCTGGTAATTGGTCTGTTTAGGTTTTCTGTTTCTTGCTTGGTCAGTCTTGGAAGGTTGTATTTTTCTAAGAGGTTGTCCATTTCTTCTAGGTTTTCCAGCTTGTTAGCATATAGATTTTCATAGTATTCTCTTATAATTCTTTGTATTTCTGTGTGGTCCATCATGATTTTACCTTTCTCATTTCTGATTCTGTTTATGTGTGTAGATTCTCTTTTTCTCTTAATAAGTCTGGCTAGGGGTTTATCTATTTTGTTTATTTTTTCAAAGTACCAGCTCTTGGTTTCATTGATTTTTTCTGTTGTTTTATTCTTCTCAATTTTATTTATTTCCTCTCTGATCTTTATTATGTACCTCCTTCTGGTGACTTTGGGCCTCATTTGTTCTTCTTTTTCCAATTTCAGTAATTTTGTCTTTAGACTATTCATTTGGGATTGTTCTTCCTTCATTAAATAGGCCCGGATTGCAATATACTTACTCTTAGAACTGCCTTTGCTGTGTCTCACAGAAGTTGTGGCTTTGTGTTGTTGTTTTCATTAGTCTCCATATATTCTTTGATTTCTGTTTTCATTTGGTCATTAACCCATTGATTAATTAGGAGAATGTTGTTAAGTCTCCATGTATTTGTGAGCCTTTTTGATTTTTTTCTAAAATTTATTTCTAGTTTTATACCTTTGTGATCTGAGAAGTTGGTTCATAGAATTTCAATATTTTTGAATTCATTGAGGTTCTTTTTGTGGCCCAGTATGTGGTCTATTCTGGAAAATGTTCCATGTGCACTTGAGAAGAATGTGTATCCTGCTGCTTTTGTGTGTAGAGTTCTGTAGATTTCTGTTAGGTCCATCTGTTCTAGTGTGTTGTTCAGTGCCTCTGTGTCTTTACTTATTTTCTGTCTGGTTGATCTGTCCTTTGGAGTGAGTGGTGTGTTGAAGTCTCCTAAAATGAATGCATTGCTGTCTATTTCCTCCTTTAATTCTGTTAGTATTTGTTTCACATATGCTGGCGCTCCTGTGTTGGGTGCATATATATTTATAATGGTTATATCTTCTTGTTGGACTGACCCCTTTATCATTATGTAATGTCCTTCTTTATCTTTTGCTACTTTCTTCGTTTTGAAGTCTATTTTGTCTGATACAAGTACTGCAACACCTGCTTTTTTCTCTTTGTTGTTTGCATGAAATATCTTTTTCCATCCCTTCAGTTTTAGTCTACGTATATCTTTGGGTTTGAGGTGAGTCTCTTGTAAGCAGCATATAGATGGATCTTGCTTTTTTATCCTTTCTATTACTCTGTGTCTTTTGATTGGTGCATTCAGTCCATTTACATTTAGGGTGATTATTGATAGATATGTACTTATTGCCATTGCTGGCTTTAGATTCGTGGTTACCAAAGGTTCAAGTGTTGCTTGTTTACTATCTAACAATCTAACAACTTTCTTGTTATGTTATTGCAAACACCGCCTGATGTTTATTTCTCTCCCTTCTTATTCTTCCTCCTCCATTCTTTATATACTAGGTGTTTTATTCTTTGCCTTTAGTTAGTATTTGGATGGTCTGCTTTCTTTGCTATGATTTTATTTTATCTGGTGACATCTTTTTAGCCTTAGGAGTGCTTCCCTCTAGAGCAGTCCGTTTAAGATATCCTGTAGAGGTGGTTTATGAGAGACAAACTCTCTCAACTTTCACTTGTCTGGAAATTGTTTAATCCCTCCGTCATATTTAAATGATAATCATGCTGGATACAATATTCTTGGTTCGAGGCCCTTCTGTTTCATTACCTTAAATATATCACGCCATTCTCTTCTGGCCTGTAAGGTTTCTGTTGAGAAGTCTGATGATAGTCTGATGGGTTTTCCTTTGTAGGTGATCTTTTTTCTTTTTCTAGTGCCTTTAATACTCTGTCTTTATCTTTGATCTTTGCCATTTTAATTATTATATGTCTTGGTGTTGTCTTCCTTGGGTCTCTTGTGTTGGGAGATCTGTGGGCTTCCGTGGACTGCGAGACTATTTCCTTCCCCCAACATGGGGAAGTTTTCAGGAATTATTTCTTCAAAGACACTTTCTATCCCTTTTTCTCTCTCTTCTTCCTCTCATACTCCTATAATGCCAATATTGTTCCGTTTGGATTTGTCATACAGTTCTCTAAATATTCTTTCATTCCTAGAGTTCGTTTTATTTCTCTCTGCCTGAGATTCTCTGTATTTCTGTTCTCTGATTTCTATTCCATTAACAGTCTCTTGCATCTCGTCCAGTCTGCTACTAAGCCCGTCAATCATTTGTCTCAATTCTGCATTGTCTTTCCTCACTTCCCTCACTCTCTCCCTCAGCTGTTGCATATTTCTCTGTAGATCCATCAGTGTGGTTATGACTTTTGTTCTGAATTCTTTTTCAGGAATGTTGTGCATTTCCACCCCTTCAGATTCTGTCTCTGGTGTTGTCTGGGTCTGGGTGAGTTTTGTTTGTACCATATTCCTCTGTCTTTTCATGGCGATAGAAGTGGTCGCTGGTAGTTGCCATGTATGTCAGCTGGGCTCTTTAAAACTTAAAAAAAAGAAAGAAAAGAGAAAAAAAAGAAAGAAGGAAAAGAAAGAAAAGAAAAAAAAAAGAAAAAAGAAAGAAAAAAGACGCCCACCAGGAATAGATTCTGTGGGGATGCTGTAGGTCGCGCTGTTGCTCCACTATTCTGCAGCCATGGCCACGCCGCTCTGCAGGGCTCTTTGTAGCTCTGGCCCGGGCGGGAACGGATGGGAGGATGTTGATCTCTGTGGTAAGTCTGAGTGTGGCAACTCTTTCCCATTTGCCAGCCAAGGGGTCCAAAATTCCCCAGGACTCCTAGCCTGCTGGGCTGAGTGAGCTGGGATGATCCTGCTCCTCTGTTGGGCCCCTGTCTTTTTAAGACCGCTAAAAAAAAAAAGCACGCACTTTTCTTTTGTCCCGGGAGCCAGCTGCAATGATCCGGGTGCATTTCCAAGCTGAGATCCTGCACCCTCTGTCTGTCCAATCTCCGATACACTGCACGATGTGTGTCATCGCTCCTGGCTCAGATCACCAGGGCTGGTTATTTCGCGGGTCTGTTCTTCCACTACCTCCCGGCTGTGAATCCCCTCCTCCCGCTAGTGCGCTGGGGTGGGGGAGTGCTCAGGTCCCACTGGGTCGCGGCTCCGTATCTTACCGGTCTCGCAGGGTGCCATGTCCTGTCAGGTGTAGATGCAGGCTGTGTGCTCTCCTGTATCTTCTGGTCTTTTTTTTAGGAATAGTTGTATTTGTTGTGTTTTCATAAATACATATGATTTGGGAGGAGATTTCCACCACCCTGCTCACGCTGCCATCTTACTGGAAGTCCCCCCCAATTCTTTTATTCTTAGAGATCCTTTTTTCTCTTGTGCCTCAGCTTCTTTGTATTCCTCTTCTCTAGTTTCTATTTCATTTTTTGTTTCCTCCACTGTATCCAGCCTGATTTTAATACCGTCCCTTGTGCTCTTCAATGATCGGCTCTCCAATCAGAGTTCATTCCTGAGTTCTTGAATATCTTTCCATACCTTCATGAGCATGTTAATGATTTTTATTTTGAATTCCATTTCAGGAAGAGTCATGAGGTCGATGTCATTTAAATCTTTCTCAGGAGTGGTATTAATAATTTTACTCTGAACCAGATTCATATTTGTATATGGCGCCCTCTAGTGCCCAGAAGCTCTATTCCCTGGAGCTGCTCAGCCCCTGAAGCAATATCAGGGGTTGCATGGGAGTGGTATTGGGGCCTGGGGGTTGGAAAGAGCTGTTTCCTGCTACCCGGCTGCTATGCCTGTCTTCACTGCCTGAACCAAAGGGCTGATCACACAGGTATAAGCCTCTATGCTTTGCGTTTGTAGTTGCTGTAGACAAATCTTCCCTCTGGCTCGCCTATTGCCCATGTAGGGTTTACCTGTTTGCAAGGCAGGTGGGGTTGGCCGTTAGAAAGGCGCAGTAAGCTGCGTATCTCGGGTCCTTAGAGCTGTGTAGCCAGCCAGGGAGCTGGAGCACCTGAAGATCGTCCAAGGAGGAAGATTTCTTTTTCCTCCTTAAATATGAGTGTCTATATGGCAAAGCTCCCAACCTGCTGGGCATAGTGCACCTGGAGAATTTTGACTACCTGTCCTCTCCCCTGAGCAGTAAGCTCTGTGCAATCCTTGCCCCTTTAGCAGTCCTCTTGCTAAGGGCTTACTTGTTAGGAAGTCTCTCAGACTGTCTGCCTTTCTTTTATCCCAGAATAGCCGGATATGGATCTCTGCTTTCCACAAGTGGCTGGAATCTCAGTCTCCCCAGGAATTCTGCCTGTCTTAGCTTTCCAACCCTGTAATCATGAGAGTATCATGCAAGCACCATTATTTGTAGGTTTGTTCCCAGAACAGATCTCCAGGGTTAGGTATTCAGCAGTCCCACGCCTACACTCTCTCCCTACTTGGTTTTTCTTCCTCCCGCTTGTGAGGTGGGTGGGGGAAGGGCTTGAGTCACGCCAGGCCACAGCTTTGGTACGTCCCCCTGTTCTGGGAGGTCTGCTCTTTTCCTCAGGTGTATGCAGTCTGGTGCAGTCCTCTTTCCTGTTGCTCTTTCAGGATTAGTTGTATTAATTATATTTTCATATTATATCCGGTTTTAGGAGGAAGCCTGTGTCTCACCTCTCATGCCTCAATCTTTTGGAGTCTGTGCTTTTATACAAAAGGTTTTCATTCCTGACCTGCAACAAAAAGACTGAAATCTGGAGGAAAATGGCAGTGGAACCTTCTTGTTTCCATCGTACCCTGATGGTAGCCCTGTTTTGCTGCCTGCATTTCCCTGCCAGTCTCTGGAAGGTTTGAAGCTTCACAGGACAGCCTGGGTGGGGAGGGGAGCTGGGGCCTAAGTGGCCCCCAGAATGGGGTTGGTTTGGGGTTTTGGTAAAGGAATTAGGATTAGGTGGCATGTAGAGTGATGGACAGAATTCTGTCCCCAGCTTTGTAATGTACTAGTTATGTACCCTCGGCCAGGAGAGTCAACTTCAGCATACTCACTTGCAAAATTCATTTATTTTCTACTCTGCCTATCTCATGTGACTATCAGGATGACCACCTGAGATGATGGTTATCAAAGTGCCTTGAAAATCATTAGTCCTTTTCACTAGTGCCTGATCCTGTGGTTAGAGTAATAATGAGGTAGGGCTGATTCTTGCTGAAGTCACGAGGGTGGCCGAGTCACACACAGCACAGGTTTTTGGAAAGCTAGAAAGGTGAACTGGTTAGTTTTAACCACATTTTCTGATGTATGTCTAATTAAACCGTGCATCGTTCGTTAAGACCTAGCCAAGACTTGTGATAAAATGAAATGGCTCTGAATCCACCACAGGGAAAAGGGTTACTATCCAGACACTGGATAAAATGTGGTATAGTTAGAGTATATGTCCAGGTCTTCTGACCCTGGAATTCAATAATCCTAATAAATACAAATTGAGCAGAAACATTTATCTTTCCCAGCTGTCCTAACGATAGTTTTGGTTGGTTACTTTTGAACCAGGCTCTAACTGAGCTTTGCACATTGCTTTTGATTTTGAGTCTGGGCTTACCTCCAACAGTCCCATCACTTTCTCTTTTGTTCATGGCATCGACTTTTTCAGGAGTCAGTTCATGTGTTTTATGGAATAGCCAACAGTCTGGATTTGTCTATGTTTTCTTTTTCTTTTTTTCCAATTTTTTTATTGATATACAGTCTTATTTTAGTTTCAAGTATAGAATAGAGTGGTTCAACAGTTATCCATATTATTAAATCCTCACCCCACTAGTGCGGTTACTATCTGTGAATATAGGAAGATGTTACAGAATCACTGGCTATATTCTCCATGCTGTACTACCACCCCTGTGACCAACCTACATTATGATTGAGAATTTTTGTGCCTCTTTATCTCCCTAACACTCCCTACTATCCCCCCAACTCCTTCCCCATGGTAACTGTGAGTCACATCCCAGTGTCTGAGTCTACTGCTGTGTTGATCATTCTGTTTTGCTTTGTTTTTATATTCCACAATAAATGAAATCATATGGTATTTGTGTTTCTCCACTTGACTTATTTCACTGAATGTAATACCCTCTAGTCCATCCATGTCAGGATTTGTTTTCTTTTTACGGCTGAATAATATTTCATTGTGTATATGTACCACATCTTCTTTAACCATTCATCTATTGATGAACACTTAGGTTGCTCCCATATCTTGACTATTGTAAATAGTGCAGCAATAAACATAGGGCTGCATATATTTTTTTGGGTAAGGGATTTTGTTTCCTTCAGGTAAATTCCTAGAAGTGGAATTACTGGGTCAAAAGATATTTCTATTTTTAGTTTTTTGAGGAACCTCCATACTTCTTTCCACAGTGGCTGCACCAGTTGACATTCCCACCAATTGTGTAAGAGGGTTCCCTTTTCTCCACAACCTTGCCAACACTTGTTATTTCTTGTCTTTTGGATAGTAGCCATTCTAACTGATGTGACATGATATCTCATTGTGGTTTTGATTTGCATTTCCCTGATGATTAGTTATGTGGAGCATCTTTTCATGTGCCTGCTGGCCATTCATATTTCTTCTTTGGACCTGTCTCTTCAGGTCCTCCATCCATATTTTAATTTCTTTTTTGGGGGGTGTTGAGGTGTATGAACTCTTTGTATAATTTGGATGCTGACCTCTTATCAGATAAATCATTTATGAATATACTCTCCCATACTGTAGGTTGCCTTTTTGTTCTGCTGACGATGTCCTTTGCTGTGCAGAAACTTTTTAGTTTGATGTAGTCCCACTTGTTCATTTTTTATTTTGTTTCCTTTGTCCAAGGAGATGTGTCTGGGAAAAATTGCTCATGCTAATGTTCAAGAGATTTTTACCTATGTTTTCTTCTAAGAGTTTTATGGTTTCATGTCCTAAATTCAGGTCTTTGATTCATTTTGAGTTTACTTTTGTGTATGAAATTAGACAGTAATCCACTTTTGTTCTCTTGCATATAGTGTCCAGTTTTCATAACACCAGTTATTGAAGAGACTGTCTTTTCCCCATTGTATATTCATGGCTCCTTTATCATATATTAATTGGCCACATAAATGTGGATTTATATCTGGGCTCTCTGTTCTGTTCCATTGATGTATAGGTCTGTTCTTATGCCAGCACAGAATTGTTTTAATTACTGTAGCTTTGTAGTATAGCTTGAAGTCAGGGAGTCTAACCCCCACAGCTTTGTTCTTCTTTCTCAGGATGGCTTTGGCTATTCGGGGTCTTTTGTGGTTCCATATGAATTTTAGAACTATTTGTTCTAGTTTATTGAAAAATGCTATTGTTATTTTGATAGGGATTTATTGAATTTGTAAATTGCTTTGGGCAGGATGGTCATTTTAACAATATTAATTCTTCCTATTGATGAGCATGGGATAAATTCCTGCTTATTTGTGTCTTCTTTAATTTCTCTCATGAGTGTCTTATACTTTTCAGAATATAGGTCTTTCACTTCTTTGGTTGGGTTTACTCCTAGGTATTTTATTTTTTTGGATGCAGTTGTAAATGGAAGTGTTTTCCTGATTTCTCTTTCTGCTAGTTCGTTGTTAGTATATAGGAATGCAACACATTTCTGCATTTAATTTTGTATCCTGAAACTTTGCTGAATCCAGTTATTAGTTCTAATAGTTTTTTGGTAGAGTCTTTATGATTTTCTATGTATAATACCATGTCATCTGCAACTAGTGACAGTTTAACCTTTTCCTTACCAGTTTGGATGCCTTTTATCTCTTTGTGTTGTCTGATTGCCATGGCTAGGGCCTCCAGTACTATGTTGAATAAAAGTGGTGATAATGGACTTCCTTGTTTATTCCTGATCTTAGACAAAAAGCTTTCAACTTTTCACCATTAAATATGATGTTAGCTCTGGGCTTGTCATATATTGCCTTTATTATGTTGAGGTGTGTACTCTTTATGCCCACTTTGTTGAGACTTTTTATCATGAATGGATGTTGAATTTTGTCAAATGCTTTTTCAGAATCTATTGAGATGATCATGTGGTTTTTATTCTTCTTTTTGTTAGTTTGGTGTATGATATTGATTGATTTATGAATATTATACCATTCTTGCATCCCTGGAATAAATTCCACTTGATCCTAATGGATGATCCTTTTCATATATTTTTTGAAATCTGTTTGCTAATAGTGTGTGGAGGACTTTTGCATCTATGTTCATCAGGGATATTGGTCTATAATTTTCCTTTTTTTGTAGTTTCTTTGCCTGGTTTTGGTATTAGAGTAATGCTGGCCTCATAGAATGAGTTTGGATATATTCCCTTCTCTTCTACTTTTTGGAATACTTTAAGGAGGATGGGTATTTTAGCTCTTCCTTAAGTGTTTGGTGGAATTCATCTGTGAAGCCATCTGGATGTGGGATTTTGTTTTTTGGGAGATTTTTGATTACCAATTCAATTTCATTGCTGGTAATTGGTCTGTTCAGATTTTCTGTTTCTTCCTGGGTCGGCTTGGAAGGTTGTATTTTTCTAAGAAGTTGTCCATTTCTTCTGGGTTGTCCAATTTATTGGCATGTAATTTTTCATAGTATTCTCTAATAATTTTTCATATTTCTGTGGTATCCATTGTGATTACTCTGTCTTCATTTCTGATTTGGTTTATTTGTGTACTCTCTTTTTTTCTTGATAAGTCTGGCTAGGGGTTTATCTATTTTATTTATTTTCTCAAAGAACCAGCTCATAGTTTCACTAATTTTTTCTATTTTTTTCTTCTTCTCTGTATTATTTATTTCTGCTCTGATCTTTGTTATGTCCCTCCTTCTACTAACTTTGGGTTTTAACTTAATTTTTCTCAGTTCTTTAATTGTGACTTTAAACTATTTATTTGGGATTGTTCTTGTTTCTTGAGGTACATCTGTATTGTTCTGTACTTCCCTCTTAGAATGGCCTTTACTGTGTTCCACAAATATTGGGCCATTGTATTTTTGTTTTCATTTGTCTCCATGTATTGCTTGATTTCTGTTTTTAATTTGTTCATTGATCCATTGATTATTTAGGAGCATGTTGTTTAGTTTCCATGTGTTTGTAGGCTTTTTTAAAATTTGTGTAATTGATTTCTAGTTTCATACAATTGTGGTCTGAAATTCTGCTTGATACAGTTTCAGTCTTTTTGAATTTGAGGCTTTTTTTGTGTCCTAGTATGTGATCTATTCTGGAGAACATTCCATGTACACGTGAGAAAATGTTTATTCTGCTGCCTTTTGGTGCAGTGTTCTATAGATGTCTGTTAAGTCTATCTGATCCAATGTATTGTTCAGTGCCTCTGTTTCCTTGTTTGTTTTCTGTCTGGTTGATCTCTCTATTGCTATAAATGGTATGTCAAAGTCTCCTACAATGAATGTCTTCCAATTTATATCCCCCTTTGATTCTGTTAGTATTTATCTTACATATGTAGGTGCACCTATGTTGGGTGCACAGATATTTATAATGGTTATATCCTCTTGTTGGACTGTCCCCTTTGTCATTATGGAATGTCTTTCTTTGTCTATTGTTACTTTCTTTGTCTTGAAATCTGTTTTGTCGTATATAAGTACAGCTGCTCCTGCTTTTTTCTCCCTATTGTTTTCATGAAGTATCTTCTTTTATCCCCTCACTTAGTCTGTGTGTGTCTTTACATCTGAAACGAGTCTTTTGTAGGCAGCATATAGATGGTCTTGTTTCCTTATCCATTATGCCACTCTGTATCTTTTGATTGGTGCATTCAGTCTATTTACATTTAAGGTAATAATTGATATGTATGTCCTTATTGCCATTTTATTAATTGTTTTCTGTGTTTTTATAGCTCCTCTCTGTTCCTTTCTTCCTCTCTTATACTATTCTCTTGTTATTTGATAGTTTTCTTTAGTGCTGTGGTGGATTTCTTAAAAATTTTTTTTCTGTATCTATTATAGGCTTTAGGTTTGTGGTTACCAAAGATTCAAGGATAACTTCCTGACTATATAACAGTCTATATTAAGTTGCTCTATTTCAAATACAATCTAAAATTCCTTTTTTCTTCTTTCTCCTCCTCTACACGTTATGTATGACATATCATAATCAAAACTATTTAACCTTAGGAATATTTCCATCTACAGCAGTCCCTTTAACATATCCTGTAATGCTGGTTTAGTTGTTACATATTCTTAGAGTCTTTGTTTATCTGAAATTGTTTAATTTCTGCTTTAAATTTAACTGATAATCTTGCTGGGTTGAGGATTTTTTGTTGAAGGTCCTTCTGTTTCAGTACACTAAATATTTCATGCCACTCCCTTCTGGCCTGTAAAGTTTCTGTGGACAAGTCTGCTGATAGCCTGAAGGGGTTTCCCTTATAAGTAATCTTTTTTCTCTCTCTGGTTGCTTTCAATACTCTCTCCTTATCCTTAATCTTTGCCATTATAATTATTATATGTCTTGGTGTTGTCTTCCTGGGGTTCCTTTTGTTAGGGGCTCTCTGTGCTTCCATGACCTTAGTGTCTATTTCCTTCCCCAGACTGAGGAAGTTTCCAACAATTATTTCCTCAAAGAGACTTTCTATGTCTCTTTCTGTGTCCCTTTGTCTCTCTCTTCTCCTTCTAGTAGCCCTATTATGCGAATGTTGTTTTGTCTGGATTGGTCACACAGTTCTCTTATCATTCTTTCATTTTTAGAGATGCTTTTTTGTCTCTGCTTCTCAGCTTTGTTGTATTCCTCCTGTTCTCTAATTTTCATCTCACTGATTGTCTCCTCTACTTGCAGCAGTCTGTTACTCATTCCCTCCATTTTGTGTTTCATTCCAGTTACTGTATTCTTCAGGTCTTCTATCTCTTTTTTGAAGTTCTTCCTGAGATCTTGACTACATTTCTGCAGATCATTAGCATATTTATGACTGTCACTTCGAAATATTTATCAAGAAGCTTGGTGATTTCTGTTTCATTTATCCCTCTTTCTGGTGTCTTACCCCGTAGTTTTGTTTGGACATATTCCTCTGCCTCCTGATTTTGTCAGGGGTTCTGTCTTTCTTCCTTTGTGGTAGATGGATTGGTTATGCTTCCTGTTCTAGAGCAATGGCTTTATGAAGACGGAGTCCTGTGGTGCCCAGAAGCTCAGGATTCTTTCCTGCCCAGTGCCCACTTCTCCTTTGCTGTGGAGCAGTTGCTGTTGGTGGGTTATGGGTGGGGTCGCCTTTCTGTATGTCTGTGGGTAGTGGTTTATTTCAGTCTGCTGAGGCTGGTGAATTGCCTCAGCTGGGCCTATGTGATCAGAGTGGTGGTTTCTGCTGGGATTGTTGTGTGCAGGACTGCCTTCTGCCTGCCCTGAAGTGCTGGGTTAATGGGGTGGGTGGGGTGGTTACAGGGTGAGTTGCAAAATGTGAGGGTGCACGGGCTCCTGGCAGTGGCAAGTTGCCCAGTTGTGGAGCTCTTGTCTGCCTTTTCATGGTGTTTTTAACCTGTTCCTTTGTCACCTGCATTTCTTGTAAAGTGAAAATTAGGACCAAGGACTGGTTAGATTCAAGTTAAACATTTTGTGAGGATAAAGCATAAGTGACACTGTATCCCTCATATTGAACAACACAGGGGGCACATAGTAGCAGGTTGTCCTCAATTGGTGATGTTGTGCAATATCACTTGGTTAAAGAAAGTAACCAACAGATCTTGCAATTGTGAGTACATTTCCACCCCTGCAATCTGAGAGGTGATACTTTGGCACCCTGGGAATCTCCTGCTCCCAACATCTCACCGAATGGTTTTAGCATCTTTTGTTGTTCTGCACCTGACTCACTGATTACTTTGGAGGCTGCAAAGGAGTGATTTTCTTCATGTATTATTTCTTCAGTATCTGGCTGTCCTCTACCATCATCTTCCCTCCACTTCTCTCTCCTTCTTTGGGGGTCACTGTGGACTCATGCATTTTATTTATTTAATGTTACAATATAATCACAGCCACTTCTGATGCTTACATTTCCACAGATTTAGGCAGCGGGAGCACCTTTAAGTTGGTTCCTATGTTTTGTGAATCTGATCCCAGTGGTCTTTGAGTGGTTTCCTTGCATATCATGATGTCCCCAGACTTGAAATCAGCCATTTCTCAGAGCCCTAATTTCCATCAAATGGGGACTAGTATTCAAAATCAAGATCTGACTTAACAATACTGAACTTTACACTTAAAAATGGCTAAGATGGTAAATACTTTGTATATTTTACCACAATTAAAAAATAAAAAACAACCTAGTTTCAGGGGCTAGGTAGCTAGATAGTTCATTGTTACTGCCCCAGTTTCTAGGTCCTTACAGTGGTAGACATGGGGAAGAATATTTCTTTAAAATATTTGAAATGAGTTTATGTTGTTATTTCCAAATCTAATCTAACATTGTAGGTGTTTCCTTTACTTCCTTAATTTTATGTAGGTATCTCTGCTCTCCTATTCTGAAAATCCTGGTTTATAGAATAACTCATTTTAACTGATTATCTTGTATTATAGAAAAAAGTTTCATGATTATAATTGTAATATTGCTATTAATAATACACTTACCAAATGAACTTTAATATTTCCTTGCAGGACTTTTTGTCCTTAGAATATAGTCATATGGAGAAAATAGAACCATGGGTATGGTATTCAAAAGTTACTCAAAATAATACTGTCATGTTACCAATTTGAAAACTAGTTAGGTTGATTTGTTTCTGTTTGTGTTCCAGTTAAGGTTTTAGGTATTGTCCACCTTTTAACTTAATTTTAGCTTTTGAATATGTAAAATATTTTGAAGGTTTAAAAGTCAAAATAATATAACAATTATCCTTGGAAAAACCTTGTGCCATCTCAACCTCCCCATTCTGCATCCCACCCCCAACCCCAGAGGTAGCCATTTTGCTTGTTTCTGGCTTATATTTCCTGTGTATTTTTGAAACAACAATAACAACAACAAAAATGGGTATATTTTCCCCAATCTTTCTTTCACAAGAGGGAATATACTATACTTTCCCTCACCTTTTTTTCTTTCATGAAAGAAAGCATACCTAATATACTAAGTATACCATTTTCATTATTCTTGACTTTTTCCTTAATAATGATCTGAGAAATTAGTCCATGTCCATTCATTATAGATCATTTCTTTAAGGTTGCATAGAACCACACTGGGTTGATGTACATAGTTTTTTTAACCAGTCTCCTTTTGACAGACATTTGGATTGTTTCCAAACTTTTGTTATTACAAATAATAGCAAAATGACCACGAGACATACAAAACATACATGGATCTTTACCTGGGTCATCCCAAATGTCCCCAATTATTCTAGCTTTCCAGGGTCATCTTTTACTATCCAAATAAAGTGATGTGGCCAAGAAGAAGTTCTTAGGCTTCTATAACAACTGGGTGCTAATTAAGCAAGTAAGTACATGTAAGTAAATGCATGTATATGTCATATATATATTTGTTGATCTGCAACTTCAGGAGCCCCAAGTTTCCTTCTTCAAGCCTTTTGCCACCGTTTAGCTAATATCTGTTTCCTCTTTCAAATGCCTACTGTGTCAAAACCAAAGCAGAAAGTAATACGGGATATGAGGAAGAGGGTTTTGGATAATTATCAATGAACACAGTAACTGAACAAAGAATTTTTAATGTTAAAACCTGCATAAAAACTCATACTCTCCAGCACAGTAATTTGTAGACCTTATAATTTGTGCCTATAATTAAACTTATCTTAGGGATTGGGCTACACATTAGAGTTACAGTCCAGTGATACTTCGATTCATATCCTCTTTTTTTGGGTGTGTTCTCTCCCAATGCCTGGGTCTTTGCTATTGTGTTTATGAATTCTGACCACATCTTAGACACTGGATTTTATTTTAAGTTTTACTCATAGTGGTTATACTTCATGCAAGCACAACTTTGCTGAATGGAGGATGAATTTTTACTAACTTGAGCAACTCCCTTCTTGCCCAGGGTCACTGCTCAGGCATTCAATCATGAACTCATGCTAACTCCTTGACCTCATGGTAATTAAAATCCCACTCCTTAGATATGAGTTTATAGTCTATAATGCCTTTTAGTCATGTATATCAAGAATATTCATTATCTTAACCGAGACCAAGGTTAGAAACCACTGAACTATCACACAACTCCTGCATTCTGAAATCAGCTTTAACTCGATGCCGCATTACTGATCCAATCTCTAAATCATGTAATTGTTCTCTAATTTTTCCCTTACCCCTGTGATCATGTGGTTTAGAGGAGAATGTGATTGATTTATCCACAGGGAGCAAGTGAGTTGCCCACTGTGTTTTGTACTTATGATTCATATCTCTTCTATAGCACTCAGACATGGGGACACAGTGATGGTAGTGTAGTAGGATGTTCCCACTAGTCTGTGAGCTCTTCATGGGGACCTTGAAAGTAAAGTTTGCATCCTTATGGGGTCATGGTGTGGGACACAAACGAATGAATGGTAATGCCTTAAACTTACTCCTCTTGGGGTATTCGTACTTACCCACTGAGCTGTAACATTTCAGGATCATGCCAGCAGAAAACAGGATAATCAGCAGGAATCTGATGTGGAATGTGTGAGGAGGTTGACATGGGTTGCAGGGGGGTAGCAAGCTGTCATCTTGATAAATATGGGCTAAAGGCGTTCTAATCCAGATCATTAAGGGAGCAGGATAGTACCATAAGACATACAAAACAAGCTAGCTCCACCCTACATTCTGTTCCTTTACTGTCTAGCTCACAGGTGGCTATACATGGATCTCTACCTGGATCATCCCAAATGTCCCCAATTATTCTAGCTTTCCAGGGTCATCTTTTACTATCCAAATAAAGTGATGTGGCCAAGAAGAAATTCTTAGGCTTCTATAAGAACTGGGTGCTAATTAAGCAAATGGTTTTGGGGAAGCAATCTAGACCCTTTCCTTTAAGGAATGATTCAGAGAAGGTGTGTCTATTATAGGATCTGAGTGTCCTCTGTTCACAGAGCTGGCTGTGGTGAAACCCCATCTCTCATCCCATATGCAGGATAGATTTAGACTGTGTGAGCTCCCATTTGGGAGGCCCAGATGCCATGCTTGGGGGTGTGCACATAGATACCGAGGTCTCCTTGCAGCCCAGGATGTAAATTTCACCCAGCGAGCAACAGTAGAAAGAATAAGAAAGTGATTGGCCTGACTTATGTGGGGGTCATAGGATTACCATTTGGGATGAGACTTTAGGATCATATAGATCTACGAGAGGCAGGAGAAAGGAGAGGGGGGTGCAGAGAGGGACATGCTTGGGGGTCATTTCTCTGGCCTCTTTCTTTCCCTAAATGTTTGGAGGTTCAGAGAAACAAACTGTCCAATTATGGAGAAGATGAATGTGTAAAAACATAATAGCAATACAGATTAGAGAGTTCTTCAGGAGAAAGCTGATTTCCACCATTTAAGAGGTCAGGAAATGCTATCCTAGCAGAATGGGGTTTAAACTAGGAATTGTGGAAAGCACATACTTAGAGAAGCAGAGAGGCAGAGGACCAACCTGCGCTGCAGTTTGGAAGATGGAAGGCATGCAGCACATTTTCAGAGTGGGAAGGTCCTGCTGAGTCAAGGGGAGGGCTTCGGTAGGCAACACACGGGTGATGAGCTTTGAGACAAAGGGTGAGGCCGATGGTAGAATGCTTAGACTTTCCAGCTACAAACTTTTCATTTTACCCTAAGCAGATTCAGGTTTTGTGGTTTTTGAAGCTTATAAGATTTGGAGGTCTCGAACTCAGGAACAACTTCCGGGAAGATGGCGGTGTGAGCAGGGCGGCAGAAATCTCCTCCCAACACTATATTTATCTACGAAAACACAGAAAATACATCTATTCCTAAAAGAGAGACGAGAATACACAGGAAAGCGCACAGCGTGCAGCTACACCCGAGAGGACTCGGCACTCCAAGAGGCGGGTAAGATACGGAGCCGCGACCCGGCGGGACCCGAGCCCTCCCCCACCCCAGCGCACCGGCGGGAGGAGAGGATTCAGAGCCGGGAGGGAGTGGAAGCACACCCCGCGAAGTAGTAACCAGCCCCGGTGATCTGCGCGGGGAGCGCTGACCCACATTGCGCAGTGCAGCGGAGACTGGAGAGACAGAGGGGCAGGATCTGAGCGGGGAACGCGCCAGGGGGCTTGCAGCCGGCTCCGGGAAGGAAAAAAAAAGTGCGCGCTTTCCTCAGCGGTCTTAAAGAGACAGGAGCCCAGCGGAGGAGCCGGATAGCCCCAGCACACCCAGACCAGCAGGCTGGGAGTCCTGGGGAGTTTCAGACGCCTTAGCTGGCGACTGAGGAAGCGTAGCCATACTTAACACTTCTCACTGAGATCAACAGCCTCCTATTCGTTCCCACCCCTGCCAGAGCGATAAAGGGCCCTGCGGAGCGGCACAGTCACAGCTGTGGAATAGTGGGGCAATAGCGCCACCTAGAGCATTCCCACAGAATCTACGTCCGGTGGGCATTTTTTGTTTTTTTTGTTTGTTTTTGTTTTTTGTTTTGTTTTTGTTTTTCTTTTCTTTCTTTCTTTTTTTCTTTCTTTCTTTTTTTCTTTTTTTCTTTTTTTTTTTTTTCTTCTCTTTTTAAAGTCTTAAAGAGCCCAGCTGACATACGTGGCAACTATCAGTGACCAAATTATACAGCCATGAAAAGACAGAGGAATATGGTTCAGACCAAAATCAACCAGACAACCCCCAGAAGGAGTCTGAAAGGATGGAAATGCACAGCCTCCCTGAAAAAGAATTTAGAATAAAAGTCATAACCATGCTGATGGACCTACAGAGAAATGTGCAAGAGCTGAGGGAGGAAGTGAGGGAACTGAGGAAAGACAATACAGAAATCAGACAAGCGATCGACGGGCTTAACAGCAGAATGGATGAGATGCGAGAGACTGTTAATGGAATAGAAAACAGAGAACAGGAGTACAGAGCAGCTGAGGCAGAGAGAGATAAAAGGATTTCTAGGAATGAAAGAATACTAAGAGAACTGTGTGACCAATCCAAACGGAACAATATTCGCATTATAGGAGTACCAGAGGAAGAAGAGAGAGAAAAAGGGATAGAAAGTGTCTTTGAAGAAATAATTGCTGAAAACTTTCCCTCGCTGGGGAAGGAAGTAGTCTCGCAGTCCACCGAAGCTCATAGATCTCCCAACACAAGGGACCCAAGGAAGACAACACCAAGACACATGATAATTAAGATGGCAAAGATCAAAGATAAAGACAGGGTATTAAAGGCAGCTAGAGAGAGAAAAAAGATCACCTACAAAGGAAAACCCATCAGACTATCATCAGACTTCTCAACTGAAACCTTACAGGCC